>JAVSCE010003459.1:600000-1173423 GCA_032199065.1 Smutsia gigantea | reverse complement strand
CTTATGATTCTTTGTATTTCTGTGGGGTCCGTCGTGATTTTTCCTTTCTCATTTCTGATTGTGTTTATGTGTGTAGATTCTCTTTTTCTCTTAATGAGTCTGGCTAGGGGTTTATCTATTTTGTTTATTTTTCAAAGAACCAGCTCTTGGTTTCATTGATTTTTTTCTATTGTTTATTCTTCTCAATTTTATTTATTTCTTCTCTGATCTTTATTATGTCCCTCCTTCTGGTGACTTTGGGCCTCATTTGTTCTTCTTTTTCCAATTTCAGTAATTGTGTCTTTAGACTATTCATTTGGGAATGTTCTTCCTTCCTTAAATAGGCCTGGATTGCAATATACTTTCCTCTTAGAACTGCCTTTGCTGCGTCCCACAGAAGTTGTGGCTTTGTGTTGTTGTTGTCATTAGTCTCCATATATTCTTTCATTTCTGTTTTGATTTGGTCGTTAACCCATTGATTAGTTAGGAGAATGTTGTTAAGTCTCCATGTGTTTGTGAGCCTTTTTGATTTCTTTCTAAAATTTATTTCTAGTTTCATACCTTTGTGATCTGAGAAGTTGGTTGGTAGAATTTCAGTATTTTTGAGTTTACTGAGGTTCTTTTTGTGGCCTAGTATGTGGTCTATTCTGGAAAATGTTCCATGTGCACTTCAGAAGAATGTGTATCCTGCTGCTTTTGGGTGCAGAGTTCTGTAGATGTCTGTTAGGTCCAACTGTTCTAGTGTGTTGTTCAGTGCCTCTGTGTCTTTACTTATTTTCTGTCTGGTTGATCTGTCCTTTGGAGTGAGTGGTGTGTTGAAGTCTCCTAAGACGAATGCATTGCTGTCTATTTCCTCCTTTAATTCTGTTAGTATTTGTCTCACATATGCTGGCGCTCCTGTGTTAGGTGCATATATATTTATAATGGTTATATCTTCTTGTTGGACTGACCCCTTTATCATTATGTAATGTCGTTCTTTATCTTTTGCTACTTTCTTCATTTTGAAGTCTATTTTGTCTGATACAAGTACTGCAACACCTGCTTTTTTCTCTTTGTTGTTTGCATGAAATATCTTTCCATCCCTTCACTTTTAGTCTGTGTATATCTTTGGATTTGAGGTGAGTTTCTTGTAGGCAGCATATAGATGGGTCTTGCTTTTTTATCCATTCTGTTACTCTGTGTCTTTTGATTGGTGCATTCAGTCCATTTACATTTAGGGTGATTAATGATAGGTATGTACTTATTGCCATTGCTGGCTTTAGATTCGTGGTTACCAAGGGTTCAAGGGTTGCTTCTTTACTATCTAACAATCTAACTTAACTTTCTTGTTAAGTTATTGTAAACACAGTCTGATGTTTCTTTATTTCTCTCCCTTCTTATTCCTCCTCCTCCATTCTTTCTATAATAGGTGTTTTATTCTTTGCCTTTAGTTGGTATTTGGATGGTCTGCTTTCTTTGCTATGATTTTTTTTCCTCTGGTGACATCTTTTTAGCCTTAGGTGTGCTTCCATCTAGAGCAGTCCATTTAAGATATCCTGTAGTGGTGGTTTATGAGACGCAAATTCTCTTAACTTTAGTTTATCTGGAAATTGTTTAATCCCTCCATCATATTTAAATGATAATCGTGCTGGATACAATATTCTTGGTTCGAGGCCCTTCTGTTTCATTACCTTAAATATATCATGCCATTCTCTTCTGGCCTGTAAGGTTTCTGTTGAGAAGTCTGATGATAGTCTGATGGGTTTCCTTTGTAGGTGATCTTTTTTCTCTCTCTAGCTGCCTTTAATACTCTGTCTTTATCTTTGATCTTTGACATCTTAATTATTATGTGTCTTGGTGTTGTCTTCCTTGGGTCCCTTGTGTTGGGAGATCTATGAGCTTCGGTGGACTACGAGACTATTTCCTTCCCCAGCGAGGGAAAGTTTTCAGCAATTATTTCTTCAAAGACACTTTCTATCCCTTTTTCTCTCTCTTCTTCCTCTGGTACTCCTATAATGCGAATATTGTTCCGTTTGGATTGGTCACACAGTTCTCTTAATATTCTTTCATTCCTAGAAATCCTTTTATCTCTCTCTGCCTCAGCTGCTCTGTACTCCTGTTCTCTGTTTTCTATTCCATTAACAGTCTCTCGCATCTCATCCATTCTGCTGTTAAGCCCGTCGATCGCTTGTCTGATTTCTGTATTGTCTTTCTTCAGTTCCCTCACTTCCTCCCTCAGCTCTTGCACATTTCTCTGTAGGTCCATCAGCATGGTTATGACTTTTATTCTAAATTCTTTTTCAGGGAGGCTGTGCATTTCCATCCCTTCAGACTCCCTCTCTGGGGTTGTCTGGTTGATTTTGGTCTGAACCATATTCCTCTGTCTTTTCACGGCTGTATAATTTGGTCACTGATAGTTGCCATGTATGACAGCTGGGCTCTTTAAGACTTTAAAAAGAGAAGAAAAAAAAAAGAAAGAAAAAAAAAGATAAAAAAAGGAAAAGAAAGAAAGAAAGAAAGAAAAAAAGAAAAACAAAAACAAAACAAAAAACAAAATAAAACAAAAAAAACAAAAAAAAATGCCCACTGGACGTAGATTCTGTGGGAATGCTCTAGGTGGCGCTATTGCCCCACTATTCCACAGCTGTGACTGTGCCGCTCCGCAGGGCCCTTTATCGCTCTGGCAGGGGTGGGAACGAATAGGAGGCTGTTGATCTCAGTGAGAAGTGTTAAGTATGGCTACGCTTCCTCAGTCGCCAGCTAAGGCGTCTGAAACTCCCCAGGACTCCCAGCCTGCTGGGCTGAGTGTGCTGGGGCGATCCGGCTCCTCCGCTGGGCTCCTGTCTCTTTAAGACCGCTGAGGAAAGCGCGCACTTTTTTTTTTCCTTCCCGGGAGCCGGCTGCAAGCACCCTGGCGCGTTCCCCGCTCAGATCCTGCCCCTCTGTCTCTCCAATCTCCGCTGCACTGCGCAATGTGGGTCAGCGCTCCCCGCGCAGATCACCGGGGCTGGCTACTTCGCGGGGTGCACTTCCACTCCCTCCCGGCTCTGAATCCTCTCCTCCCGCCGGTGCGCTGGGGTGGGGGAGGGCTCGGGTCCCGCCGGGTCGCGGCTCCGTATCTTACCCGCCTCTTGGGGTGCCGAGTCCTCTCGGGTGTAGCTGCACGCTGTGCGCTTTCCTGTGTATTCTCGTCTCTCTTTTAGGAATAGATGTATTTTCTGTGTTTTCGTAGATAAATATAGTGTTGGGAGGAGATTTCTGCCGCCCTGCTCACACCGCCATCTTCCCGGAAGTCTCTATGGCTGCTTTGATGCCACTATGTCAGAGTCGAATCATTACGACAGAGACTACACAGCCTGTAAAGCCTAAAATATTTAATATCGGTCCCTTTGCAGAAAAAGCTGTTACTCTCCTCACACTTCTCTTATGTTTTACAAAGAAATAAGATGCATGAAAATGAGACCAAAAATACTGGATTGGAACATTCTCTGGTCCACCCCAGTGTCTGGCTATTCATCCATCTCATGAGGTGACTTTCCTGGAAATAAGTCTGAAATTCCAATTCCTTTAAAAGGTGCACCAAGGGTTTGGGACTGCCTGTCTAAATGGCCACATTAGGATCACATGAGGCCTTCTAACTTACAGGGTCAGATGGTTAAATCCCACAGTTCTCAACGTGAATGCTCTTGCCAGAAGTCTAACATGAGTAAAAATTACTCCAATTGCTTCTTCAAACTCAGTAAGTTTCTGCAGAACTGGAGAAGTCTCAATAAGTTGTCGATCAGTATTTGGCTCTTGTAGCTACAGGAAAAGAGAAAAAATAAAAATCATATGCAGTCTTTGGTTATAAGAGTAATTATCAATTCTAGGATAGTATTTTGTAAAATTCCTTCTCCCATGGGCAGAAATTTCTGAAATGCCAATAAAACACAAAAGCTTCTTTCTCTTACCATGGCAAACAAACATAATATTTAAAGATGGCTCAAATAATATTTTCCAATCTTCTATCAAATTTCAAGGCCAAGTACGGTACACACACAGTTCAAAATCCCAAGCATTATACAAACTCTCCAGGGAAGAGGCAACTGAAGAACTGCTGGCCGAGAATATATATATTTATGAGTAATGGGGTGGTTCTCAAACTTCAGTGTTCATCAGAACCCTTGTATGACTTGTTGACCGCAGATGGCCAAGCCCTAGCCCAGAGTTTCCGATTCCATGTGATTGGAGCAAGGAGCAAGAATTGGGCTTTCTGATAAGTTCCCAGGTGACACAAATGTTGCTGGTGTGGGGACTGCCCCCCAAAACCACTGCATTAGAGTAACTTGACTGCCGTGTGTCTTCCAGGGACCAACCTACTTTAGCAAATGAACATCATTCAAACTGGATTCAGCTTACAGTGGAGATTATACCAGTAGGCAGGTGTTCCATGTAACAACGAGCCTTTAACAACTGGCAGAGAGAAAATATTTTTAAAAGTGCAATAAAAATGTTACATATTCAACGACTTTGGGCAATTTCATAGTAATAAAATATTTCTAAAGAACTCTGAATTAATAATGTCATTTATTATTATAAAGCCTCTTGTGAGAGTTCAGCCAATTGTGATTTTTATTTTATATATAATATATATATACATACATGCATATATAAATGTGTGTGTATATATATATATACACATATTCAAAGTAAAACAGAAATAAAAGCAAAGAATAGTAAGAATTTTTAAACCAACTAGGGAAAAGGGTGTCACCATGTGTAGATCTTTTAGATTGCAAAATTAGGTTACAATTTATTTTAATTTAGTATTTGTTTTACTTATTGAATAAGCTCAGACTTGCTTCCCGAACATTTTCTCTATAGTAGGCAGAAAGATAAACTGGGAGTCAATACATTATGCTTTAATATAATTTTGTCAAGGGAGGAATGGGGGCCAAACCACGACCAAATGAGTAGTTCTTCTTGTCCTGTGAGGGAAGACGATTCCCAGTGCCTCCCCCACCCAGCCCAGACCACATAAATGCCAAAATGAATGGCTTCATTTTACTGTTTGCTCCAATGTTTTCCAATTCTGACACTCCCAGCTTAAAGTCATAATGTCACTGAAGGGAATCCAAGAATAAAACAGGAGGGGAATAAAGGCAAACTAGAGTCACATGAACACTGGGAGCTATAAAGCTCACTGCAGACAGGAAGGTCACACTTACTTGGAGTGGGTGTAGAGGATAATTGAGCCAGACTTCGCGCAGGTCCTAGAAAATGAAGTGATGCCTTTAATGCTTGAGGGAGCCATTTAACACACTGTAGATTACTAAATAAAATGCCATTATTTGAAATACTGAACTATGTCAGTGCTGATTCCATTTACTGAAAATTCAATAGTGCTAGCCAACTAATTTTTTTTAAGTGTATTCACCACTCAAACTGCCCGTAATGACTCTAATTAGCCTAGCAAGCTGGGGAGGAAAAGAGCCACCCCCCATCCCCAGAAGTCAAAGACACCTTTTATAGCTAAGTTACACATTTACTTAACCTAATACACTGGGTTAAGCTGCTGTTTTAATCATATTTTTTAGCTTACCACTCCCCTGAAATGTGCATCAGCTGTGCCTATTGTAATTAAAACTCATTTCAAATGTCCTTTATTTTAGGCACTCATTCACTATCATATGAACAGTTTTAAGAGGAGGAGAAAACATCCATGTCTACTTCCCAAACTATTAGGTCCATAAAACCACACTTTAATTGCGGGTCACTACAAACATCTGCTTGAAATATGGGAATAGTGAATGTTATGGAAAAGCTCAGTACATTATTTTATCCGCTGAGCTAAATCTAGAGTCATGTATAATTAGAATTTTCTCAGGATTAAAGTGTTTTTCCTTCAGGTTTAGACTCTAGGGAGCCTCTGACTGAATCTACTTTCTGACTTTGATGATAGGTTTTTGAAATAAATAAAATATTTTTTTAAAGGGGGAAAACTATCTTTTTAAGAATTTGGTGGGGAGAAGTATAGGAAAATATATTATCACTTGTGACACACAGGTGACAAGGTGAACTACAAGACATATTTTTGTACAACTTCCATCTTGACAAAATACACATAGGGGCTTTTTTGGCCAAAATTTGTGAAAAATGCTTACAAACCAAACTCTTAAGGCATTTTAAAGGCCTTATCTTAACCAATTCAATAACCTTTCCCTTGAAATCTCTGTAACACGAATGACACTGAATGTCACTTCCTGAAATTTCTCCTGTTCTCTCAATCCCTTTTTTCCTCCTGCTACACCTGAAATGGACACTTACCCAACTCCAGCCCCCACCTGACCTATTCATTACCTGCTTCTCCAGAGAGCGCACTGTCCCCATTGCCTTCACTGCTACCTAAGTTTGGATTGCTTACCCATCTCTGCAGCAGTTCTGCCCTCTCATCTAAGCTGCAAGTCCATTAACTCGAAGTGCCTTAATGGGCATCTTTTACCTCATACCTAAATGACCAAATAACTTTCCACCCTTCACCTTATAGGCGGCAGTGTGGTGTTAGGGAAGACTACAGGCTCAGGACACAGGCTGCCTGGGTTTAATCCTGAATCCATGTTGGCAAGTTGCTTAACCTCTTCAGAGCCTTGCTTTCCCCAAGCATAAGATAAAGGTAATTACAGTGCCCACTTCAAAGTATTCCCTGATGCCTCCTCAATGAGCAAGGCACTCAAAGCACGAAACCCAGTGCTGGCCCACAGAAAACGCTACCAAGGGTGATGGTGTCAGCAATAATGATAAACAGCTCTCTGCCGACCAATCTCCACAGCTCAAAATTCTCAGGGAATTTGTGATTCCTTTTCTCCTTTCTCCTATGTGTTTTTCACTCAAAAACACTGATTTCTCCTTTAATGTCTGCTGCCACCCATATTGGTGTAACAGCTTAACACCTCACGTTGTTGCAACTCTGTCTATTTCTCTTTGAGATGAGGTTCTGCTGTGTGTTGCTGTCACAGAAAATATCCTGGAAAGGATCTAGGTTGGAATCCCCGTTCTACCACTTATTAGCTCAAGGCTAAACCTTAGGCAAAGCCTCTACCTTTAGTTTGTTCTTCTGGAAAATGTTCACTGACTGTTGGAACATGTCTTCAGGCAACATATTTTTGTTGAATAGCTACTTTGTATTAGCTTACTAAGATGAATAAGACACTATCCCTGCCTTCAAAGAGACATTCTTCCTAGTGGTGAAGAATGGAGATAAGTAAGGGTAACTGAATAAACTGTGGTAATTTCTATAATATTGATATATACTAAGTGCTGGGCAAACTGCCTGGGGGTGTTGGATAAAGCCTCAAAGAAGAGATGACTCTTCAAATGTATCCCAAAGAATATGAGGAATTTAGCAAATCAGCACAGGGAGGGAATCAAAAGCAGGGCACCAGAAATGCACAAAAAATATGTCTCAAACTACACAGGTACAAAAATGTAACTCCTAATAAGCAAGGGCACAGAGGACTTTATGGCAGTGAAAACCCTCTGTAGAGTATTATAATGATAGATACATGTCATTATACATCTGTCCTGAACCAACAGAATGTATACCACCAAGAGATAACCTGAAGGTAAACCAGGGACTCTGCGTGACGAGGATGTGTCAGTGTAGGTTCACGGACTGTACCACTCTGCTGGGGGATGTTGACAAAATGTGGAGGCTATGCATGGGGGTGGGCAAGGGGGTATATGGGAAATTTTGATGCTTTCCTCTCAATGTTGATGTGAACCTAAAACTGCTCTAAAAAAATAGTTTAAAAATATTTTTAATTAAAAAGAGAATTCCTATTATGAAATGAAGGAGGAGTGAAAAGAAAGAAGACTAAAAAAATAGGTGGTAGTCACATTATGGAAATTATTAAATGGTATGTTGTGTAGTCCGGACTTTGGCAGGCAGTAAAGAAGTCAAAGATTTCAGCAAGAAAGACCATGATCAAATCTGTGCATAAAAAGAAGACAACACTAAATATAGTACAAGGGAGGGACTAGAGCAGTGGGGAATAACAATCAGGTAAATATTACAGGTGAGAGTTGAGGACAAATAGTAAAGCAGTAGGATGGCCAGGAGTGAACCAATTCAGGAGCTATTTGGAACAGAACTGATAGGAGTCTGCAACCAAATAGACATGCGGAGAAAAAAGCTTAAGGACAAAAGAAGATCCTGTGGTTTCTGGTTTTAGATGATAAAAATAGAGAAGGAGAATTCTGTTTTGGGGTTAAGGTGATGAGTTCAAACACTAAACCTGTTGAAATGAGGTGTCTGTGGAACAACCAGGTGAACCCAGGGCAATCTGAAAAGACACGTTTCCCAATTTCTGGGGCTCCAGAGAAGGCCTGGATGGGAGATTTGGTATAGATTTGTAAAGACAAGAAAGGTCGGGGGAGTGGGAGAATAGCAAAGATTACACAGTGATCTCTCCTGTCCTTCTAAGAGGGTGGTTGGGATGATCAAATTCAAACAGCAGCCCTGAATGCACTGGGTAAGCCACAAAGGGTACAGAGAGATGAAAGCAATCAACCAGCAAACACTGTCTGGGGCTATAACAGTAAACACCAATTCAGGCTGAGAAAGAAACAACAGCCTGGCTGTGAACAGGGCTGGGAAGCCACACAGATAAAGCCTGCTGCAAAGTTAACAGGAAACAATGTTTCCCTCAAGGTCTTGCAGCAGTTGTAAAATGCCAAAAAGGACCCCGTGTTGAGGGGCTATGGGCTTTCCTACCACACTGTCCTCTGACATACTTTGCTGTGTCTTATTCCCTGAATAAAGATGAATGATGGGGGACATTCAGTTGCTCCTATGAGCACACAGCACCCAATTCCAAATTAATCTCTTACTTCTTCTAATCCAGCTTCAGACAAGGCAACCAACCAAGAATTGACCCCTGCTTCCCTGGCCCTCCTCAGAAGCTGTCAGCACCAGCCCAGGTCTAAGAAAGGATACCAGCCTCCCTCTCCACGGATCAATAAATCTGACTTTGTAGGCCAACAAGTTTGTCTCTGGCTGATTAGACCTTCACAGTACCATTACTCAAAAAAAACTACAATGGTTCACCAACCTCTCTCACATACTACAACGAATGGACATGAACCAACAGGGATGCTGAATGAGAAAGTCCAAGTGTGTGCACTTCACAATGCTGACATGGAGAGACCATAGCGCACTAGGCCCTGTCCAGTTTCATAAAAGACACCAAAATGAATTCTGAATCTCAGCCACCCCATTTGTAAGATAATATTCAGACTCAGCTTTCTGATTTTGTCATTTATTCATTTCATTCCTTCAACAAATATTTATTAAACACTGTACATGCCAGTATTGCACTCAGTACTGGAAATATAAGATAAGCTTGCTAAGTAGACAAATGGGAGAAAAGCAGTTTCAACAGAAAAAAGAATCTCAATGAAATTGGATGCAATTAAGAACTCAAGGTGTAAAACTGCATATAATTCAGGAACACACAGTGGATGAGGGATGCAGGTAAGATAGGAGAAGGGGCTGGGGAGGAGGCGGGGATAGGGGTTTACTTAAGGGGTGAGGGGCACATAGAAGCAACACTAAAGGGAACACAAAGCAAAGAGATTGCTGAAATTTCAACAAAAGATAAAGCTTGGAACCAAGATATTTTAAGGCTTGAGAAAGACTTAAAAGCTTTAAAAATACATGCCGTCTCCTACAGATATAAATCAAGACATGCATTTATTTATATGTGTAGGACAGTGGGGGACATAGAACATTTGTAGGTAGTTTACTCTCCAAGATAAAATTCACACACAAAATCATCACGTTTCTATAAAATGGATTTTTAAAAAGTCAAATCCTCAAATATGAACATCATCCAGGTCACATTTTTCAAAACTATTGATTCCCTTTTTTAAACCATCCTAAGTAATACAATAACAACATCTGACAGCCACGCAAGCTGAAGACTTCACAAAGGCTGCCTAGTTCTTTATTGCTCCATGAGGGCTATTTCACCCAATTATAATGACATTTCAATTTGGAATACAGAGTTACCTCTCCCTTTAAATGTTAAATTGACTTGTTTTGGTACAAACAACAACCACTATGCTCCATTACATGCAGGATTAAAAAGGTAACTCTACGAATATTAATAGCTTAATACTTTGGTGACAACAGAAACTGTTTTAGAATCTATCATTTTTTCTTAAACTATAATTTGCTTAAAAAAAAAGTTTTCATACTCTACCCTTTATTCAGTCCTATCAGAAACTCCCTATGAATTGACTTTCTAAAAGAAATACACATTTATATAGTCTACATAATTTACATAAAAACAAATCACAACAAAGAAGCCAAAAGGCTATAAGCTTCAACTAAGCCTGCAGGGGGTAGGTACCCAATGATTATAAAAGAGAAAATCATAATTAACTTCAAGATACTTCAAAATAAAGCGAAATCCTACCGTATTTGTATTCATATTTAATTTACAAGTGACCATGAAGAAAGACAGGGTTTCAGGTAGAAGACAAATTCCTAATGTAAATGTCCACATAACTTTCACATTGGCAACAAGGTTGAATAAGCTATTTTGATGTACTTGAAATCTAGATTTGGAGGTTTAATTTCTCCTATACTCTATTTAAATACAAAGACTAATTCACATAAAATCTTCTATAATGATATATAACTGAGAAAAAAATCAAATGGTTTGAGATAAATACCGGATCATTAAAGAGTAAGCGTCCAAATAACTGTTTGGCTTCCTCCAGGCTTCCCTCCAAGTAAACAGCTCCTAGATAAGAGGGAGAGAATGCCAAACGGAAGGCTGCATTCATATTCAGGGAAAATTACATGTCTCTATAAAAAGCAAAAAGGCAAGCCAAACCCACTTAGAAAAAACCGACAAGACCAGAGCAATTTTTTAAAAACAACATTTTCCTGCTTTCAGCTATGCTTTGCATTATAAATTAGACTGAAGGATGAAATCTCAATTTACTAAAATCTAAAATACTGGAAATAAAAGAGAACTAATATGAATTATCATGAAGGATATGGCTATGAACTTACTAAGGAAACTATGCACAAGTACTTGATTTCATGAAACTGTTATGTTTTGTTTTCTGTATTTATAGTTTATGTTTCAAACCATAAAAAATTCCAACAGATAAAACCTGAATTCAGGTCAATGTAGGCTTCTGCAAATAAAATCAGGATAAGTTTTACCATTAATTTGAAATAATTATTGAAAGTTTTTTGTAATGATCAAGCACTGGGCATGCATTTATCATTAATCATAACCAGTAAGTACTACAGTAACATTTAAATTGGGCATCATATAACTCTGGAGTAGGGCAGTCACATATTCTTGAAATCATTTTTATAGATTATCTTCAGAAAGGCTAGTTTCCATGTACGATATTAAGACACTTTAGTCATCAGGGCTTTTGATGATGAAATACACTAATTATTTATCAATAGTAATAGCAGCAGCCATGATAGTAACAGTAGTGGTGATGGTTTGGGGGCCATTTATGCCCTAAGAACCATGTAAAGCCTTTTCACAATCTTACCTTCACCTCTGTGAACAAACACCTCAGTAAGAGGTGTTGGACAAGCCTTGGGCCGCAGAGAGTGATTTGGGGAATGTTTTAAGAAAATGGAACTTTGCTCTGGATTGGATGTTGCAGGTCTGGATATTCAGATCTTTCAACAACTCTGTGAGGTAAGTGATACTATATGCATGTAATAGATGGAGAAACTGAGGCTCAAAGAGATTCAACAGTTTGGTGAAGACACAGAACTGATAAATGAAAAGAGGGAACTGAATCATGTCTGCCTGGCTCTGGAGCCAATTGTATCACTTACTGTCAAAAGTATGTGTGCAGAGGGCAGTAATTCCACATGACAAACTCCCTGAAAATACACGTTATTTGTGCAAAACAGACATAGCTGTGAATAGACTGGGGATAATTATTAAACATTCGCTTGCTACCATCAGCATAAAACCGTAATGGGAAGCTCTTATATATTCATTTTCAAAGGAAAAGGACAAATTGATAAAGCAGTACAAAAGCCTCTGAAAAATAAAATGTACTCAATCATTTACCAAAAAAAAAAATTCAAGGAACTGTCGATCTACTGTAACATTTCATTGTAAAACACACTTGCTATCACCAGCTATTTAAGTCTTCCTAACTTTCTTGTACCAACAGCTAACTGTATTCTGGTTACAGTAAAAAAGTAACCAAGGAAGTAAAGTGCTTAAGTGATGAAGTAAAGTGTCTGGATCAGTCTTGCTTCAAGTGAACAAATAATAGGTACAGACTCAGGCCCTGGGACTTAAAAAATGTGCAGTTTGCAAAATGCTTAAATCAGAAAGTCTTGTGAATAGTTCAAAATGTGATCAGAAACAATATCAGGGCCTCAACAGCAACCTAGTCATTGTTTGTTTATTCATGTGATCCTGAATCAAATCTGGAAAGTAATCCATCTCTGTATAAATTTATTTCAGCTCAATTCAGTTATACAGTAAATAAGCATGTACATAACAGACACCATTTCAGGCACCAGGAATGCCAGGAAGGAAAGCATGGCTGCTGTCCTGGAGGAATGATAATCCTAAGAACCTTGACTGATTTGGGAATAAGGAATTCTGTCCCAAGTCTCCCTGGTGAATTTTATGTGCTCTCCAGACATTTTAGACATGCAAGAAACTAGATTATAAAAGGAGAAATTACCTATTAATGCTTCAAAACAGTTAGCCATTGCATGTCGAAGGTCTGATTCTCTACAAAGGTCAGGTCCATGAGCATAAAGCATAAATCGATCCAATTCAAGTTTCTACAAAATTCAAAATGACAAAGAAAGAAAGAATGTGGCAAAATCTTACTCAACATCTCCTAGGAGTAAGGGGCTGTAGTTACAAATTAATTGGCCTCATATCAGTATATTAAAGAGTTCAGTGTACCATTTACTCTTTACATATGGTTCAGCTCTAACTAATCTCAATTGTTCGCCAAGCAGGCTTCTGAGAACTCTGGTGACTCAAACAGGTTCAGAACTGATCAGATCTGAGCTGTCCAATTCCAAGTTCAGACCAAGTGCTAACCCAAGCTGGAATTCTTCGATTCTGTTCCAAAACCATGGGCCCCTGGGTTCACCCAGTATGTCTAGGGTGACACAAACGCAACCCAAAGTAAACCTCTTTGAGTCCAGAGTTATGTGGTGCTGATGTTTGTGCCACACTGAACAGATTTGTTACATGGTAAAGGAAATGGGGACCCTCAGAAGACTTCAAAATGCCTTACATGTTTATATAATTTGATAAGGACTTTTGGGGCCCCTCTATCTTTGTATTTGGTTTCCTTTATGAGGTCACCATACTCACCTTTCTGAAAGTTCAGAGAGATCTTCTGTTGGCTTTTTTAAGAGCTCTGGGAATATTATTTGTAATGAATTATGTTTCCCTTTTTTATCTGGCCTCAGAAAAGCTTACAAACGAATTTGTGGACCAGTTCTAGAAATTGTGTAGAATTTTGAATACATCTGTGTATACTGAATTTACCTCTGACTTCATTTTATTGTCTCCCATATTTTCTCTTTCCTTTGAGTTCAGTAGCTACTTATTTCTTATCCTATTGTATCATAATATACAAATCAGTTCTTAGAATCAGACACAGTATGAATTCTCTCAATAAAACTCCTGGGATTGAATAAATGGAAATCATAAGTCTTTCCATAAAAGGATAAGATACAGACATTGCACAAGCATGCAATAAATCTGTTTCCATTACCATGTAATTCAATTCAACAAATACTTACTAGGCAATAACATGCCCCATAATATGGAACAAGTGACAAGTCAATGAACACCCTAGGACCATATCAGTCTCATCAGTCCTCAGATAAAATACTCAGATTTTGTATGTCTCGCTATGTATGTTAAAATTATCCATATCCACTTATATTGGAAAAAGACAGAGACAATAAAAACAAGACATACATGCTATTAGCATTTTGTATTGCTAGGAATTTATGAGTATAAAATATCTTCAAATAAGAGGTCTGACTACCGCAAATGCAACAGCAGAAAATACCTCTTTTAAAAAATGGATCCCCAAGTGCAAGAGTTTATAGTAGAATATGTAAATTTCATCTGTTTCACAACTTCACTGGGAAAATCCAATTGTTTCCTATCTCTAGAGCCCTAACTGAGAGTCGACTGCAAGCCATATTTTATATACAAACCACTATTCCGGAATGTATGAATTTTCCAACTTCTCATAATCCCTGCTCTAGAACCTTATTTCTATTTTATTGATGTAGGTATTAGTGGAACTTTTAAAAAGGAGAGTGGTGCTCAACTATGTGCTGCATGTGTTAAAATGCACATTTGTCTGGAGAGCTGACCTACAGCTTTCATTAGATTCTCAAAGGGGTCAGCAATCCTGCATCAGTTTCCCCGTAACTAACGGTTAAGAACCACTGGTCTAGTCAGAAGGCCAAGACCACCACTGCCTTCTGCTGGAACAAATGGGTGGTGAATGCTATAGGAATGTCAGTATTTGGGGTGGAGGAAGATCCCACAGAAATCTGAAGAGAGAAACTGGCCATCCCTGTCGTAACTCACGGCTTTGTAAAGCAGCCAGTGTGCTATGTAAGTTTTTGTTTTCATGCTGTGGCAATTCCCCACACTTTGTAAATATCCTCCCTACAAGTGTTTGAAAAATAATGCAACTCCACTATATCTTAAACTGCAAAGAAAACAATTGTGGGAGGGGCCTGACAACTACTTATTAACATGTCTTTTCAACAGATATTTAAGTGAACTATCAGGAAGCAGATTATCAATTAAATCAAATAAACATGGAAGCAGTTTTACATTGTTTTAAAACTATGCTGTAGTTGTAGAATTTCATTTATTGTGAGGCCCTGACCAAGTTAGCATACTTGTCTATAGTTTCTCATTAAGGTGTCATTGCTTACATTCTTAAATGCCACTGAAACTGGGTCAAAGCCTACCACCGTAACTGTGATGATGATGTTACATAAAATAAAACAATGGTTTTATGACCGTAAAAACCAAGGGCTAAAATTCACCACATTTTTGAGTATAATTAATGCCTTAGCAAGATCAAATTAAGAAGCTAGTCAAAAAAGCTACAGTGGGTTTTTATTAATTCTTTCCTATCAAATTCTAACACTTATGAAATGAAGAAAAAAATTTTTTCACAGAGCAACATTCAAGAAAACTCGCAAAAACTTTTCCTGTGGATCGTTGGTGTTTGGAGATTTAAGGGCCTCAGTTCCCCCTACTATTGAATAAACCATAGGTCTATAAAATGTAATGATTTATGAGAACAACGGTAGCAGCAAATAAAAAACTAACTCTTAATAATTTATTTATGTTGTCTGTGTGATTAATAAGAGAGGCATTGTGTCAAACACTTTATAATATAAGCTGAACCATTAAAATTCAAATGCCAAGAACACACCCTGTGTGGCTAATGCTCCATTTTACAGATGAGGAAGCAGAGGCCTGGAGAAGAGAACAATTTATCGATGCTCACCCCACCTGCATTTGTAAGAAGAAGGGTGTGGACTGGAATCCTGACAACCAATGCCAGTGCCCATATTCTGTCTGTTACAGTTTACTATAATAAGGCACCACAGAGATAGGAACACCAAATGAGATAATGTAAGTAAAATGTCTACCATGAATCTAAACTGAGAAAAGGGTCTGCTGGTCAAACAGCTAAGTCAGTCAGTGTGGGTGGCTCAACAGCCTAAACCCTAAATCTAATTATTGAGATTTGTGATTTGGGGGAATCCTTAAAGATCTGTAAGGTATCCCTTGTGTATAAATGGCCTGTAGTATTCTAGAGAGTTATAATTCTGCTTATTAATATAAATGAAAAACAAACATAATACAGAAATACTACACAAAGAGAAAATACAAAATATTTCATCTCTTTTGCTCTGCGCTCATGTTCCCTATCCCCAAATGTTTAACTCTATTCATGCACATCTGTCAAATTTTTCCTCTTCAGTTATCAAGTTAGCTCACAATGGAGTCAATAGCTGCTTGTGAAACTCACAAAGGTAAGAGAACTAATAAGGCTGAATCTTTAAAATGCAAACAAAAAAATCCTTCATGGGCTATAAAATATTGAACTTTTAATGAACCCTAAAGAGTTACATATTCAAATGCAAAATTATGCACGGGCTGAAGAGAGCACCTTGGATATCACTGCAAATTTCAGATGTTTGCCATACCTTTGCTAGCATGGCAAGGTGTTGATTCTGAACGATGGCAGTCCGGTAGGTTGCTAATCCTCCTTCTTCCAGACTAGGAAACAAATAGTACAAATGGACACTGGAAAAAAAAAAGGGCACATAAATAAAAATGCATCACAACATTGTCTGTGGCTCCAAGTCACAAAAAAAGGCCTGGCACACAGTATCTGCACAATAGATACCAGCTGAATTGAACTAAAGGGTTTGACTAAAAGACTTTGGAAGTTAACGATATATCCGAATGTGCTCAAACCCAAAAAGCACCATTCACTAGTCATTTTCATATTCACTTCTATTAAAAGATCTCTCTGCAATCTTATGACAACAAAGACCTGAACAACTGGTCATACGCTACTAAGAGCAAAGCTATTTGATACTCTGAAATGGCCTGGAAACCAGTGTACGAGCGGCCTCTGAAGAGAAGCCTGGAAGCCCTGAGTACAGCAGCAGTGGGGCACATTCTGCACAGGTGTGGACAGGACAGGGACAGAATGGAAGTGGCACACATGGCTGGCTGTGCCCTCAGGAAAGCCTAAACGGGCTGCTCAGAAAAGGGTGAGAATTGGGAAGGTCACATGGAAAATCAAGCTGGACCACAACAGCAACTGCTCTCTCCTGCATCTCATGCCAGTGGTTAAGATCCACTGCTGATCAGGGCAGCCTAGCTTGTTTAGTCCTGTGTCCAGTGAGAACAGGCTCAGAGAGCAGCCCCTCTGCCTCCTTATGTCCTTCTCGGGGAAAGAAATGACTGAAAAGAGGACAAAAAGAGCTCAGGACAGTTCTAAGTGAAAAGAGGACAAAAAGAGCTCAGGACAGTTCTAAGAGAAGCATGTGTTATTTAAAAGTCACTGTTAAATATGTCCCTTTAAAAGAGAAACTGTGTGAATATAGGAAAACAAAATGCACTTTCCTACTCTTATCTCCAAATTAAGAACCCTCAAACACCTCCAGAAAGAAAACACATACAAAAACACACCCCCCACCACCAAATCTCATCATTAAAATTACTTGTAAGCTTTACTTCCCTTGAGACAGAAAGAGTGAGAAAGGGATCAAAAACAAATCCTAGAAAATGAAATGACATTTTAAAATATCACCCCTTTCTTTTACAAATTGAATATAAGCTCTGCAGCATCTAGACCAAGACAAGCTGATCTCTTGTGGCTGTAGAAACTTGAACATAAACTTGACAGGACAGAGACAGCAGCCTTTCATCTTGTAATCTGCTCATTACAGCATCAGTGAGTATGAGTTATCAGGGTAAGAGCCACAGACATGTGGCTTTTAAGCTCTACGGAAGAAATGAAATACATAGGATTTCAATGCCTTATTTGCTAATTACGAAGAAGGTAATGTATTAAGTATGTTACTTATAAAATGTAATTATTGGGGAACAGCAGAAAAATCTCCTTACCTGGTCAGAAATTCAACAACAGCATCCCCCAGGAACTCCAACCGTTCGTTGTGATTAATCCTACAGGATAATTAAAAAGATCATTTAGCAAACATTTATATTCCTTTTCTCTCTTCTCCCAGAAAAAGACCTATGAGGATTAGCTCCTTTAGCAGTCAAAGCACCCTACCTTATTCCTCACAATCAAGAGCACTCCCATTTTCGCGGGAGGCACGGGGCTGCCTAACGGGAAAGGGAAGGAGCACCCCACCTTACTATGTGGCCAGGCTTTCCAGCCGGGGGCTTCCTTCCCCTGGGAATCAGATGGAAAGCAAGGAGATACACCCTGACAATTGTGACTGTTTCCACACTGCTGTCAGGTGGGTTAGGTCTGTAAGAAGATCGCATTCCACAGAGAGCTAGATCAGAACTCTGAACAATGTTTCAGGACAATGCCCTAAAGACGGCTCCTACTGCCCAAACTCGGAACCTAACCTAGCATCCAAGGTCCTTCAGAATAGGCCCAACACACCTTTTCAGTCTTGTTACCCACTGCTATCCTCTCTCACTTATGTGCTGGGCTCCTGCTCCAAAACTGCCTGGTACTCTCTGAAAAGGGCATCCCATACAAGACTCAGTGCCTCTGTGCAGGCCCTGCTCTGCCTTCCTAGAGCTTTCCACCATCTCCCCCCGTGTACGGAGCCACACTGAACACCTACTCATCCCTCAAAGTCTGGCAAAATGTTCATTTCTCTATGAACCCCTGCCTGATTCTTCTCATCAGCATTAATACTTCCCCTCTCAATGCATATCACACTTACTTATATCTTTATGACAGATGAAGGCACATCTCACAGGCTAAGCTTCTCCCATCTAAGTGTAAGGCTGAAACAACCCCTGTCAGGAAGGCAGCCTCCAGAGAACCTCTCAGAAAGTCCAGCAGAGCTAAGGTAGACCATTATCTGGCCAGGCTGAGATGTGACATGATCTAATTTAGGTTTTTAAAAGGCCACTCGGACTGCTGTGCATGGAACATGTGCAGGGAAGAGGAGGGTACTGCAGCCATCCTGGTGAGAGAGGACGAAGGCTTAGGCTGGGATGGGGGAGTGATGGTGGAGGAGGGGAACACATTTTAGAGATAGAGCAGAAAAGGATTGCTGGGATTCAGAAGTCAAGCAAATGGAAAGGATGAGGTCAATGCCTAGAGTCTGGCTGACATGGCTGGTGAAAGGCAGTACCACTGACTATGAGGGGAGACCAAAAGTGGAGCAGGTGTGGGGAGAAGCAATGGCTGCATTTGAGACACATGAACTTTGAAATGTCCATAAGACATTCAAGTGGAGAAATACGCAAAACGTCAGACACATCAACCTACTGTTCATGGGCAAGGTCAAAGCTGGTACTAAATCTTTAGGAGTGGTTGGTGTTTAGACAGGATTCCAGGCGATGGGATTGGGTGACACTACTTCAGGAGAGAATGCAGCTGGAGGAAAGGGGCCCAGGATGGAGCCCAGGGAGGGTCACGGTGTCAAGCCGAGGGGAAGTCAGCAAAGGAAAAGGGCTGGCCCAAGAGGTGGGGAAAAGGAGGCCAGTATCACCCTCTACTAAAAAAGAACATGTTTCAAGAAAGAAAGAGATCAAGTAAGATGAGAAGAGAGCACTGATTCAGTCCTGAGGAATTGCTGGGGCCACTGACAGACAATATCTAGGAAGTGGTGGAGACCAACCTGATTCTGATTACAGTAGGCTGGGAGTGTTGTCTAAGGCTACATATGAGAAGACCCGAGTGCTTGCTTAGGGTCAACAGTGGAAAGGGGAATGGTCATGGGAGGAACCAGAAAGGACTGTGACTATGGTGAGGAGGAAAGAAGGGCATGTGGAGGCCCTAGGTCCTGAGCAAAGGCGGCCAGGGACAGGCTCAGGCCTGAGCAGGAGCTTGCCTTCCTGCTTCTAGGGGGTGTCCTTAACTATCTTTGACATTGACCCTCATTTTCTGAAAAAATTCCATAGCTGACTGTCAAGTCCAAACCTGTCTGGCTTTCACAGCCATTCCTTATCTAATGCAGCCTCACCCACCCATTTTATCTGCTTTCAGCAGCAGTTGAGAACTCTCAGTTAACCACTCTCTGCACTGCACCAGACATACCATTCCTTGCCCTCCCCGTTAACCTCTCCCAAACCCTGCTCATTAGTAAAGCCAGCTGGGAGGTCTGCACTAATGGCTGGACCCTATGGGAAGAGCTCACAACCCCACTCCCACAGGTCTTAAACGTTAATTGCTCAATTTATGGAAAAATTACCTACTATCTTTTATTCTGCTGTTTCATGTGTGCCAGTTTAGCTTCCACATTTAATGTTTCCCTATAGTTTCAATATATGTAGAAAATAAATATTTGTAAATTGAATGACTCTTGGCCACTAACTCATCTACTTGGTAATTTGAGCTCAATTTTATGGTATTTCATGTATTTCATAAGTAAGTTTATACTTCTACCATTACCCCAGGTAGTAGTTTATATACCCTGCCATTCCTCCACATTTTGGAATTTTCAAAGAGAAAATAAATGTAATAGGAGAAAACTGGAAATATTTGAGCAAGAAGTGATTCTGAATCCTTATTTCAATTTGTAGCCTTATGTGAAAAAGGCATTCTGGCAAGCAGTAGTAGTCAATAATGGAAAATTAAGGAAAAAAAGAAAGAGAATATTTATGGCTATGGTGAAGGATTCATAATCTAATAGTTTACTAAAAAAAAAATAACTAAAAAGAAAACAAACATTAGGCCTGAAAATTATCATTTCTTATTCATAGCAAAAACATATTAGATTTTAAGACATTTTTTTTGTTGCTTCTCTACTAGCCAAGAATGATTAAAAAGTTCCATGGTGGAATATAAAACATTGTATTAAGAAAAAAAACTTTTAGAAGCTATTCAGTACTACAAATTTTGTTTTCTGTCAAATACACCAGAACTCCAAAAACATCTGTCATAATTCCTAGAGAAAGTATCAAGGAACAGAGGCACTATTTAATGGTAAGATGACGTTAACCCCCAAGACCTCTTGCTAACTGAATTTCATGAAACCTAATAAGCTGCTGTCCTGAGAAATGATAGGAACTAAGAAAGAAATGGTGAGTTTTTAAAAAGAGAGAAATTAATATTCCCTATTCTTTTCCACAAGCCAGTAAAACAAAAATGAATTTTCTATGGTAGAGACTTTATTTTCTTCCCAACAGTTAAAAGTACTATACAGGAAAATCTACTTAACATAGAAAGCAAGAAACCCTGGCAAGGGTCTGGGATAGAAATGAACCATATTTGGTTTGTCTTATGCTTTGTTAAAAAATAATAAGACACCTAGTTAGAGAATAATAGCTGCTTTGAGTCATATACTATTTTGAATGAAGTCATATTGGCGTAAATTTTACTTTAATTTCTTTTATAAACTTTCAGGGAAACAAGAACTATGTCTAGTATTTTAATAACCACAAAGTTAGACTATTACTCAGTATGTTAAAATACAAGGTCACAGTTCTAAACAGGTTTATTCCATAGTGAGTCTGCCATCCATTAAAATAATTTGCTCATATACAGCATATGTTTTTCTGTAGCTTCACTGTGACTAAGCCCTGGCAATGAGCCACAAACAAAAATGGGGATTAAATATCACTTTAGTTTATTATTATCCTAGGCAATTCCTACTCCAATGGTCTGTCTGAAAAAATCCAATGGTTTATCAGAATAAACTGCTAGTCCTTGCTGACTGTAGTAGCAAAGCTTTTCTTCCTTCTTCCATTGTTTACACTTTCCTTAATCACCCCCTTTGTAAATACTAGCAAGCTCCAAGATGAGATGTTTACTGAGCAGTAAACAGTCCATTTGTTTTTGAGAACTGAATCAACAAAGGCATTACAAAATCTAGATTAACTATAACATTTATACAGCACATTTCTGAAGAATTCAAAGCACTTTACAAAACATAACAGTCTCTCTATTACAGTAATTACTGTAAAGTGTCATTTACTCCATGGAAAACCATATTGGGAGGGGCCACAATAACTCTAGCTATTACCCTTGGTATTCTAGGGTACAAACAACATTTCTCACCTTTTCATTCCAAGACCCAAACAGTGACTGGTAGAGTAAAACTAGAAGGAGCCTTGGTGTTTAGTGGAAACTTCCACCTAATTCAGGAATTCCTTCTATTCTTGACATTTACCTGGACATTTGTGGGAAGGAGAGGTCACAGATAACTAGATCTGACTCACTACACCCATGGATCCCAGGTTAAGCATTTCTGGGTTTTACTTGAAGCACTAAGTTGGTAAATTCACTCAGTGGAATTCATATATATTGAATGCAAGGTGTTATTATGTGTTTAAAGTAGAATACTTATGTATAACTGATTGAAAATATATTAGTAACAACCATTCTTTAAACAGATATTAATAAACAGTCTATATGTGTTTGTTGATGAAGACAAATTCTGCCGTGCTAAGACGCACCACCTCTTAAGATCCAATCACCAAGGCCACGCACTACCCCTTAAGATCCAATCACCAACGTCCTGTAGCAGAACACACCCTACCCCTACTCCTTAAAAACACGCTTCCTCATCAACGAGCTGCTGCTCTCCACCTAGAGACAGCCACTCACTCTTTCAGCCATTAAAATCTCTTCTGTGGGTTTGTGCCTCCCTGAGTTATTTCAAGGTAGGGAGGGTCACAGTGAGACACCCTTTCAAAGGTGCCGTGGCTCGGATTGAGGCTCTCCCGTTGACCTTGCTCTTCCTCCAGGAATTTGAGCTGTCTTGGAAGCCCTCACTCCCCAATCCTCCTCCACGAACCCACCGTCCATCTCCCCAGTCCCTTGATCTTCTGCCCAACACCAGCCTCCGATTTGGTAAGTTTCCCTTTGGGGTCAACTTAAATGCCCCTGTGGAACCTGGAAAGTGACTGTTGAACATCGGGCACCCCTGTGGTCTCCTCTGGGGCAGGGGAACCCCCAGCCATGGCCTTCACGGCTACAGTTGATTCCCATAGTCGACCCTTCTCTGCCTCCCCATGGTGAGAACCCTCATTCACTGAGGTTCGGTCTCCCTTTATCTACTCGTAAACTCCTGGTACCAGGTACCAAACCTCCTCGACGTTTTTCACCTTGACCGCCCGGTTAGAGGTGGTGACGGCCCCCTAGCCATGTTCGGTCTTCTCCTCAACCTTTCCTTATCACTCTGGGACACCTTTGCGATCTGTGAACAGTCTCATTCTCACAATGGGAACTGGCCCTTCCATCCCCATGAACTCACCATTGGGATGTTTACTTGATAATCTCAAACCTCTCCGCCTTACTCCCGACCTCAAACCTTTCAAACGTACTCGTTACTATAATGAGGTCTGGCCACAATATTCCCTAGGTAATCAGTCCAAGTGGCCACCCAATGGCTCTTTGGATCCCAACATTCTCCCAGATTTATATAACTTCTGTGAGCGTACAGGCAAGTGGAAAGAAGTTCTTTATATCCAGGCTTTCTCCTACCTCTGAACCAAGCCCTCTCTCTGTCTCCCCTGCAACCCTAAACACCTACTACTCACCTTAAAGTCTTCACCCTCCAACAAACTGGATCCCACTACATCCTCTGACTTTGACCCCGCTGATGAACCCCCACCCCACCGACCCCAAATCCCTACAGCACCTCCTCCTCCTCCTCAACTACCTGGTCTTCCCAGTGCCACCACGGAAGCTGCAGAGGCTCCTTCTCCTCAACCCCACCCAGGTCTCCCATCAAAAGCTCCCGTCAGCAGCAGCGTAGCAACGCCACCTCCTCAACTGCAACCAGTTTCCCTTCCATCGTGAGATCCCCTACCAAGTCCCCCAGTTATTTGCTCTTGTACCCAAGTCATAGCCCCACTGTGAGAGGTAGCGGGCACAAAGGGCGTTGTTAGGGTCCATGTCCCTTTCTCCCTCTCTGACCTGTCTCAAATAGAAAAGAGATTGGACTCCTTCACCTCCAACCCAGCCACTTATGTAAAGGAGTTCCAGCACCTAACTCAAATCGTATGATCTAACCTTTCATGATGTACACATGATCCTCTCTAATACCCTTCTACCCGAGGAGCGCAGGCAAGTCTGGAAACAGGCTAAAACTTATGCCGATGAAGTCCACCAAACCACACCCGCTCACCCTATTGGTGCTGAGGCAGTTCCCAATTGAGACCCCAACTGGGAGTACAACACCCCCGGGGGAGTCATTGGCTGAGATCAACTTATCACTTGTCTCATGGCAGGTCTCAAGAAGTCAGCCAATAAAGCTATCAATTATCAGAAACTCCAAGAAATTATCCAAGATAAAAATGAAAACCCCTCCATGTTCCTAGACCGTCTTACTAAAGCCCTTCTACAATATACCAATTTAGACCCTGAAACCCCAGACGGGAGACAACTACTTATGATTTACTTTTTCTCCCAAAGCTTCTCCAACATAAAGGTAAACTTAAATGCCTAGAGAGGGGACCCTTGACTCCCCAGGCAGAAGTCCTGGCAGTAGCCTTCAAGGTCTACAATGGAAGAGATGATAAAGCCCATAAACAAAAATACCAAATGATGGCTAAGGCCTTCCAGCCTGCTGCAACCACTGGTACCCGGGTAACCCAGCTTCTCAAGAAACAACCAGGAGGGCCTCCTGGTCCATGTTTTAAATGTGGCCTATAGGGACACTGGGCTAGAGCTTGCCCAAATCCCTGGAAGCCCACTGGTCCATGTCCTAAATGCCATTAGGAGGGACATCGGGCTGTTGACTGTCCTCGCACACTGAGAGGTGCCAGGCCATCCAGCTCCAACAACCCACCTATAGACCTTCTAGGTCTGGCCACCGACAACTGAGGGGGCACAGGACTCCCACACCCAGCTACTAACATCACTTTGCGGGAGCCCAGGGTGATCACTGTGGTAGCAGGCAAGCCCATCTCCTTCCTATTACACACCAGAGCTACTTACTCAGTCCTGAAAGAGTTTTGGGGGCCCACCTCCCTTTCACAGTCCTCTATGGGATAGAGGGCATACCTTATCAACCTTTACAAACTCCCATGCTTCACTGCCTCTTTAAGGGCATTAGTCTCTCTTTCCTTTTTAGTGATTCCCCATGTCTGGTTCCCCTTATGGGAAGGGACCTTTTATCCAAGCTAGGGGCCACTATCACCTTTACCTTTGGCCCGTGTCTCAACCCCGACTCACCTTCGATCCCTTTTCTACTTGCTCTCCAAACCATTCCAGACCCACCTCCCTCCCCTTTTCCCTTACCCCCTTGCCAGGTAAACCCCATAGTCTGGGATACCTCTACCTCCTCCATCACCACCTGCCCATCCGTGACCATTAAACTCAAAGACCCTAACTACTTCCCCTCACAATCTCAATACCCCTTACCTCTCAAAAGCCTATTGGGTTTACAACCCATCATCCAGGAACTCCTACAAAAAGGCCTTTTGAGACTGGCCAATTCCCCTTACAACACCCCGAAACTGGCTGTCAAAAAACCTAATGGCTCTTATAGGCTAGTTCAGAATTTAAGGATTATCAATGCAGCTGTTACTCCAATCCATCCAGTAGTCCCCAATCCCTATACTTTATTATGCACTATCCCTGCCTCTTCTACTCACTTCTCCATCCTTGACCTCAAAGATGCATTCTTCACAATCCCCCTCCATCCCAACTCCCAAGATCTTTTTGCCTTTACATGGACTGATCCCATCACTCAAACCTCCACTCAGTTAACCTGGACAGTCCTTCCTCAAGGCTTCAGGGAGAGTCCCCACCTCTTTGGACAAGCCATGGCGCAAGACCTCAAATCCCTCACTCTCTTAGGCTCTACTCTTCTTCAATATGTTGATGATCTTCTCTTATGCAGCCCCTCCTTACAAACCTCTCAGCAAAATACTATTCTCCTTTTCAGCTTTCTCTCAAAACATGGGTATCGGGTCTTGCCTTCCAAAGTCCAACTTTCCATCTCTGAAGTGACTGACTTAGGGGTTCTACTAACCCCTGGCCATAAAGCCATTACCTTAGACAGAAAGAAACTCATTCAAAACATACCCATTCCCCATACAAAAAATGAAATCCTGTCCTTTCTAGGACTTGCTGGGTTTCTCTGCTCATGGATTCCCAATTTCTCCCTCCTAGCCATTCCCCTCCAGTCAGCAACCCGATGATCCACTTCGGAACCTCTCCTAACACCAGTAACCAAGCCCTTTCATAAACTTCAAGCAGCTCTTTTACAAGCCCCTGCTCTCCATCTCCCTGATCTCACACTCCCCTTCTTCCTGTTCATCTCAGAAAATCAAGGGTTCGCTCTGGGAGTCCTAGGCCACAGGTTAGGGCCCACCTTTGCCCCCGTTGCCTATCTTTCAAAACAGCTGGACCCCACCATTCGGGATGGCCCCCCCTGTCTGCGGACTCTGGCTGCAGCCACCATCCTCATCCAAGAATCAAAGAAGCTCACTTTTGGATCACCCACCACTGTTCCTTCCCCTCATCATCTTTCTGAACTTCTCACCTACAAGGGCTTACAAACTCTTCCCCCTTGTAGAATTCTGTCGCTTCAAGTTGCTCTGATCCAGGATACTTCCAACAAATTTGAACTCTGCCCTCCCCTCAATCCTTCTACTCTTCTCCCATTTCCTACCAAATCATGGGAAAAAATAGAATCTTCCCCTGACTCTCATAGCTGCCTACAAATCCTAGATGAGTTACTACCCTGTCTTTCTCATATCCAGGAGGGAACTCTCCCTCAGGCCACACATACTTGGTTTACTGATGGTAGTTCTTTTATCCACAAAGGCATCCATCGAGCCAGATATGCCATTGTCTCCCTTGATCAAACTATTGGGGCAAAGCCCCTTCCCCCCTAACACCACAAACCAGCAGGCAGAATTAATTGCCCTCACCCGTGCTTTTACCTTAGCACAGGGATCTTCACTTACCATCTACACTGATTCCAAGTATGACTTCCATATCTTACTCTCCCATGCAGCAATCTGGAAAGAAAGGGGACTCCTCAATACCAAGGGCAGCTCCATTACCAATGCTAACTACATCATACAACTAATAGAAGCCTCATACCTACCAACTGCCATAGGCCTAGTACAATGCCGCTCTCATCAGTTAGATCAATCTTCCATCACTCAGGGAAATAAGAGAGCCGACAAAGAGGCCAAATGGGCAGCAGTGACTTCTATGATGGGTACACTCACTTCCATGTCTAATAACCCTTCTCCCATAGACTCCAAATCACCTTCTACTAAGGCCATACTCTCCTATTTACATAACCTATTTCATCCTAATCTCCAATCTTTACAGCACTTTCTTAAAACCCACTATCTCTCTCCTCTTCAGACATTGCCTTTCTGAAAAGACTTACCACCTCATGCGAGATCTGCCAAAAAGTCAATCCTAATTCACCTTCTCGACCTCCCTCCTTTCCCACTCATCAAGCACAAGGACTCATTCCTGGGACTGACTGGCAGCTCAATTTCACTCATATGCCCTCAGTAAAATGCTACCAATACCTTCCAGTACTGGCAGACACATTTTCAGGTTGGGTTAAAGCCTTGCCTACAACTAACAAATGAGCTCAGGCAGTTTCCACCATTTTGTTATCAGAGATCATTCCCCGTTTTGGAATACCTACTTCCTTACAATCAGATAATGGCCCTGAATTTATCTCCCAAGTTTCCAAGACAACCGCTAAAGCTCTTAATATCCCCTGGAATTTCCATATCCCATACCACCCACAATCCTCAGGTAAAGTGGAGAGAACCAGCCAAACTCTTAAATCCACCCTTACCAAACTATCCATGGAACTCCATCTCAACTAGACAAAACTTCTCCCTTTAGCCCTGCTCCAACTCTGGACTCTACCCAAAAAACCCACCTCATTTCTCCTTTTGAGCTCAGGTACGGCTGCCCTACGATTCCACCAGGTCTTAACTCTGAACGCTCCACTCTTGCTTCTCATCTTATACCTCCACTACTCCAACGCATCCGCTCTCTACTATGGTCCCATTCTGACCTCCACACACCAAAACCTCACGACCCTCCCTCTCCTACTTTCTGTCAACCTGGAGATTCAGTCCTCCTCTCTTCTCCTAACCAGGTATCATCACCCCTAACTCCCAAATGGCAGGGACCCTATCAAGTAGTCCTATCCACTCCTACTGCAGTCAAACTTACGAATTCAAGATTTATGGCTGCAGGGAACCCTTTCAGACTTCTCCCCAAATGAAATCACTACCTTTTCCTAATGCATTCTCTTACTTAAAGCCTTATTCTCTTAATAACACTTACTCACTCAACCTCTAATCCTGTGGCTCAAACCCTTCCCACAGAATGCAAATTAGTTCAACCATTGTAGAAAGCTGTATGGAGGTTCCTCAAAAAACTCAAAATAAAAATACCATTTGACCCAGGAATTCCACTCCTAGGAATTTACCCTAAGAATGCAGCAGCCCAATTTGAAAAAGACATATGCACCCCTATGTTTATCACAGCACTATTCACAATAGCCAAGAAATGGAAGCAACCTAAGTGTCCATCAGTAGATGAATGGATAAAGAAGATGTGGTACATATACACAATGGAATATTATTCAGCCATAAGAAGAAAACAAATCCTACCATTTGCAACAACATGGATGGAGCTAGAGGGTATTATGCTCAGTGAAATAAGCCAAGCCGAAAAAGACAAGTATCAAATGATTTCACTCATATGTGGAGTATAAGAACAAAGAAAAAAATACTGAAGGAACAAAACAGCAGCAGACTCACAGAACCCAACGGACTAATAGTTACCAAAGGGAAAGGGACTGGGGAAGATGGGTGGGAAGGGAAGGATAAGGGGAAAAAGGGGCATTACGATTAGCTGATGTAATATTGGGGGGGCACGGGGAGGGCAGTACAACTCAGAGAAGACAAGTAGTGATTCTATAGCATCTCACTACGCTGATGGACAGTGACTGTAATGGGGTTGGTGGGGGGGACCTGATGAAGGGGTAGTTTAATAACCGTAATATTGCAAATGTAATTGTAGATTAATGATACCAAAAAAAAAACCCTTCCCACATACCTCAATCAAACAATCTCTCACACAGCCCAAATCGTCCAAACCTTTAATGAAACTATCCAACCCCCTTGCTGGGTCTGTCTTCACCTTTCTCAGTTAGCAGACTCAGCAACCCCTGCTCCCTTAACAGCCTGGATCAATACCTCAGCAGGACTTCACTTCATTGAAACAACTAACCCCAGAGGCACAGCCCTAGCTGAGGGATCTGACATCAGACTACTGGGAGCACTAAAAAGTATTAGGCAACCTTTGAAAGCCCACCAACTTCCCCAATGAGCCGTTATCAGCCCATCCCAAAGTAAATTTCATATGACCCATCCTGCCCCCTTATGCATTTCTCAAGCCCAACAAGACCACTATATTCCAGTAGGCTCTCTAGATCATTAACCTATTCCAAAAATTCAGTCAAAATCAAATTTCAAAAATTTCTAGAGACTTCCGGGAAGATGGCAGTGTGAGTAGGGCGGCAGAAATCTCCTCCCAAAACTATATAAATCTACGAAAATACAGCAAATAAAACTATTCCTAAAAGAGAGACTAGAGCACACAGGAAAGTGCACAGCATGCAGCCACACCCGGGAGGACTCAGCACGCCGCAAGGCGGGTAAGATACGGTGCCGCGACCAGGCGGCACCCGAGGACTCACCCAGCCCAGCGCGCCGGCAGGAGGAGAGGATTCGGAGCTGGGAGGGAGTGGAAGAGCAGTTCCGCAAAATAACCAGCCATGGTGGTCTGCGCCAGGAGCGCTGACACACATCGTGCGGCACATGGGTCATTGGAGAGGCAGAAGGTGCAGGTTTAGAGCCGGGACCGCGCCAGGACCGTGCAGCCAGCGCGCAGGGACAAGAGAAAAGTGCGCGCCGTTTCTACCGGTCGTGGAGAGGCGGGGGGCCCAGTGAGGGAACACCATCGCCCCGGCGAGCTCAGCCCTGCAGGATGGAAGACCTGGGGAACTTCGGCCCCCGTTGCTGGTGACGGAGAGAAGGGAGCAGACCGCTGGAACTTTATACAGAAAACAATAGCCTCCCATTCATTCCCAACCCAGCCAAAAAGCGGCGTGCCTGCGACTGTGGACTAGTGGAGCAACAGCGACACCTACAGCACGCTTAAAGAATCCACTCCAGGTCGGCTTTTTTTTTTTGCTCGATTGTTTTATTTCTCACCTTTTTTTTGCTTGTTTGTTTTATTTCTTGCCCTTTTTTTCTTTTTTTTCACCTTACTTTTCTTTCATTTCTTTCTTTCTTCTTTCTCGCTTTTCTTTCTCTTCCTTCTTTTTTTTTGGCTTGCTTGTTTTTTTTGATGGTTTTTTTTTCCTTTTTTTTAAACCTTAAAGAGCCCAGCTGACATACATGGCACCTACCAGCGACCACTCCTGTCAACATGAAAAGACAGAAGAATATGATACAGACAAAAATCACCAAGATTCAGGGCCCCTCTGAGAAGGAATCTGAAGGGATGGAAATGCAGCATCTTCCTCAAAAAGAATTCAGAATAAAAGTCATAACCATGCTGATGGATCTACAGAGAAATTTGCAAGAGCTAAGGGAGGAAGTGAGGGAAGTCAGGAAAGAATGCAGAAATGAAACAAGCCATCGACGGGCTCAGCAGCAGACTGGACGAGATGCAAGAGACTGTTAAAGCAATAGAAATCAGAGAACAGGAATACAGAGCAGCTGAGGCAGAGAGAGATAAAAGGATCTCTAGGAATGAAAGAATATTAAGAGAACTGTGTGACCAATCCAAAAGGAACAATATTCGCATTATAGGAGTACCAGAGGAAGAAGAGAGAGAAAAAGGGATAGAAAGTGTCTTTGAAGAAATAATTGCTGAAAACTTCCCCATGCTGGGGAAGGAAATAGTCTCGCAGTCCATGGAAGCCCACAGATCTCCTAACACAAGGGACCCCAGGAAGAAAACACCAAGACACATAATAATTAAAATGGCAAAGATCAAAGATAAGGACAGAGTATTAAAGGCAGCTAGAGAAAGAAAAAAGATCACCTTCAAAGGAAAACCCATCAGACTAACATCAGACTTCTCAACAGAAACCTTACAGGCTAGAAGAGAATGGCATGATATATTTAATGCAATGAAACAGAAGGGCCTCGAACAAAGAATATTGTATCCAGCACTATTATCATTTAAATATGATGGAGGGATTAAACAATTTCCAGACAAGCAAAAGCTGAGAGAATTTGCCTCCCATAAACCACCTCTACAGAACATCTTAAAGGAACTGCTCTAGAGGGAAGCACCCCTAAGGCTAAAAAGCTGTCACCAGAGAAAATAAAATCATACCAAAGAAAGCAGACCATCCAAAACTAACTAAAGACAAAGAATAAAACACCTAGTATATAAAGAATGGAGGAGGAAGAATAAGAAGGGAGAGAAATAAAGAAACATCAGACTGTGTTTACAGTAACTTAAAAAGAAAGTTAAGTTAGATTGTTAAATAGTAAAGAAGCAACCCTTGAACCTTTGGTAACCATGAATCTAAAGCCAGCAATGGCAATAAGTACATATCTTTCGATAATCACCCTAAACGTAAATGGACTGAATGCACCAATCAAAAGACACAGAGTAACAGAATGGATAAAAAAGCAAGACCCATCTATATTCTCCCTACAAGAGACTCACCTCAAATGCAAAGATATCCCCAGATTAAAAGTGAAGGGATGGAAAAAAGATATTTCATGCAAACAACAAAGAGAAAAAAGCCGGTGTTGCAGTACTTGTATCAGACAAAATAGACTTCAAAACGAAGAAAGTAGCAAGAGATAAAGAAGGACATTACATAATGATAAAGGGGTCAATCCAACAAGAAGATATAACCATTTTAAATATATATGCACCCAACACAGGGGCGCTGGCATTTGTGAAACAAATACTAACAGAATTAAAGGAGGAAATAGACAGCAATGCATTCATCTTAGGTGACCTCAACACACCACTCACTCCAAGGGACAGAGCAACCAGACAGAAAATAAGTAAAGACACAGAGGCACTGAACAACACACTAGAACAGATGGACCTAACAGACATCTACAGAACTCTACACCCAAAAGCAACAGGATACACATTCTTCTCAAGTGCACATGGAACATTTTCCAGAATAGACCACATACTAGGCCACAAAAAGAACCTCAGTAATTTCAAAAATATTGAAATCCTACCAACCAACTTCTCAGATCACAAAGGTATGAAACTAGAATTAACCTTTAGAAAGAAACAAAAAGGCTCACAAAAAATGGAGACTTAACAACATTCTTCTAATTAATCAGTGGGTCAATGACCAAATCAAAACAGAAATCAAAGAGTATATGGAGACTAATGACAACAACAACACAAAGCCACAACTTCTGTGGGACGCAGCAAAGGCAGTTCTAAGAGGAAAGTATATTGCAATCCAGGCCTATCTAAAGAAAGAAAAACATTCCCAAATGAATAGTCTAAAGACACAACTACTGAAATTGGAAAAAGAAGAACAAATGAGACCCAAAGTCACCAGAAGGAGGGACATAATAAAGATCAGACAAGAAATAAATAAAATTGAGAAGAACAAACAATAGAAAAAATCAATGAAACCAAGAGCTGGTTCTTTGAAAAAATAAACAAAATAGATAAACCCCTAGCCAGACTCATTAAGAGAAAAAGAGAATCTACACACATAAACAGAATCAGAAATGAGAAAGGAAAAATCACGACAGATCCCACAGAAATACAAAGAATTATAAGAGAATATTATGAGAATCTATATGCTAACAAGCTGGAAAACCTAGAAGAAATGGACAACTTTTTAGAAAAATACAACCTTCCAAGACTGACCAAACAAGAAACAGAAAAACTAAACAGAACAATCACCAGCAACGAAATTGAAGTGGTAATCAAAAAACTACCAAGAACAAAACCCCTGGACCCGATGGATTCACCTCTGAGTTCTACCAGACATATAGAGAAGAAATAACACCCATTCTCCTTAAAGTTTTCCAAAAAATAGAAGAGGAGGGAATACTTCCAAACTCATTCTATGAAGCCATCATTACTCTAATACCAAAACCAGGCAAAGACCTCACCAAAAAAGAAAACTATAGACCAATATCCATGATGAACGTGAATCAAAAATACTCAACAAAATATTACCAAACCAAATTCAAAAATACATCAAGAGGATCATACACCATGATCAAGTGGGATTCATCCCAGGGATGCAAGGATGGTACAACATTCGAAAATCCATCAACATCATCCACCACATCAATAAAAAGAAAAACAAAAACCACATGATCATCTCCATAGATGCTGAAAAAGCATTTGACAAAATTCAGCATCCATTCATGATTAAAACTCTCAACAAAATTGGTGTAGACGGCAAGTACCTCAACATCATAAAGGCCATATATGACAAACCCACAGCTAATATCATACTTAACGGCGAGAAGCTGAAAGCTTTTCATCTAAGATTGGGAACAAGACAGGGATGCCCACTCTCTCCACTGTTATTCAACATAGTACTGGAGGTCCTAGCCACAGCAATCAGACAAAACAAAGACGTACAAGGCATCCAGATTGGTAAAGAAGAAGTCAAATTGTCACTATTTGCAGATGACATGATATTGTACATAAAAAACCCTAAAGACTTCACTCCAAAACTACTAGAACTAATATCTGAATTCAGCAAAGTTGCAGGATACAAAATTAACACACAGAAATCTGTTGCTTTCCTATACACTAATGATGAACTAACAGAAAGAGAAATCAGAAAAACAATTCCATTCACAATTGCATCAAAAAAGAATAAAATACCTAGGAATAAACCTAACGAAGGAAGTGAAAGACCTGTACTCTGAAAACTACAAGACACTCCTAAGAGAAATTAAAGAGGACACTAACAAATGGAAATGCATCCCATGCTCTTGGCTAGGAAGAATAAATATTGTCAAAATGGCTATACTACCCAAAGTAATCTACAGATTCAATGCAATCCCTATCAAACTACCAACAGCTTTCTTCAATGAACTCGAACAAATAATTCTAAAATTCATATGGCACCCAAAAGACCCCGAATAGCCAAAGCAATCCTGAGAAGGAGGAATAAAACAGGGGGAATTAGGCTCCCTGACTTCAAGCTCTTCTACAAAGCCACAGTAATCAAGACAATTTGGTATTGGCACAAAAACAGACCCACAGATCAGTGGAATAGAATAGAAAATCCAAACATCAACCCAAACACATACTGTCAATTAATATTTGATAAGGGAGCCTTGGATATACATTGGGGAGATGACGGCCTCTTCAGCAGCTGGTGTTGGAAAAACTGGACAGCTGCATGTAAGAGAATGAAATTGGACTACTGTCTAACCCCTTACACAAAGGTAAACTCAAGGTGGATCAAAGACCTGAATGTAAGTCATGAAACCATAAAACTCTTAGAGAAAAACATAGGCAAAAATCTCTTGTACATAAACATGAGCAACTTCTTCATGAACATATCTCCCCGGGCAAGGGAAACAAAAGCAAAAATGAACCAGTGGGACTATATCAAGCTGAAAAGCTTCTGTACAGCAAAGGACACCATCAGTAGAACAAAAAGACATCCTACAGTATGGGAGAATATATTCATAAAAAACATATCTGATAATGGGTTGACATCCAAAATATATAAAGAACTCATGCACCTTAACAAACAGAAAGCAAATAATCCAATTAAGAAATGGGCAGAGGACATGAATAGACACTTCTCAAAGAAGAAATTCAGATGGCCAACAGGCACATGAAAAGATGCTCCACATCGCTAATCATCGGAGAAATGCAGATTAAAACCACAATGAGATATCACCTCACACCAGTGAGGATGGCCAACATCCAAAACACAAACAACAACAAATGTTGGCGAGGATGTGGAGAAAAGGGAACCCTCCTACACTGCTGGTGGGACTGCAAATTAGTTCAGCCATTGTGGAAAACAGTATGGAGGTTCCTCAAAAAACTCAAAATAGAAATACCATTTGACCCAGGAATTCCACTCCTAGGAATTTACCCTAAAATGCAGCAGCCCAGTTTGAAAAAGACAGATGCACCCCTATGTTTATTGCAGCACTATTTACAATAGCCAAGAAATGGAAGCAACCTAAGTGTCCATCAGTAGATGAATGGATAAAGAAGAGGTGGTACATATACACAATGAATATTATTCAGCCATAAGAAGAAAACAAATCCTACCATTTGCAACAACATGGATGGAGCTAGAGGGTATTATACTCAGTGAAATAAGCCAAGCCGAAAAAGACAAGTATCAAATGATTTCACTCATATGTGGAGTATAAGAACTAAGAAAAAAACTGAAGAAACAAAACAGCAGCAGACTCACAGAACCTAAGAACGGACTAATAGTTACCAAAGGGAAAGGGACTGGGGAGGATGGGTGGGAAGGGAGGGGTAAGGGGGAAGAAGGGACATTACGATTAGCAGATGTAATGTTGGGGGGGCGCATAGGGAGGGCTGTACAACTCAGAGAGGATAAGTAGTGACTCTATGGCATCTCACTACCCTGATGGACAGTGACTGTAATGGGGTTGGGGATGGGGGACCTGATGAAGGGGGTAGTGTAATCACCATAATATTACTCATTTAATTTTAGATTAATGATATCAAAATAAACTTATTAAAAAAAGTACCTTAAGATGTTTGGAGATGAAAATACAGCATACCAAACACATGAGATGCAGCAAAAATTGTCATTAGAGGGAAATTTATAGTGATAAATGCCTATCTCAAGAAACAAGGTCTCAAATCACCTAATTTTACACCTCAAGGAACTAGAAAAAGAACAAATGAAGTGCAGAGTTAGAAGAAAGGAAATAACAAAAATCACAGCAGAAATAGACTAAAAAAAAATGATCAATGAAACTAAGAGCTGGTTCACTGAAAAGATAAAATTGATAAAAGAGAGGACTCAATCAGAAATGAAAGAAGAGAGTGTATAATCAGTACCACAGAAATATAAAGGATCATAACAGAGTACTATGAACAATTACACACCAACATATTGGACCACCTAGAAGAAATAGATAAATTCCTTGAAACATATAACCTACTAAGACAGAATCAGGAAGAAATAGAAATCAGACTTATTATTAGTGAGGAGATTGAATCAGAGATCAAAAACCTTCCAACCAGTAAAAATCCCAACCTAGATGTCTTCACTGGTGAATTCTGCCAAACATTCAAAGAATTAATACCAGTCCTTTTCAAACTCTTCTAAAAATAGAAGAGGAAGGAACATTTTCAAATTCATTCTGTGAGTTCATTACACTTAATACCAAAGCCAGACAAGGATGCCACAGAGAAGAAATTACAGGCTAATATTCAGAATAAACATAAATGCCAAAATCCTCAAAAAAATATTAGCAAACTAATTTCACCAATACATTATACAGATCACATACCATGATCAAGTGGAATTTATCCCAGAAATGCAAAGATGATTCAACATCTAAAATATCAACATGATATATTAACAAAAGGATAAAAATCAGATGATCATACAGAAGGTGCATTTGACAAAATTCAACAACCATTTGTGATAAAAATTCTCAACAAATTGGGAATAGAGGGAATGTACCTCAACATAATAAAGGCCACATATGGCAAGCCCATAGCTAATATCATACTCAATGGTAAAAAGCTGAAAGATTTTTCTCTAAGACCAGGAACACAATAAAGATACTCCCTCTCATCGCTTTTATTCAGTAGAGTATTATAAGTCCTAGCTAGAGCAACTAGGAAGTGGACAAGAAAAAGAAATAAAAGTCATCCAAATTGGAAAGGAATAAATAAAACCATCACTATTTGCACATGACATGATACTATATATAATATATAATAAGTCCCAAAAACTCTACCATAAAACTGTTAGGACTAATAAATTCAGTAAAATTGCAGGATACAAAATCAATATATAAAAATTAGTTGTGTTTCTATGTGCTAATGATAAAATAGTCAGGAATAAATTTAACCAAGGAGGTAAAGGGCCTATACACTGAAAACTTTAAAGATATTGATAAAATAAATTGAAGACACAAATAAATAGAAAGATACGCTGTGCTCACGGATTGGAATAATATTGTTAAAATGTCCATATGACAAAAAACAATCAATAATAGCAGTGCAATCCCTATCAAAACACCAGTGGCATTTCCACAGCTATGGAAAAAACAATCCTAAAATTTGAAACCTATGAAACCGCAAAAACCCTGAATAGCCAAAGCCATCCTAAGAAGAAAAAGATAGAGGAATCATGATCCCTGATTTCAAAGTATATTACAAAGCTATAGTAACCAAAGTAGTATGAGACTGGCATAAAAACAGACATACAGATCAACGGAACTAAACAGATAGCCAAGAAATAAACCTCCACATCTATGGTCAGTTAATGACAAATGGGCCAAGAATATATGATGGGGAAAGGACAGTCTCTTCAATGAATGGTGTGGAAAAACTGGACAGCCACATGCAAAGAAGACCTGAAACCATTAAACTAGAAGAAAACAGGTGGTGAGCAACTTGACATTGGTCTTGGTGATGATTTCCTAAATCTAACATCAAAAGCAAAAAATCGACAAGTGGAACTACATCACATGAAAACGCTTCTGCACAGCAAAGGACACCATCAACAAAATGCAAAGGCAACCTACTGAATGAGAGAAAATATTTGCAAATCATATATCTGATAAGTGGTTAATATCCAAAATGTATTTTAAAAATTCATACAACTCAATAGCAAAAAGCAATCTAATTTTTTAAAATGGGCAGATCATCTGAATATACTTTTTCCCAAAGAAGACATACAGATGGCCAACAGGTACATGAAAGGGTGCTCATCACTTATCAGGGAAATGTGAATTAAAACCACAGTAAGATACCATCTCACACTGGTTACAACAGCTATTATTAAAAAAAAAAGAGAGAGACAAGAAATAGGGTTAAAAAGGATGTGGAGGAAAGGAGACCCTCATGCATTGTTGGTAGGAATGTATATTAGTACTACAGAAATAGTATGGAGGATCCTCAAAAAATTAAAAATAGAATTACCATGTGATACAGCAATTCCGCTTGTGGGTATTTATCTGAAGGAAACAAAAGCACTAATTCAAAAATACATCTGTACCCTCATGTTTATTGCAGATTTACAATAGTCAAAACAAATAAATAACCTATTACAATAGTCAAAACAGAAATAACCTAAGTGCACATTAACGGACAAATGGATAAAGAAAATATGGCATATATATATATATATATATATACAGTGGAATACTGTTCAGCCATAAAATAGAAGGAAATCCTGCCTTTTCAACAACATGGATAGACCTTGAGGGCATTATGCTAAGTGAAATACATCAGGCAGAGAAAGATAACTATATATACTTTCATATGTAGAATCTTAAATTTAAAAAAAACCCCAAACATATAGATACACAGAACAGATCAGTGGTTGCCAAAGGCTGGAGGTAGCATTGGAGGTAGAGAAAATGTACAAACTTCCAGTTCTAAAATAAGTAAGCCTTGGGAATGTAATGCACAGCATGGTGACTACAGTTAATACTGAGTTACGTATTTGAAAGTTGCTAAGAGTAGAGATCTTAAAAATTCTCATCACAAGAAAAAAAATGTTTTTTAATAAAGGCAGAACCCTGAGTAGTACACAAAAAATTGCAACCATCTCTTTTACCCAAAGGGCATTTACTGAAGTGGGAAGACTTGAACTTTGCTATTCAAGATTTTACATGGTTAGCAAAGTTGAAAGAGAACAGAAATATGACCAGCCTATGAGTATAAATCTAAACATACCTTACATAAAACAGCAATATATTCATACTAGGGTTTATTTTACAGAAATTAATTAGCTACATGCAACAGCACGGGTGAATCTTAGTAGTGTAATAATGAAAAAGAAAAGCTTCGGAAGACAAGATCCAGTATAACACCCTTTCTAGAAAGTTCAAAAACAAAACTGAACAGTATAATATTCAGACAAATGAATATCCACACATAAATATACTAGTGATAAAATGAAATTCAGGAAAGGGAGGCAAGGGGACGAGTTGCAGAGGAACACAGAAGTAGGTGTAAGTTCCTGGTAATGTTTTAATGCTTGGGTTGCTTGGTGGATTTATGAGAGTTCATTGTTTATTTAATACTTTAATAATATAAACAAAAAAATTAGAGAAAAGAAGAACATGAATGGTCTGATAAGGTTACTTATAAAAATTGAGAATTACAAGTTGGCCAATTTTGTGCACCTGAGGGCACGCTAAGGTTACACAGAACTGCTTAGGATGAAACTAGCCAAGACACTTTAAAGAAAAATAACAAGGTGGAAATTTACCTCACATTAGACAGAGTATAAAATCATAGTAACCAATCAGTGTGGTATACAGGAACACGTGACTGGAATAGAGCTGAGACCTCAAAAATAAAGTGTATAATAAAGATGTAATCACAAAATAAGACATACAACATGATTCCATTTGCACAGAGTTCAAAGAAGACAAAAACTAAGCATTTTTTTATTTAGGAACACTTGTATAAGTTATAACTATAAAGAAAGCAGAAAATTACAATAGCAGTTACCTCTCAGGGCATTTAGGATTGCCAGTGAGGCATTTCTAAGCCACCAGCCATGTCTTAAGTTGGATGGGAGCTACATGAGGGTCATTCTTTCTAATGTACATATACTTTTTTTAAATAATTTATTTTATTATCATTAATCCGCAATTACATGTGCAATATTATGGTTATTAAACTACCCCTTCATCAGTACCATTTGCAACAACATGGATGGAGCTAGAGGGTATTATGCTCAGTGTACATATACTTTTATTATCATAGTTTAAAAACTGGGAGTGAATGAACTATACCTGGTAGAAAAAAAAAAGTATTTTCAAGTCAATCATTCAGTTCCTGAGAAATAAAACCAGCTTTAGAAAACGCAGTTGCTTAAGTCAGAAGGGAACTTCCCACCTTTCTCTCACGTAAAATTGAAGCCAAGATATTTCTGAAAACAACTGTGACTCATTTTTTAAAAAGCCCTCCAAATATTAATGCCACCAAACTCCTACTTGTCTTTAAAGGAACTAGAAGAAGAAGACTACAGGAGTAAAACTTTGATTTAATTAGCATTGAAGCTTGGCTTCCTGGCTACTCCTACAGCACAACAGGGAAGTGCTTTCTTTGTACAGGGGCCAGAGAACAGGAAGATAGTCATGCTGCAAAAAAGTGGTGCTGCATCAAAAACAGAGACGCAGAACACAAATGCCATGTGAGCATGGCCCTCCCTCAAACCTCAGCCTCACAGAAGAGGCCAGTGGGATCAGTAGTAGGCTGGAGCATAAACTGAGAGCTCCACTTGCAACAATCATTTGCCGACTACAAAAGGAAAGAGTGAGAGTTCAAAACTGCAGAGCAGGGTGAGATAAAGCAACCCTCACTTTGTTGATAAGGGAAAACTGATGTCCAGAGAGGCTTCATGGACCTCCCCAAGAGTAGTCAGACAAACCCTGAATGTGGCTCCAGTATGCTTTCCAGTGCTTAATTCTGGAGACAGCTACAGGCAGTGAAGCGGAGGACAGTTGACCACTTTAATTCCCTTAGGGTAGCAATAAGAATGTTCTAGAGAGAAATTTGTCATTAGGTCCAATGACTTAAGAGAGTAGGAAGTCCAGAAATCTGTGCTTCTGAAAAATTAGAATTAAGAATTTTGTAACTTCTGATTCTTGTTGTCAGAAACTAAGTGCCTGTAATACAGACACACTGCATTCCTCAGGGCACAGGTTTGCTCTGTGATAGAGTCACAGGTGGGTGTATATTAGGCATGGGCTGAACAAACAGATGCATGTTCTCTGCAGGACCCCCATATAGAAATTACCTAGGATGCTGCCAACTCATCATATCCAGGAGTATCAGTGTTTTCTAAATCTTAAAAAGAATGTATGGGACATTAATTTTTTAAATATAAAAACTCACTAATGAAATGTAAAGTTATAGTTGGATCAAACATTGGAAAGGACTCTTTAGTGGCAGAACCTCAGTATAAACTGATTTGAAATTGACCCAGGTAACTGGGAGGCTGGAGCGGTGATAGTAATATTAGCAATGGCTAGATCCTAAGACACAGCCTCTTTGCTGGTGCTGCTATGTTCCATTGACTTCATTCTCAAGCAGGCTCTCTCGCCACAGTTAGTGATGGAGGCCATTGGCTGCTCCAAGATTCTACCTTCTGTGGGCTTAGTGATACTTCACGAAGTGATCTTTCTAGCAGAAGTCCTCGTGAGCAGTCTCACGCATCGGGTCTGGCTCATCCGTTGAGCTGGGCTCAGGGTAGGGGGTGAGCCCTGCCCAACCCACATGGTTACGTCCCCAGAGGAGAGGAGATTCTTTTACCAGAAGAAATGCTGGACAAGTTAGTCTAGGATAAGCTTTCTAAACTGTCTACCATGAATGAGGACTACATAATGGATAGGAGAGAGATTTGGGAGTCAGGAAAAACGTAGTTTAAGAGGTAACATTCTCTTGTATATTTACAGATACCGAGACTACCGTGACCCTCCTCATTCACTGGTGCCCTATGGCTACACACTGCAGTTCTGGCATGTCCTCGCAGCTCGACTGGCTTTTATCATTGTGTTTGAGGTAAGGTCTCTCAACCAATCTTTTATTTCCTTTGCCATAATGAAGTAACTAAGATTCATGGTTATGAGAACTTACAGTGTGATTTCTGTGTCCGCAAGTAGTATAGTAGTAGTATTAACCTCTTTTGTTTTCTTCTCCTTAAAGTACTCAGATTTTCCTATGACTATTTGAACATCAACTGTTGATTGTTAATAGAGAAGTTGGGAACCATTAGTCCTAAATTTAATATTCTAGTGCCATGGTTCTTAAACTTTGGGAAGATTAGTTTTTCCATCCTCGGCGATTCTGGTAACTTCCTGTCTGCAATTTGCTTTTCATAAGCCCTCAAAGATGATTCTGAAGCAGGTGTCGGAGGACTATAGCTTGGAAAACATTGAACTTGGTATTATAAGTGGTAGTCTCTGGTTATGCATCATCATATCATTACTTACATTCAAGCACACAAACAGGTATTCATTATCTAAGACTCAAAATGGATTTATAAAGTATAATTTACCTAGCAGTTGCTTGTGTGGCAGTAAAAAATACCTCATCTATGTTAAGAAAATTGTTCCTAAAAATAGTTTGTATTTCTGTAACTGTACTTATAAATGGTAATTTTTCTCCTGCCACATATATTAAAGCCAGATTACTGAAAACCAAAGCTGCCTTCTGCCTTACACTAGAAGTTTCCCATACCACTTTAAAACAATTCCATCACTGTTTTTTCCTTCACTCCAGGGAACCAAGAGAAGACAATATTAAGCTGTTCTTCCCTGGGAATTAGCTTATTAAATTCCCTCTTGAAAGAAGCTATTTTAACTCACCACTGACTTACAATTTTTCAGACAAAATAAAATCATGGTTGTATTGATTTATGACTTGGCTTATCAAGTAGAACTTTCTATTTCTTTTCAATATGTTGTTGTCAAACTATTTTAAAGTACTAGAAATATGCAGAATTTCCTCTTACTTCGCAGGATCTAGTATAAACTGATAGGCCATCCACGAGTCACCTGTTTTACCAAGTTTTAAGTAAAATTAAGACTACCTAATGGTATCAACTGAACATGATTAATATTTAATACTTTAGAATTATAAGGACCTTTAAATTGTCATCTTGTACTTTATTGGTCACCATCATCTCAATGAACAGAAGTGACTGTAATCTAGAGTTCCACCTATTACGTATTTCAGATAAAGAATGTGTGGCAGCTTACCACAAGAAAAAAAAAGTGACTTAGCCTCGGGTAGACAGTCAGCTCTTAAGTAGGAAAAGCTGCAGAGCTGAGACTCAAACCTGGGCTTTTGATTCCACAATATACCTTTTCCTGCTCTCTGCATTCTGCATTTCTCCTTACTCCTTATTCCCTACATGGTACCATCAGCCCAAGTCCAGTCGTTAGGCATCCCTGTGATCTTCTTGCCTCACGCCCACCTCCCCTGGTCCCATCCCACTTTCCAGACAGTCCAGAAGCTCTCCACATCCCTGAACAAGAAGAGATCCTGAATCAACTCCCAGAGCTCTTTCTAGCTAAGGATGGACAACAGACCTGACTCTCTCGAACTCTCTTCTGTGTTTTTAGCACCTCGTGTTTTGTATAAAGCACCTCATTTCATATCTGATCCCAGACCTCCCAAAAGATCTAAGGGATCGAATGAGGAGAGAGAAGTACTTGATTCAGGAGATGATGTATGAAGCAGAACTGGAACGTCTCCAGAAGGAGCGAAAGGAGAGGAAGAAAAATGGGAAAGCACACCATAATGAGTGGCCGTGACCAGGTAGGCGAGACATGAGCTCATGGTCTGAGACCACTCCTTTTTGGGAGGGGCGCTTTAAACTCCCTGAGTCAGAGCTTACCAGTGTTCTGACAGGGATCAAAATAAACTCCTGAGAAGCTTCTAAAACCAACTGTTTCTTACTTTAGTTACATATCTGACTTCATCTTCCCTTCATACACAATTCCTGCAACTCTTCTCTGCCTCCATGTTACACACTCAAGCCTGGCAGTCAAGGTCTTGCTGAGATGACCCAGGTGTTCCCTGAAACACTTTCTTCTCCCTTCTACTCCAGCCTGGTTATTCTCTTTAATATTCCCAAGGCAACATGCCCTTTCTTTCTGGGTGAAGCTGCCTTTTCATATTACCCAAAATGGCCTTCCTTTCATCACCCGTGTATTATTTCCTCCCGGGCTAATCTACATCACTCCACATCCTCTAAGAAGTTTTCCTTAAACTCAGAGCCTACTGAGACTCACTCCTTACAAACTTCTCTGGTTAGTGCATCAGATCCACATGTATTGACGTGTGCTGATCTGTGCTGGTAACTGATGATTTTCAAAGAGTTATCAGGTTTTCCAGCAAAACGGTAAGCATCGTTGAGAAAGTCTTGATGGATTGTAATTTTATTTTTCTGACTAGTTAGCACAATGATAAGCACATGACACCTATTAAGTGCTCATCCAGCTAATAAACATTGGATGGATTAAGGCTAAGAACGTTGTAAGAAAGTTCCATAATTTTCGCACATGCCTTACCAGAAAGTTCTTCTGAAACTTTCTCTCTGGCAGGTCAGTTACTAGCTATGTGTCCTTGGACAAGTCATTTAACTTCTCTGGGCCTCAGTTTCCTCAGTGATTAGATGAGCTCTCAGTTTTGAACCCTGTGAATCTAATATTAGAGCATTCTTGTTTTCCTCACCCTTCATTTCTCACACCACTTTTCTTTAGAGTAACTGAAAGCATTTTCAAAAATATGGCCTCCAAAGAAAAATGGGATATACAGAAAAACAAGTGTTTTGCACTTTTCTTATAGCTTAAGATGTTACAGATATCTGCAGAGATGTTTGTTAAATTAGTGAAGTTGTAACAACCCAAATCTGTGTTAAGATTCCAGGAGGTTGTTATGAGTTGGATATGAGGGTGGACTTGAAAGAAATCAAACACACCCCCGGTGCACAGGGAGACTAGTGAGTGGTATAAGCATGTTGAACACTGACCTGCCCTCAATTCCAAAATAGGCCTTGGCTTTACTAAAGGTGAAAAATGTTTTACTACCTTGTAATTTTGCTGTTTCCCAAATCTGCCATTTGGCTCTGTGACTTTGGATAAATTAGTTCATTTTTCTGAAGCTGTGTATTTGGTAGAACTAATACACAGCTCACCTAAGGCCATGTATGTGAGACACTTAGTCAACAATACAGTACTATTGAATACTATACAAGATTTATATTGTTAAGCATTGTGTTGTAGTCCAATAGCTTCTAGAACTGGCTTGTCCATTCTTTCTGACCTGGGGTGGAGCATTCATGTGGATTCCATCTCCACACTTGTAAAAGTAAAGGAGTTGAACAATACTTTAAGAGCCTACCTGGCTTTAACTTTCTGAGATTCTATAATTTGTTCCAAGTCCCTGGCCCCTGCACCCATTCTGTTCGCCTCTTCTCTGACTCTGGTCAGCCTTCAGAGGGGAAAGGTCAGCATCCTGATGGCGCTGGTTGGGGGAGGAGGCAGACATTAGTGAACAGAATTGCTCCCAGGAGGTCCAGAGGCCAGAGACTGAGGTGCAGCCGGGGCTTTATCCACCCCTCAGGGCTGTTCTGGGCTGCAGGGCCAGTAACCAGTTGGGAGTTTCTTCTGGCCTCATCATGGTGGAGCTGCTTTCTCCCCAAAGAGGTCATTTCTAATTTTTGTTTGAACACATAGTGTCTGTCTCTGTTCCCCCAACAGTTGGCAGGATGTCACCTTGCTTCAGACTGCCTGTCTGACTCAGTCTGTTCATCTGTAAATCAGACACAGTAATGTGTTATACCATACCTGACTCAGTTTTGGGTTACAAATTCTTTGAATGCCCTTGATTCATGGTAAGTACAAACCATGGTACATCGTGTCCTTAAGCCATCACGTGCACATAGGATTTTAATGCCATCTTTTCTTTTCCAGGCAATCGTTCATTTCCAGGCCAAGGACCTGAATGCTGTCTCCTTCTCCCAGCTGCTCAGAAGCACTCCAAGTGAATGACTAAAATGCACCCGCAGTGCATGTCGCAGACACTGGCCGCAGCAGGGGCTCAGCACCCTTAAAGGACTGCCTGGGGAATCACGCTGCAGTCCAACACACAACTGCTACCCACCCACAGACCGTTCCTGACCATGCAAGCATGCACGCCATGGGCACTTACATTCTCAAGTTTTTAAAACTAAGGGGAACTTGTATACTAGACCTGTTTTTCAGCCTGTTTGCTACCTTTTTTGCATTCTATCCCATGTGAATTTTACAGACACTGGGCTAATAAGGGTATTTGGACACCTGGACACACCTTCCTAGAATGTCATCATATGGTCCTAGTTCCATGTCACCAAATGACAGAAACAAGACCCTGTTTACAACTTTGTGTTTTTTTTTAATTTCAGATCTTTCTGAGGAGATTATATATGACATATCTATAGCTATGTGTATGGCCATAGATGTATTTCTGTGTGTACATATGTATAGTCATGAATTCTTACATATGTACATACAAATACAGAGATATATAAAGTACATAGAAATTCCTTACTTGTAAATAGCCAAAGGTTACTGACATGAATGATGAATTTTCACATTTAAATAGTCATCAACATGAGGCCATGTTTAATGCTTGTATAATGTGATGCAATAAAATTTAAAATAAATTTATGCACATGGAATATTTTCAGTCGGGTCTTCTGAAATTCTGTTGTATTTTCTTCTCATAGACCTTTCTTTAAACGTTGCACTCTGCTATGATTCTTCTTCTATTATGCCCAAACACTCCTGAGAAATCACATCATCTTAAGAGACGACATCTTTCTTCCTAACCCACCTTTTCCATCTTGCTTCCATGCTACCTCCTTAGAGTACCAAGTTGACTACTTAGAAATCACTCAGAAGAAGTTGGAAAATGCAATTAACACACGTTGTTGAAGAAATACGAAATATAACCAGTGATACTTCATGCTTTTGATCACCCTGTCCACTAGAATGCTCTGCTAATCCTGGAAAGGGGCTGTCTGCAGGGGGTGGGGGAGCATGATTTTAAGCAATGCCTGTTGTTATAATTACTCTTGCTCCAGAGATTCTCATCTTGCCTATGCCAGGTGGGGAGATGAGAGCAGTCCTGCTACCATATCTGAACACTGCCCTTTTTCAGCTGTGAGTTCACCTGACCTGATCGGACTGATTCCCAAAGATCTCAGATGCCCTTAGATGGGGAGGCTCAGTCAGTGACTTTGGGCAAGCTAGAACGTTAACTGTTTCTTAGTTTCATCTTTCTAGTACTCCTTATGACCTGACATTCCAGGGAGTAAAATACTCCCTAGCAGGGCCTAAACTAAAAACATACACTTTAGTTCCCATAAAGACAAAGTCCATTGACAGAGTTGTCTTTTCAAACATCGGCTAAGATGCCTGTGAATTATTTTCCACCATCCTCAGGGAGAGGAATTTTCAGGAAAGTCTTAATAAGAGGTGAAATATAAAGAGTTGTTCCAAAAAGACAACTTATTCTACTGACTCAGCATCGGAACTTTTGCTGGCTATGCCTGTAGCTCCGCCCCAAGCATAGAGCCCAGCAAATCCTTGGACTTGACACATCCTACTACCTGGGAAACAGACTGACAAGGTCAAGGGAAGGAGTTGTGAGCTCCACTTTGGGTTTGGAAAGGGCTGTGAACATTCGGAATTAAGTGGACAAAGCACCAGTCAAGATAAAGTAAACACTTATCAGGTACTACTTCCCACCTGGTTTGAGAATAAACTAAACCTAAGACAACTCCATTGGTAGAAAGACTCTTCTGCCTATTAAATTCTACCTGTGCAATGACAAGGGCCTCTGGCAATCACAATTCCTAATATGTTCCTAGCATACAATTATTTTCTTTCCTTACTCCTTTCCTCCTTTACTGTCTCCCTTACTCTTTCCTCTCATTCTACCTGCCTTTCCTTCATTTCTTTCTGTTGCAGTTAAGCAGTTAGTTAGACATGAGCAGAAGAAAGGAGCCAGCCTATCACCAAGGAAGACTCCTCCCTGGCCAACTCCTAAGCCCTCCTTAGTTCCCAGTTCCACAGCCCAGCACACCTAGGTTGTCAGAGGCCCAGGACCAGAGGCTTCCCTGATTACAAGGCATACACAAGGGCTGAAGACCTTATCCTAAAGTAACCCTACCTCCTAAACCTAATTCCCATTGTGGTTTTGGCCCCCAGTGGGCTTTGCTTAGGTACTTATGGGTAAGGTGCCTGCACACTAAGAAAAAGGCTATACAACCTAGATCTGTCAATCAAACTGTCAATCAAAGGATGTAACATACAGAGGACGACTTCCTACCATCCATCCTAAGAAAAAACAAAAGCCAACTTAACCTTAATGGCAGCACTGCTCCTGGTTTTCAGACAGCCCACTCTTCTGTCTTGAGAATGTACTTTTTGCTTTAACCCAATAAATTCCTCACTGCTTTTTCTTGCTATCTGGTCTCTTGAACGAATTCTTTCCTTTGAGAAGACAAGAATCAGGGAAACACAATGCATTCCACCAGCAAGAGAAAGACTTTCTCAAATTAAAACTGAGGGAATTTATCACAACTAGGCCTGCCTTACAAGAAACGCTACAGGGAGTTGAGTGAAAGTACAAGGACACTAATTAACATAAAAAAAACACAAGAAGGTAGCAAAACACTAGTAATGATATATATCAAAGTTAAATTCTATAGCGTGATGTTGGTGGGTAATTCATTACAACCCTAGTTGAAAAATTAAACCAACTGTAAAAGTAACCATAACTACAATACGTTATTGGATACACAATATAAAAAATATGTAAACTGTAATATCAATAACCTAAAATGTAAAGGAGAAGTAAAAGTATAAAGTTTAGGAACATTGTTATAAGTGTAAAAGTGAGTGTTAATATTTTAAGATATTTTATATAAGCTTCATGATAACCACAAGGGAAAACTTGTAATAATTACACAAAAGAACATGATAAAGAAATCAAAGCATATTGACACCAAAATACATCAAAACAAAAAAAAACAGCAGTATAAGAAGAAAAAAATGAACATAAAAAACAGACAGAAAACAATTAACAAAATGGCAATATAAGTCCATTTTAAATATAAATGGATTAACTTCAATTAATACATAGAATGGCTGAACAGATTTCTTAAAAAAAGATCAACTATATGCTGCCTAAAAGATACAGATAGATTGAAGAGATGGAAAAGAATATTTCAAGTAAATGATAAACCAAACAGCAGGGGTAGTTATACTTAAGACAAATATGTTAAACTAAAATGGTATAGATAAAGAAGGTCACTATATAATGATAAAGGGGTCAAAACATGTAGAAGATACAACAATTTAAATATTTTCATGTAACATCAGAACACATAAATATATAAAGCAAAAACTAATATAGCTAAAAGGAGAAGTAAACAGCAATACAATAATGGTTGGGGACTTTAATACCCCCTCTCAACAAAGGATAGATCCATCTAGAGAATCAATAAGGAAACAATGGATTTCAACATTGTAGACCAAATGGACCTCATAGACATATATAGAACATTTTACCTGTAAACACCAGAATACATAAATTCTTCTCAAGCACACATGGAACATTTTCTAGGACAGACCATATGTTAAGCCACAAAACAAATCTTAACAAATTCAAAAATCATACCAACTATCTTCTCTGATCACACATGCTATGTGACCTCTGATCACAATGCTGTGAAACTAGAAATAAATAGAAGAGGGAAACAGGAAAATGCATGAATACATGGAAATTAAACAACATACTCCTGAACCAATGGATCAAAGAAATTAAAGGAGAAACTAAAAAAAGGTATCTTGAGACAGACAAAAATGGAAACATATCAGCATTTACGGGATGCAAGATCTAAGAAGGAAGTTCATAACAATAAATGCCTACATTAATAAACAAGAAAAATCTCAAAACAACCTAACTCTACACCATAAGGAAACAGAAACAGAAGAACAAACTGAGCCCAAAGTTAGAAGAAGGGAAATAAGATTAAAGCAGAAATAAATGAAATGGAGAATAGAAAAACAATACAAAAGATTAACAAAACTAACAGTTGGCTCTTTGAAAAGAAAACAAAATTAACGAACATTTAGCTAGATGAACCAAGGAAAAAAGAGGACCTAAACCAACAAATTATAAATGAACAAGGAGATAATTACAACTGAATCTAAGAAAACACAAAGGATCTACTAAGAAAGATGTATGCCAATAAACTGGAAAACCTCAAAGAAATAGAAAAATTCTGAGATACATACACCCTACCAAGACTGAATCAGGAAGAAATAGAGAATCTGAACAGACCAATTGTTAGTAAGGAGACTAAGTAATTTAAAAAATCAATGAAAAAAGGACCAGGTGGCTTCCACTGATATAGTTTACCACATTTCTAAAGAATTAATGCCAATCCTTCTTAAACTCTTCCCCAAAACTGAAGAAGGTTGAAGATTCCATAGCTCAGTTTGCAAGGCTGGAACTACCCCAATACCAAAGCCAGAAAAGGACACTCCCAGGAAAGGAAACTGTGGGCCAATGTCCCTGATAAATATAGATGCAAATATTTTCAGTAAAGTACAAGCTAACTGAATTCACACACAAGAGGATCATTCAACACGATCAAATGGGATGTATCCCTGGCATGCAATGATAATCCAACATACACAAATCAATAAATGTGACATATTAACAGAATGAAGGAAAAATAAATGATTATATCAATAGATGCAGAAAAAATTCACAAAATTCAACATCTGCTCATGAACAAAATTTTAAAAATTAGGTATAGAAGGACCATATGTTAGCATAATAAATACCATAATGACTAGCCCACAGCTAACATCAGACTCAGTGGTGAAAAGCTAAAAGCTTTTCCTCTAAGTCAAGAACGAGGCAAGGGTACCCACTCCCACTACTCTTAATCCACATAGTACTGGAAGTCCTAGACAGAGCAATCAGGTCAAAAAAGAAAGAAAAGACATCAGAAATGCAAAGGAAGAAGTAAAATTATTTCTATTTGAAGATGACATGATTTTATGTAAAGAAAATCCTTAAGACTCCACCTAAAAAGATGTTAGATCTAAACCAATGTATTCAGTAAAGTTGTAGGAAACAAAATTAAAAACAAAAAAAGTCAATAATGTTTCTATATATTATCACAAATTACCTGAAAAAGAAATAAAAAGAACCCATTTACAATAGCATCAAAAACAATAACGTACTTAGGAAAAATTTGACCAAGGATATAAAAGATCTCTATACTGAAATCTTATGAGGTATTGAAAAAAATAAAAGATGACACAAATAAAATGCTATACCATGTTCATGGATTAGAAAAAAATAATATTTTTAAAGTGTTCATACTACCCAAAGCTCAAAGCTATTCTTATCAAAATTCCAGTGGCATTTTTTACAAAAGTAGAAAAACAATCCTAACATTTATATGGAACCACAAAACACCCTCAACAGTCAAATCAATCCTGAGAAAGAATAACAAAGCAGGAGGCATCACACTTCCTGATTTTAAACTATATTTAAAGCTACAACTGTCAAAACAGTATGGTACTGGCATAAAAACAGACACATAGACAAATGGAACAGAACTGAGAATCCAGAAATAAACCCATGTATATACAGATAATATCTAACAAGGGAGCCAAAAATACTCAGAAGTACTCAACAGAGAAAACACAACCTGGGATAATTGGATATTCACATGTAAAAGAATGAAGACCCCTATCTTACACCATGCACAAAAATTAACTTGAAATGGATTAAAGCCTTAACTGTAAGACTGGAAACCATAAAACTCCTAGAAGAAAACATAGGAAAAGAACTCCTTGACATGGGTCTTGGCAATGAGTTTTTGGATATGACACCTAAAGCATAAGCAGCAAAATAAACAAGTGGGACCAAATCAAGTTTAAAAAACTTCTGCACAGCAAAATAAATGATCAGCACGTGAAAAACCACCTACATAATGGGAGAAATGGCATACAGTATTCTGACAAAGGGGTAATACTCAGTATATAAAAATTTCAACTAAAAAAAATCCAATTTAAAAATGGGCAAAAAGCCTGAATAGACATTTTTGCAAAGATACATGAATGTCCAATAGGTACATGAAAAGTGTTGTCAACATCACTAATAATCCTGGAAATACAAACCAAGACCATAGTGAGATATCACTTCATACCTATGACAATAACCATTGTCAAAAGACAAGGGATAACAAATGCTGGCAAGGATATGGATGGAGAAAAGGGAACCCTTGTGCACTGTTGGTGGAATTGTAAATTGTAAACACCAACTACGGAAAACTGTATGGAGTTTCTTCAAAAAAATAAAAACAGAACATAGGATCTAGCAATTCCATTTGTGGGAATATATCTGAAGGAAATGAAAACACTGTGACAAAAAGGTATCTTTACCCCCTTGTTCATAGCAGTATTATTCACAATAGCCAAGGCATGGAAACAACTTGTATCCATCAACAGAAGAATAGATGAAGAAGAGGTAGTACACACACACACATACACTATGATTTAGCCATAAAAAAAAAAGATGTAAATCCTGCCATTTGCAACAAGAAGGACACTGAGGGCATTAATGCTGAGTGAAATAAGTCAAAGACATGGAAGTGATGTCACTTATATGTCCAATGTATTTTTTTAAAAACATAGAAACAAAAATCAGATTTGGGGTTACTAGAAGTAGGGGATGGAGGGAGAGGAAATTGGCACAAACTCCCAGTTATAGGCTAAATAAGTACCAGCAGTGTTCTGGCTCCAAGACCATGAGATAGGAGGATTCTGAAATCACCACTCCCCATGGACACATCAAATCTACAGCTATTTATAGAACAATTTCCTCTGAAAATAAAAACTAGCTGAGCAAATCCCACACACAGGGTGAATGAGAAAAAAAACCCACTTTACAGTGGGTAGGGAGAGGCTGAGGCGCTCTCATCACAAAGCTCACCCCTGGGGCAGCAACCCACAACAGGGAGAGAACATAAAACCCCAAGCCTCCCCCTGAGGAGCAGAGTTTGAACCCTCATCTGTCACTTCAGCTTTTAAAACCTGAGCCTGAGACATGAGCCCCCAAAACATTTAGCTTTGAGAGCCAAAGGGGCTTGCATCAAGAAGGCCCACAATCCTATAGTAAACTGAGTAACCTTTAAAGGGCTCTTGCACGCACCCACCCAACGGCCTAGAGCAGAGGCAGCCAGTTGATAAGCACCAAAACTTTCTACAAAAGGAGCTTATTTGCTTAAATTAAGACTTTGGCCTCATGCCTTAACATCTAATTTAACACACTTCTAGGGGCTACTGGTATTCTCCAAAGACAGAGGCCAGCGCCTGCCATCTTTGCCTCATGTATCTCCCAGAAAGGAGCTCATTCACACGTCTGCACCCTGGTGGTATTTGTGGCTGCTGCCTGCAAGACAGCCCTTGATCACCTGGCTCTGTGGCAGATGGAGTGTATGCTAGAAGGTCCCAAAAGACTGTACCAAATGAAGAGATCTTAACCAGTTACCTAGCCCATGGCACACAGAAAGGCAACAGGCTGAGGTGCCCAGTCCCCCTGTGAAAGGGGCCTAGTAGCTTATCTGCATAGCTGTGGCCTTAGGGGCAAGCTTTTAATTAAATACACATCTAAGGGCCAATTGTAATTCCCACCAAAGTCCTTGGCAGGAAGGACCTATCCTTGTGGTCTCCAGACTCTGCTACACTCCAAAGCAGCGGTAACACCCAGAGGGAATTTATACACACTTCTGGAGCTCTGGAGTTTATGTCTGGTGTTCCAGTTTTTGTTACTGCTGCTAGGGGATGCCCCTTGATCACCTGGCTCTGCTGGGCAGAGGGGATGGCATTCATGGACTGTAATAAGAGATGGTTCTTAGCTGACTACTATCCCCTAGACACAGCACAGACAGCAGACAGAAACACACCTGCAGTCTTTCCATGAAAGAGGCCTCTGTGCTTATCCTGGGTCTACGGTCTGAGGGGCAGGCTTCTGGTCTGGCATATGTCTAGTGCCCTACTGAGGGACATTCCAGGGATCGAGGCCATTGGACACGAACTCCACACTTACCCTCAGCCTTGCTCCAGCTTGCCAGTATCTCCCAGAAATGAGCATGTACCTGTCTAGTGCCATGACTTTTGTGTATGCCAGCTGGGGGACACATCTAGATCACCTGGTTCTAATGGCCAGTGGGGCATAACTCGAGGGTCTCATAATAAAGAATGAGTTAACAGGCTATAACCACCAGGACAACAGAATGAGACACCCCGTCTTTCTGTGATAAGGCCTATTAGCAGTGACCCGAGGGAAGGGCAAAAGCAAAGGGCGTTCTAAGAGGGAAGTACATAGCAATACAGGCCTACCTCAAGAAACAAGAACAATCTCAGATAAACAGTCTAAACTCACAATTAAAGTAACTAGAAAAAGAAGAACAAATGAAGCCCAAAGTCAGTAGAAGGAGGGTGAGGGGAATCAAGGGGCACAAAAAACCTCAATCATAATATAAATTGGTCACAGGAAGGGTAGTAAAGCAAAGAAAATATAGCCAATGATTCTGTAACATCTTCCTATGTTGATAGATAGTAACTAGTCACTAGTTAGGCTGAGAGTTTAATAACCTATCTGGCCGAACCACTGTGTTGTATACTTGAAACTAATATAAGATGACATACCATTATACCTCAATAATAAAAAAAATTGAAAAAAATAATGAAAGCTGCTGAGTGTCTGTCTTTCAGTCAGCCTGAATCTAGGTGGGATTGTACCTCCCCTTTGGGACACTGTCAGTCTTAACAAAGCTTCAACTACTAGGAGTCACTAAAAATCAAATAGGCCAATGGGACAATTATAGTTGAATTTCCAAAGTCAAAGACAAGGAGAGAATCTTAAAAGCAGCAAAAGAAAAACAACTGTTATGTACAAGGGACCCCCTACAAGAGTACCAGCAGATTTTCAACAAAACTTTGCAGGACAGAAGGGAATAGCATGATATATTCAAGTGATTTTTTTTAAAAACCTGCCAACTAAGACATAATACTCAGCAAAACTTTGTTTCAGAATTGAAGGAGAGATAGACTTTTCCAGATGAGCAAAAGCCAAAGGGGTTAATCACCACTAGAGACCAGCCTTATAAGAAATGTTAGAGGGATTTCTTTAAGCAGAAATGAAAGGGTGCTAATTAGTAACAGGAAAACATATGAACATATGAATCATATTGGTAAAAGTATATAGTAAAATTCAGAATAATGATGGTGAGTTAACACTTTTACATCTAGTATGAAGGTTAAAAGACAAAGTAGTAAAAATAATTATAGCTACAATAATCTGCTAAGGGACACACAAGATAAAAAGATGTAAATTGTGACAAAAACATAAAACGTAGGAATGGGATGAAAGTGTAGAGCTTTATGATGGTATGAAAGTTGTATTTGAAGAGGAACAGAATATACCACCCCAAAATATGCCCCTTGAGCATACTGATATTTTGAATTAAAGTTACTTAAGAAACAGCAAGCACAAAAAGGACCCTCTGGCTCTCTCTGGTTCCCTTTAAAGCAGGAAATAAATCTTCGTTATGAAAGGTTCCCTCTCTACCCAGAGGGTAGAAACATCCCTATCATCAGAGACAGGAAATTTAGGGTCAGGAAGCCTATATAAACAAACTTTGTTACTTTTTCATTAATTTACTACCCCAAGCCCAAACTCCTTTGCTTATCAATTCTTTACACATTTATTGTTTCTTTCTCTAAAAGGTATCAAAGCTATCTGCCTCAGTCACTTCTTTGAGTTTCATGTTTCTGTGGGTTCCAGTACATATGAAATGGAGTTTGTTTTTCTCCTGCTAATCTGTCTTATATCAATTATTAGGCCAACCAAAGAACATAGAAGAGAAGAAAAGTTTTCCTCCCCTACAGTTCTTATTAACTTAAAATAGACTATTATAAAAATAATTTCTTTAACGTAAGCCTCATGGGAACCACAAGACAAAAACCTATAGTAGAAAATAAAGGGAAAGGGATCTAAGTGTACCACTGAAGAAAATTATCGAATCACAAAAGAAAGGAGAAAGAAAAGAAAAAAGGAACAGAGGAATCCCAAACAGCTGGAAGACAAAAAAATGGCAGTAAGTCTGTATCAATAAATAATTACTTTTAATCTAACTGGAATAATGTCTCAAATCAAAAGACAGAGTGGATGAACAGATAAAAACAAAAACCAAGCACCATCTGTATGTTGCCCGTAAAAGACGCACTTCAGATGTAAGGACACACAGAGACTGAAAGTGAAAGGATGGAAAGGCCATGCCGTGCATTTGGAAACCAGAAGAAAGCTAAGGTGGCTATACTCAGGCACAATACACTTTAAGACAAAGACTGTAATAAGAAATGAACAAGATCATAATGATAAAGTGGCCATGAGGATGTTCTGTTTGTAAATATTTATATGCCCCACATAGAAGCACCTAAATATATAAAGCCGATATAACAGGGCCAAAGGGAGATGCATAGCGATAAACAGTAGGGGCTTTGATACCCCACTTTGATCAACGGATAAATCATCCAGTCAGAAAAAAAATCCAATAAGGACACAGAGGCCTTAACATACTAGACTAGATGGACTTAATGAATGTATGCAGAACATTCCATCTAAAACTGTCAGAATACACATTCTTCTCAAGTGGACATGGAACATTCTCAAGGATAGATCGTATGTCAGGCCACAAAACAGGCCTTAATAAACTTAAGAAGACTGCAGTCATATCAAGCATCTTTTCCAAGCACAATGGTATGAAATAAGAAATCAATTACAAAAGAAAACTGGAAAATTCATAAACTTGCAGGATTTAACAACATGTCATTGAACACCAGTGGGTTAAAAACAAATCAAAAAGTATCTTGAGACAAATGAAAATGGAAATATACCATACCAAAAATAGGGGATGCAGCAAAGCAGTTCTAAGAGCAAAGTTCAAAGCAATAAACTTTAAGCAATCCATTTAAAATGAGCGGAGGATCTGACTAGATTTTTTTCCAAAGAAGACACACAGATGGCCAATAGATACATAAAAATGTGCTCAACATCACTAATCATCAGGGTAATGCAAATCCAAACTACGATAAGCTATCACCTCACACCTGTTAGAAGAGCTATTATCAAAAAGAAGAGAAATAACAAGTGTTGGGAGGATGTGGAAAAAACAGAACCTTTGTGCAGTGTAGTGTTGGTGGGATGTAAACTGGTACAGCCACTATGGAAAACAGTATGGAAGTTCCTCAAAAAATAAAAAATAGAACTATTAAATGACCCAGCATATAGTAGTTACACTTCAGGATATCTATCTGAAGGAAATGAAAGCACTAATTCAAAAAGTTATTGGTACCCGCCTGTTTACTGCAGCATTATTTACAATAGCCAAGACATGCAAGCAACCTAAATGTTCAATGATGGATGAATGGATAAAGAAAACATGGTGTATATGTGTGTGTGTGTGTGTGTGTGTGTGTGTGTGTGTGTGTATATATCAATACATATATCTGCACTTCTATATATACATTATCTCTATACATACATATTCTTATACATATATATATATATACACACGCACATCCAATGGATTATTCAGCCCTATAAAAAAAGGAAATCTTGCCATTTGTGACAACATGGACAGACCTTGAGGACATTATGCTAAGTGAGATGAGCCAGCCAGAAAAAGACAAATACCATGTGATTTCACTCATATGTGGAATCTAAAGAAAACAAAAGCACTGAACTCATAAATACAAAGAACAGATAGGTGGTAGTCAGAGGTGGGGGTGGAGGGCACAATATGGGTGAAGGTCAAAAAGTGCAAACTCCAGCTATAAAACAAATAAGACCTGGGAATATAATGTACATCATGGTGACTATAGTCAATAATGTTGTATTGTATATTTGAAAGTTGCTAAGAAAGTAGACCTTAAAATTCTTCATTGTTAGAAAAAATTGTAAATATGTGTGGAAACAGATGTTAACGAGACTTATTGTGGTGACCATTTCACAATATATACAAATATTGAGCCATTACATAGTATACTTGAAACTAATATAATGTTATGGGTCAATTACATCTCATTAAAAAAAACCCACTAAGGAAGTAATGTACAACATGATGACTACATAGATTTGAAAGTAAGAGAGCAGATCCAAAGAGTTCTTATCATAAGGAAAAATACTTTTTCTTTTGCATCTATACAAGATGATAGATGTTAACTTATTGTGGTAATCATTTCACAATATATGTAAGTCAAATCATTATGCTGTACACCTTAAATTTATACAGTGCTGTATACCACTTAAGCCTCAATAAACTGAAAAAGCTTTTTTTAAAGGAAATCAACTGTTTATTGCATGAAGGCATATAGAAAGAAACAATATAGCCTTGAAAATGTTGGCATATGTTTATGAAGAACTTTGTTTCCCAGTCTTGATGGCAGAATGTTTTAAATATCATGTATAATGGATATCCCATATTTTGAAGACTTTCTAATCTACCTAATCTTATGAGTCTTCAAAAGACTAGAATATTAGAAATATGCTGCTTCAACACTATAATCTTCATTAACACTTCAGTATATGGATCCCTCAGGATCCAGGGATTTGGGACATAAAGTTATCAAAATAGTTCGTAAAGGTGGTTAATCTTGGAAACAGAAAATTTTTATTTTAGCTGATTTTTTAAAATAGAAATCTTATATAAATTTCTTAAAAGAAATTGTAATGAATTTATCATTCCTCCGATGATTCAGTGTCATCACTGTAAATATATTATCCTAATGTAGTAGAGGCAGACTAAGTATATAGCAAATGCCCCTGGCAGGCAGCAGACCCTCCTGGATTCAAAACTCCAGAACTTCGAACGATTCTCAGGGAATTGATGGCAAAAGACCCGACCGCATCCTGCCCTTCAAATTTGGCTATTCTACCTACACAGTCTTTCTTCACCTCACTCCCAACTCCATGTTAGCCATGTCCATCTCCTCACACCCTCCAGAAGAGCAGAATCCTTCACTCCCTCCAAAGCTTTGCTTATACTCTTCCTCCAGGTACCACACTCATTAGCAAAACATTTCTCCTCCTCTTTGCATATTCAGATCATCTCTTGCCCAAACTCTAGCTATTCAACAAAAACGTCTCCTTCTGCTGGGCTCCTCTCTAGTGCATGCATGTTATCTTACACCCCCGGATAGCTTGTGAGCAACAGAGGTCCAGAACCCCACTTTCCCCTTCCCAATGCCTAACAGTGTGATGCCTACAGTCAAGTTTCTAGTGTTTCCTAAAATAAATTAATCTAAAAGGGAGACACACATTTGCTTACAGCATGTAACCAATTCAAACTCACTTACCTGTAAACATATTTCAACATGAAAGGGCCAAGCGTAAGACCTCAATTTCATAAAATCCTCTACTTTAGTGAAGAGGTTAAAGTCACTCCGATTTAAGTGCCGGCTACTGTTTTTTCAACAGAGACATTGAGTAATTTCCCCAGATTACCCATTGATTGTCCAGATTTAGATACCAATTTTGAAACATTTTCAGCAAAAAGTTAAGGCAGGCTTGCTTAATAATGTTTCCATTACATGAATGGCTTTAAATATTTGATGTATTCAATTTGGATCCCATTAATCTACAGGTAGGGAAGGGTAAACACTAATGCTGTTATCAGTGGGACCCTTTAGATAGCTGCACTCAGTTTACCTAGATGTTAGCCCCCATGCAGGTGATCTTTAATTTTCATCTAAAATTCAGATCTCGCTAAGTAGGAAGCTGTAATCCTTTGGGAGGGCTGAGATCTAATATGCAAAGCAAACACTATAAGCAAAATTGAGTAAATATTCAAGCCATTTTTAGAGGAATCATTTATATATAGTTTATTTGTTAATCATAAGCTCAGCTTGTTTTTCCTTCTAATTATCACTTTCTCCTAGTTCAGTAGTTTTCAGACTAATGCTAGCATGCATTAGAATCACCTGGACTCTGCCACCACCACTCTGACTCTGTAGGTCTAAGATGAGCCCAAGAATTTTAACTGTTACAAGCACCCAGGTGGTGGTGATGCCGTGGGTGAGCGACCAGTCTTTGAAAATCACTGATCTAGTCAATATTTTGCCATAATTTGAGTTACTTTAATATACTCTAAATTCAGTCTGAACAATCAGTTTTATCTGACTGTATACCATTTTAGAGACTATCACCCTGGTGGAAATTTAGGTGGGTAGCAATTTCAAGCTGTGATCTCAGGACAGTAGCAGTTCTCAGCTAATCATATAATTCACCCCAAAGCACTATCATATCACTCAGGCCCCCAGCTGAGCAGAGCACTGGGCATTTCTTGAAGGACTGACTCAGTGCCATATAAAGGTCCTTCACCTTGGCTTGTACTTCGTATCAACTCAGAAGCCTGAGTCCTCCAACTCCAAGCCCCACCCCCACCAATGTAGGAGTGACTTAATATCAGCATTTACAATAAAGCAAAAATACGAAGATTATAGGATCTGGAGTCATACAAAACAAAGTTCAGATCCAGGGTGTATGACCTTGCACAAGTGATTTAACTTGTCTAAAATGCAGTTAACTCATGAAATAGATACCTTAGTTCACTGCTAAGATCCCCCTTCTGCGAAGGACGTGTTGCCGGAGCCGTAGCAAGTACTATTGACAAACAGGCTTTATATCCTAGTTCCTTCTTGATCGCCTCACTGCAGAGGATCACCTGGTCCAAGACCATGCTCCTTCCCAGAACAGCCCATTCCAGTGACCAATTAATGCAGGAATATGGAAGTTTGGCTTTCTGGGCCCAACTTGGGACGACGCTAATGGGATCCTCTCACGTCAGAGCCTCTGGGAAACTGTCCCTGGATCTGCATTGCAGGTCAACCTCCACCTCTGCCCAGACCTGTTTCTGTACCTCCCTGCCACAGGTGTTGAACCTAAAAGCTCTCCCTCATAAACATTAAGCACATTACACTCTATCTCAGATTCTGCTCCCCAGGGAATCAGACCTGTGACACTCACTTAAAAACCAAACAACACACAAAAAGGTGGATGAAAACTCTAAGAGGCAGGACTAGATTCATTCATTCAGCAGGCAGTTTGGGGGCCAGACCCTGTTCTGGAGGCTAAGAATACAGCAGTGAACACAGGTGACTAAGTTTAAGAAAATAAATCATGAGAAGCATTTAAAGGTTAAAGTCCATTTTTAACTACACTATTGATTGGCTTATTTGCTATAAAAAGACAATAAATAGTATTTACTCATCCTAACACCACTCCCTCACCTGCCTGATTTTTTTAAATTCTCTAAGCTTATAATATCCACGGTCTGTTCAGAAACCATAAAATCCTTGATTGTCGGTCTAAGCAGGTCTCAGCCTGTTTGAGCCTAATTCCCACATGGGTTTCCTTCCTTATCTCCTTGCTGCCCTTGAAAGCTTAGAAACCACTAGGCTGCTCTTCTGCTATAATAGGTTGTAGGAAATTGTGAGACTATTTAAAGTCCTATTCATCTGAACACCTCATGCAGCAATTTCTGCTCTGCACTCATGAAACCTAGTAAAGTCTCTCGAACACCTCATGGCCCTATGGCTGCTCAGAAGTGCCACTCAGCTGTATGTTCCCTGGGGTCTGTGGCCCTCAGCTCCACCAGGAGATGGGGCACGGGTTTTATGGTTTTCAAATCCCACAAACCTAAGGTGGTTTGCTGTCGGCATCCTGGAGCTTAGCACATACAGTAGGACACAGAGACCCTTCCTCAGAGACTCACAATTGTATTGATTTTTATCACTTCCCTCTAAACTTCCCAGCATACGGAATCCATTTTTCCTTTAGGGATTCAATAACCTAGCTCTTACCTTCGAGGATACTTCTGTCCTTGTCAACCGAAAAAGCTAGACTTTTGACACTCAAAAGCCAAGAAGAAATCCTCTTTTTTCTGGTATTTGCCAAGGTATCCCTTTCCTGAACTATATACATCAAAGATGAGATTATTTGAATGTGGAGAGCCAAGAAGGCCATCAAATGCTCCAGGGAGTGGAGGAAGATCACTGGTTACATTTTCTGAATATCTCACCACTACACTTCCCTTTGAACCACCTCACATGCCTCTCTTCTCTGCCTCATCACTTCCCCTGTAGATGGCCTTGAACCAACTCCTTGCTTCTCCAGCAGCATGTAAACCAAGGTATTCCTGATATTACCTTTCTTTAGAGGTCTTGCCTTTGCCTAGGTACCCTGGCTTCTAACTAGTGTGACATAACAATGCCGCTCAAAGCCTCAGCAAGAAAGAACATCTATATATTTATCTCTCTCTTCTATCCTATATCTCCATCCCTCTCCATTTTTTCCCCTCCATCTACCTCTGTAAATAGCCCTATTATAAATTGCACCGTACTTTTCATATCTTATTTTTGAAACATTGTGTTTCCTCTTCTGTCTTAAGGGTATGAATAGGAGGCTTTATATTTTTCAACTTCAAAACCACATATTTTACTTCTATTTAGATTTCAGGAGGCCCTTCTCTGGAACTCAGAGCCTTTCAGTTAAAATAAAACCCTCCAACCCTCAGAATGGAAGAAAATGTATATTTTCTTGTATATGTATCTTGTATATATACAATTTTCCTGGTCTCCATTGGCTTTCTTTATTGAAGTATCATTGATATATATGTTGGCTTCAGATGTACAACATAGTGGTTCAACAGTTACCCACATTATCAAATCCTCACCTGCTCTAGTGCAGTTACTATTTATCAATGTAGAAAGATGTTACAGAATCATTGACTATATGCTCCATGCTGTACTACTTACTGTCCCAGAGACCAACTTATACTGTGATTGCAGGTTATTATGCCCCTTTATCTCTTTCAACTATCCTAAGCCCTCCCCCTTCATAACCACTAGTCACTTCTCAGTGTCCATTAGCTACTGTTATTTTGTTCCTTCTGTTTTGCTTTGTTTTATATTCCACAAATAAGTGAAATCATAAGGTATTTGTCTTTCTCCACCTGGCTTATTTCACTGAGCATAATACTCTCTAGATCCATCCATGTTGTTGCAAATGGCAAGATTTCCTTTGCATGGCTGAGTAATATTCTATTGTGTATATGTACTACTTCTTCTTTATCCATTCATCTATTGATGGACACTCAGGTTGCTTCCATATCTTGGCTATTGCAAATAGTGTGGTGATAAACATAGGGGTGAATATATCTTTTTGAATCAGGAATTTTGTTTTCTTTGGGTGAATTCCAGAAGTGGAATTATTACTGGATCAAATGGTATTTTTATTTTTAGTGTTTTGAGGAACCTCCATACTGTTTTCCACAGTGGTGGTACCTCCCACCAACAGTGTAGGAGGATTCCCATTTCTCCACATCCTTGCCAGCATTTGTTACTTCTTGTCTTTTGGATAGTGGTCATTCTAACTGGTGTGAGGTGATATCTTACTGTGGTTTTGATTTACATTTCCTTGATGATTAGTGATGTGGAGCATCTTTTCATGTGCCTGTTGGCCATCTGAGTTTCTTCTTTGGAGAAATGTCTGTTCAGGTCTCCTTTGCCCATATTTAATCGGGTTATTTGTTCTTGAGGCATATGAGTTCTTTATATACTTTGGACGTTAACCCCTTATCAGATGAGTCATTTATGAATATTAGAAAATCATGTATCTCGATAAGGGACTTGTATCTTGAGTATACACTCTTACAACTCAATAATAACAAAACACATTCAGTTTTTTGGGCAAAGGATCTGAACAAACAGGTCTCCAAAGAAGATGGACAAAAGGCCAATAAACATAAAAACATGCTCAACATCATTAGTTATTAAGGAAATGCCAATCAAAACCACAACAAGATACCACTTCATGCCTTCTAGAATGTATTATCATAAATACAGTTAATAACAAGTGTTGGCCAGGATATGGAGGAACTGGGATCCTCATACACTGCTAATGGAAATGTAAGATATGCAACAATCTGGAAAACAGCCTGGCAATTCCTCAAATGTTTAAGCATAGAGTTACCATGTGACCCAGCAATTCTACTGCAAGATACATACATACTCAAGAGAAATGAAAACATATCCACACAAAAACTTGTACACAGTGTTCAGAGCAGCATTATTCTTAGCCAAAAAGTAGAAACAATACAAAAGTTCATCAACTGATAAATGGATAAATAAATTGTGGTATAACTACACAATGAAATATTATTAGGCCAGAAAAATAAAGTATCGATATATGCTACAACATGGATAAACTTGAAGCATGAAAACATTATGGTATGTGAAAGAAGCCAGTCACAAAATACCACACATCATGTGATTTCACTGATATGAAATGTCTAGATAAAGGCAGAATTAGATGAGTGGTTGCTAGGGCTAAGAGGGTCAGGAAAAATGGGGAGTGACTGAGAGCCCCTGTCGCCATAAACACATAAATATTCTGAATAAAAATGACCCAAAACAATAATTTTAATATACCATTAAGACTGTAAGAATAAGAAGGGAAACAATAGTCCCCATATTGAAAAGAAAACTGATTAATGATTATCAGTGGGGAAGGAGGTGGGGGGGGGGGTCAGCAAAAAAGGGTGAAGGAGGTCAATTGCATGGTGGTGCACAAGACTCACTGTGGTGATCAATTTGTAGTATATGTAACTTATCATGCTGTACACTTGAAACTAGATTTTATGCCAATTTTACCTCAATTGAAACAAAAGAAAATCAAAAGCATAGCAATGGTACCGGCAGATGTTGAGTTATGTATGGAGGTACAGATCCTGATAAGTTCTTGTGTCCTCATGGGAACAAAGATGAGGTTTCTGCTTTCAGAATGTGGAAGAGTTAGAACTCTATTCCCAATATCACCGAAAAGCCTGAAGCCTAAAAAGAAGAGCCCAACAGTTAAAAGGGAATTTTAAAGAAAGTTTGCCTCTGTTCAGGTCTTTGGATGGAAATCAAACGAAGTGCCTGAGGCATCAAAGCTACATCCTGTGCCCTGCATGGGTGGGTACAGGAGGAAAACTGATACTGGGAACCTAGGAGAGGAGCCCTAACCTATTCTGAGATAATGAGGTAAAACTGGCTGAAAGCCATCAAAACAACTAGGGCACAGCAGAAGCTAACTTAAACCTTCCCTGTAGACTCTTTCACTAGCCAGAGCCCAGGGAATGCTCACTTGAAAAAATACAACCCCCACAGAAGATAAACTTCTAGTTAAGATGATTAACTGCATAAGGTAAGAAACCACCATCAGGGAGAGCAAGCAAATGAACAAGGAGAAGAATTAGCACACCAAGAATTTCAGATAATATGAAAAAGTAATAACTATGGTTAAAATTATTAGAGAAATAAAAGAATGACTGTGAATCATAATAAAAGAATCCAATTATAGGAAGAAAATAATTAAAAATTTTGAAAAAGTGCATCCAACTCTAGAAATGAAGAAAATAAAGTCAATGAAATTGAAAATTCAATGGACAGGTTAAGTAGCAGGTTAGAAGCAGCTGAAAAGAAAATGAAAGGAAATATCCTTTTTAAATATAAATTTTTAATATTAAAAAATTTTTAATATAAAAAGATGGAAAATATGAAACAGATTAGGAGACATGGAGAACAGGATAAAAAGGTACAGCATGCATCTACTAGGAGTTAAAGAATTACAAAACAGAGAAAATGGGAGGGAGGAATGTTTGCAGAGATAATGGCTAAGAGATTTCCAGTAATAAAGATGTTACTTTCTGTTTTCAAATATGATGTTAATAACTTAAAATTTTAAATATTCTCAGTGACAAAAGTTTTGCAGGTATATTTGCTTACACGTTTATAATCTATATGTAGTATACAGGAGGAGTCCTTTATGTGATAAATAGAGTGGAAATAACTATCTGTGAAAGCTGATAAACTTAATTATATTCAATTTGTTGAATATAATTCATTATTATATTAAGCATTAAATTAAATTTAATTCCTCAAGAACAGACAACTGCAAAGACACTTTCAGAGAGTTTAATCAGCAAGAATGAAAAATTATAAATGCAACCACATTTTACATTATAATGTTCAACTCCCTCAAGTTTTTCACAAACAATTGGCACACAACTCAAATGCAGAAGTAAATTTTACAATGACTAAATGGTACAGGGAATTCCCAGTAACTAGACAGTCATGCACTCAGTTGACTCTGTGTCAACACTCATTATTGGAGAAAACTCAGAATTTCTTATAAAAATCAACACAACCTATGATGGCGATCATTTTGTAATGTATAAAAATATCAAATCACTATGTGGTACACCTCAAGCTAATACAATATTATATGTCCGTTATAATTCAATAAAAAAAGAATGCAGAAAATCACTTCCTTGATCTCGACCCCATCCCTGTCCCTTGTATCTATAATATGAACAAATGTTCACTTGTTAACAATAAATTATATTTTCTGGGATTTTCATTAAAAAATACCCAAATTATGAAATCTTCTTATTCATATATTTAATATTTCCTTCATCAAATGTGTGTTCATGTTGGAAATCATGTCGTGAAACAAAGCTTTGTTAAAAGTTGTTTTCATGATTATGCACAATTCTATAGTTCTCAATATTTCAAAAGGCTATGGAAATATATGGTCATTATTCCATATCACAACATTTCATATGCTAGTGATACTTTAATCCCCACCTGTAAATGGGAGCTATCAGACAGAAGAGTCAAGGCGATTTCCCTCAAGGAACACAGTCAAAGTTTGTGACAGGAAAATCAAGGTTGCAACCTTAGCCTCTAAGGCAGGATTCCTCAACCTCCGCAATACTGATATCTGAGGCAAGACAACCTTGCTGTTGTGGATGACGGGGCTGCCTTGTGCATCATAGGGTGTTTGGCAGTCCCTGAATCCCAATCCACTAGATGCCAGCAGCACCTCCTCACCAGCTGTGACACAGAAATGTATCCAGATATTTCCAAATGTTCCCTAAGGTACAAAACTGCCCATTGAGAACCACTGGTGTAGAGAGAAAATCATTGCATAACCAACTAAAAAGATGAGTATATATTTATACTGTTTTACATCCTACATACAAAATTATCATTTCTCTGTGGAGTGAATATGGTTGGTCCATAGCTTTCTTTAAACTTTACATTCTGTTAGAATGATCCTAAATATATTCTAATATTTCAAGAGCGTGTATTTTTTAGAAAGAGTATTATCTCCACATTCTACACTGCAAATGATTAACAGCTCATCTTTTTAAAAAACTAATAAACAACCTTTGTCTCAAAAATTCTGATTCCCAATCAAATTGAATTTTAAGTAACACTACTTGAGTTAATAAAGTGCTATCTAATCTTGTATACTCTGAGGTAGGTAAGTGTTTATTGTTATGTTAAGTTCCATCACCAGAGGAGATTAAGAATAAGTTCAAGGTTATAAACCTTGTCAGGAGCAAAATAAAAATAGACAACATGCAGACTTTTTCCTCTTGTTAGTGTTGTTACCCAAAATAATGAGAAGCACTAGATTATTTAGTTTAGGTCATTAAATATTAACATTTTACCTCTATTTGGTTTTACCCAAAGATTTAGAAAAGATTAATGATTTTTTATAATTATTAAAATTATTTTGATTTCCTAAGAATTCTATCAAGCACTCTTAAGTGTTTATAAAAGTAAAATATAGACAGTTCTTAATGTCACAAAGCTATACTTTGTTAAAAGCAAGACTATCATATCTGTCATTAAGAATACATTGCATAATCCTGGGGCAGTCAGATAAGAGAAAAAAAATCATTCAAATAACTTGATTTTGATTTCCAAAATTGAAGCATTCTACAGACATGTGCATTTAGAATTATTAAATAAATAACAATAGTTCAAATCACACTTGCATAAAACAAATAAGATTATATCTTCTTACTCATTAAAAAATTGTTGAAAGATTTGAAAGTTTGATGTATGCTTACAAATACATTAAAAACTCTATACACATATGAAATATATGAATAATTTAAATGTTATATAAACACTTTGCATTAGATAAAAATGCTACTTCCTATTTTTTTATTTCTTAATGTTTTCAATTGGCAACCTCTAAAAGTAGGGAGCATGACTGCCTAAATATCAGAAAATAAGCAAAATATCATTTAATTGTGATATTTTTAATGTATCTAAACATTTTTCACATTATTATTTTAAGACATTCTAAAGATAAAAAAATGTCTAAGTAGTATCTAATGTGAGAACTGGAGAAAAACATTAAATTATTCCTGAAAGTCAATAACTAAACCCTTAGGGAGAAATGTAGCAAAATAAATGAAATAAACTTTGAGACTGCTACTTGAAAATTTAAAACATGGAACAAGGCATACATTTAGAAATTACAGGACAGTAAAGAAAAATAGTAGTGTCTGCCTTGTAATTTAGCTCTTTGGCTGGGTGAATATACTAGTATTTAAGATTTCTACACATAACGTACCTTTAAATTTAATTGATTGAAAATTAGTTGGCATTCAAAAGTTCAACTTAATAGCATTCAATGTAATCATCTAACTCCATGGAGCTTAACCATTTTTGATCTTGAAACCCAAAAATACCCATGGTAAAAGTACATTAGTATCAGACTCATGGAAGTTTTCATCTACAGTCTGGGACTATGTGCCCTGGGCTGATAGGGATAGATGAGAAGCAAAGAGCTAGACAACATAGACTCGTCACCTCATGGCTCCCCAAGAATCAAGTATGTAGTAGGAGGGAGAAAAGCTCTGTCAATATTAGTCATGATTCCAGCAAACCCCAAAACTTATACGCTAGTACCAAATGCTTGGAAAATACTTCTAACAATGCCCAAATTTAAGAATATGCTTTGACCATCAACTATGCATGTATATGTATGTATTAGCCTTCCAGCACATACATAGTTATAACTTTCAGAACTTGCACAACTCTAGATTCACTGGAACAAAAGAGACAGAGGGAAAGGCTGATACTGAAACTCTTAATTCCAGAGTAGCATAGTTAGTGTACTAAGTAAAGAAAGTCAGGATTTTGCTTCAACAAAAATTTACCCACCAAAATTTCCCCCTGAAACACTCATGACAGAAAAAATATATATATATAAACGTGATCCAATTATCTTAGAAAATATATAAACCCAGGACACTGTTTAAGATCATCTGTATCACAGCTGCTTCACAAACGAGTCCCATTCATCTTTCCACTTTGATTTGCGAAGTTCAATTCAATGTGGTTGAAGGCAGGATTATCGGTGCCACCATCTTCTATTGGATGAGGTTTATAGCTTAAAACATGCCTCTTCTAAAAGAAAATGTTAATGTAGTGATAAGAAAAAGTAAACTGTTTATTCATTCAATTCTAAATAATTGTTACTGCTGCTTTTGTTTCTGTAAAACAACTTCGCTGTCTACGGTGGGAGAGAAATGTGAAAGAACAGATCATCAAAGAACAGGGCAAATACATTCCCTGTCCATCAGAGAGAGTCCAAGTGTCTGAGCACTAACTAGTGTTCTACCCTGGTGATAAAAACACAGGCTTACTAGTTTAAGGAAAAAGAGAGTCAACTTACTTTCTTAAAAATGTCAAAATTGGATAAAAAGTCCTCTTTGGTTAGTACGAATCTGTGGTCTAAGTTTTGTTGTCTTCCTCCTGGAAAACATACACATTATTTACATTGTTAAAAAGTACCTGTAACTATTCCCTGACATTTGTATACATTCAACTCCATAAACTCATAAAACACAAAGAGAAAGAGAATCTTTTAAGTAGTGCTGGAGACTTAACCCATTTCCCTTACCTCAGTCAGTCTCAGATTCTTCAAGCCTCTCACTGTGATAAATATGCATCTATTATCTAAAAATAAATTAGATGGCTTTTAAATGCAAGCCAACCGCCTCATCTGGTGCTCAACTAGGGAGTCATGTGACCCAATACCAGTGGGAAAACAGGTTTAAAAGCATCCTTTGTGATCTATCACTAAAATATCAAACAGTGGAGCTGCCTTTCCCCAATTTGGTGGCTTTAAATGTAGATGTGTGTGAAGTAGTGTGGGAAATTATGAATTGCTGAATACATTATTTAAATGAAAATCAATATGATCCGAATCCTCTTCCCCTAAGGTTTTGCTTTATAAAAATTATTCTTTGGTTTGCTATTTTACTTGTAGATCAAAGAGGATGCTTTTAAAATCATGTATCTCAAAGAGTGGTTCTCAAACTATTTCTATCCAAATCACCTAGAGAACATACTTAAAAAAAAAAGACTCCTGGACTCCAACCTGACTGGTCGAGTTAGAACCTCTGGGGTGGGGTCACTGAATCCTGACTGTTAGCACATTTCAAAGTGAACTTTACATCTTCTAATGTTTGAGAACCACTACATTAATACTAGACTTTTAATTATGGGAACCTCTGCTGTTCTGGAGGTGGGATCAACTTCAAATTAATTCATTCAGCATTGTTGAGAGCCTACCATGTGCTCAAGATAGGTGCTGGAGAGACAGAGATGAATAAAACAATTACTGCAGTCATAGCTCATGGTCTATAGGGAAGTATTTCCCCCGTTTTACTGAGGAAGAGACATACTTAGGCGCCCAGTACATGGTTAAGGGAAGCTGAAATGCCAGCCAAGTCTGTATGACCTGAATTCCTACAGATTCCTAGTTACCCTACAGAAGATCTGTAAATACATTTCCCAAGGAGTATCAGGATTTCATGTTTCTGGATTTTTTTTCAAAGTGCTCACTGCTGCTGTTGAGTGGAAATAAGTCATTTGTGAAATTAATCAAGTTGAAGAGTTTTGTTTTAATCACTTGATGCCGGCTCACCTGGGTAGAGCATTACTTTTTAAAACAAAAAATATAGTTACATGTGGTTATCAGAATCAAGCTCTTAAATTAAAAATAGGAGTACTCAAAGGAAGTCCTCTGATACCCCATTTTCTTTAAAAAAATAGAATGGGTTGAGTAAGGACCAAGAGTCAAAAAGTACAAGGAAATTGGCTAGGTGTATTCCAGAGATGAACAACTGGGTTACTGGTGGCAAAAGTTTTAAATCTGTCTTAAAATATATCAAAACAGACGAGAATAAACCTACTGTGCTAGTAATTTTATTTATGAGAAAAAGCACAGTCCTTTTCGAAAAGAAAGATAATAGTTTAAAACAGCTGAGAAGTAACAGATATCTGCAAACATCACTATAAATGCATAAAAATCATACATTCAAATATATAACATTATAATTAATATAATATCGATATGATTGCTATCACCACTAATTACTAACATAATTTGTTAATTTTAAATACAAGTGTCACAGAAGTTTGAAAGGTAGTGCTATTCAAGTGCCAAAAAACAGTAATTGATGAATCAAATTCCTTAAAATGACACATTGCTGGTAGCTTTGTAGCATAAAGACACCGGACATCCTGGGACAAAGTGTAAGAATTCTGACTAGTTGTTACCCATTGGATCAAGAGGTCAGTGCAGCCACCTTCCTGTAGTTTGGTTACTGTGAGTGTACATGTGAACGGGATGTAGGAAATTAGGAAGTCCAGCCCTTCTCACCAACTCCACACTACTACCCTAAGTCCAAGCCACTGTGATTGCTCACCTGGATTACTGCAAAAGCCTCCTACCTGCCCTCCTTCCCTCAAACTATTCTCAAAACTGGATCAGAGTGTTCCTTTGAGAATTACTGGAAAAGTAATTATAAAGAATATTCCATGTAGCAGACCTAAAAGACACAGAGATGGAAAATAGGAGAGAAAAGATAAGAAAATTAGACTGTCCAAGACTCAAACATTTGACTAACAAGAGTTGCCAGAACCAGAAAACAGAAAAAAGCAGGAAATTACAAAAGAAATAATATAGGAAGATGTCCTACAACTGGATAGGAGCATTACTTTTAGAATGGGTTTTCAGATTGAAAGGACCCTACTGAGGGCCTGTGGCAAGGCCGTCATTGTGCAGTGAGTCACATGCAAAGGGTAAGCAGTTGGCATGGCTTTGGAATGCTCAACAGCAATGTAATAAGCTAGAAGAACATTAAGACATCCTCTTGGAAAGAGGAAAGCTATTTTCAGCCTAAGATTCTCTACTCAAACAAATTATCAATCAAGTAAAATGGATTAAAGACTTTTTTTCAGAGACACAATGTTTCTAAAATCTCTTCTCTTGCCCACCCTTTCCAAGGATGTGCTCCATTCAATTAAGGGTCTTAAACAAGAATTAGGAGCAATTGGATGCAGGCAGCAGGGACTCCAACACAGGAGGGAGACCAAGGTGGCTCACAGAATGAGGACAAAAGCAAGTCCCAGGATAAAAGTTCCATAGCTATCCCAGAGGGCAGTGTGTACTACAAGTATTACCAGTTTGATTTTTTTAAATAATTTTTTAAATTTATGAACATCTGAAAAAAGCTTTCACACTGCATTTAGTTAGATATAAAGCTTGTAATTTTTATTCCTTTCATATGTATACTTCTTTACAGTTTATACAAAGTCAGTATTAGACAATGAAAAGATCATGACACCAGGTTGTCATAAAGACACATGTAGAATCCCTACCACTGTAGTAACTATATATGATTTTTTCAAGCACTGTATTTTTATCTCCCAGCCACCTGTGACATAGGCAAGTCAAGTGTTATTATCCTCACTTTACACGTAATGACAGCTAAAGCTCAGAGTAGCCATGCGGACTTCCCCAAGTTCATGTAGCCAGTAAATGGCAGAACAAAGATTCAAATAGAGATGAGTCTCCTGCTTTCAAGTCCAGACGCTTAAATCTCCCAAGAGTAAAATGAAACAAATAATTAAATGAGTTGTTAACAGGACTAGAGTAAAGTAACATAAGCTGCAATAAAACAGATATTGTAAAAACTGACATATAGGCAAATACAACAATATTAATGTTAAGGCAGTTACCTGTGGGTAAACTGATAAGCATTCCCATGAATATTGTTACCAAAGTTCCAAGAGTGCTGAAGTACAGATATGACAGAGAATACCAGTTATCCATCAGTGGAGTCCTAAGAGAAAACAAACGCATGCCTGTAAGATTGCATGGAATGCTACTTGCAACAAAAATATGTGTCAGCAATCCTCATGGCAAAGTCAAAAGACATTTACTATTTTTAATGTCATAATCTGCTGCCCCAATTTCACCTTACTGGATCAAGAATTGAAAGTTTGACCTCACCTTGGCCATGTACTACAATACTAAACGTCAATGTGTATTCATTCCACTCTGCTCTATGTTCCAGGCACTGTTCTTGTCATTGGGAAGTCTACCACCAAAAAGGTAGGTAAGAATCCTGCACTCATGAAGTTTACATTCTAATGAGGAAAGAAATGCATTAAACAAATAAAGTTATTAATACATAGAAAAAAATTTCCACCGGTGGAAAGTGCCATCAGGGAAATAAAACAGGTCATATGACATTAACAGTGGAAGGAATATGTGACACTAACAGAAGGAACTACACTCTAACGGTGGTCAGAGAAAGCCTGTGTGAAGAAGTGATATTTGACCTGAGATCTGAATAACAAAGTGTTCTTGAGGAAAGCGTCCTAGGGAGAGGTAAACACCAGCTCACAAAAGCAGAGTGAGCAAGACACAGAGTGACACAAGATGAGAGGTAGGCAGGAGTCTCTGTGTAGGACTTGTATGTTTGGATTTTACCCTCTGGGCAGTGGCAGTGGAGGCAGGAGTTTAAGTGGAGGAGTGACGTGATCTGATGTGTTTCTAAAACTATTCCTCTAGGATCCCACTTTCAGCTTGGATACAGTAGCTTGATTTACACCAACCATCCTGCCAAGAACAATATGTAAAAACTGGGGGTTGGGGTGAGGCAGGTGTTTTTTAAGACAACAGAGAGATCACAGCAACTGGAATGTGAGAGGCCAAGATCCCAGAAGGAAGAGAAACACATTGAGTGAGCTATTGAAATTAAGACAGTGTGGTATATTATTGGACCAAAAACAGACAAAATAATACAGAATAGGGAATTGGGAAACAGACCCACAGGAAAATAGTCATTCTGGGTTTACATCCAAGTTGCTACTGCCTTGCAATGGGGCGAAAGGAGGGTCTTTTCAATAAATGGTGCTGGCTTAATTAAATATTCATATGGGAAAAAACAAATCTTGGTCATAGCACCTACAGAAATCAATTCAAAAGTGGATCACATTCCTAAATGGAAGTAGTCAAGCTTTTATGAAAAATTAGAGGAATGTCTTTATGACCTCAAGGTAGGCAAAGATTTAACTGGGACACACAAAGGACTAACCATATAGGACAAGACTGGTAAACTGAACTTAATTAAGATTAAGAAATTCTGATTACTGAAAAGTGTCAGTAAGAGAGTAAAAAGGCAACCTACAGAGCAGGACAAAAATACTTTCAGAATATATCTTGTGTCTAATTTATCAAGAACTCCTAAATAAATTTTAAAAATTTGAGACAAGCTACCAATATATACTCATCAAGTATTGGGAACTTAAAAAATAAAAACTAAATCCAGTAATTGAAACCCTGTACCTAGGCAACCAAAGGGCTGCCCATCTTACTCATCCTCCTGTGTTGTTGCTCCTCGTGTACTCTACCAATATTGAATAGGTATGATTTCCTAAGATACCGTGTGGCTTTAACCCTTCATACTTTTGCTAATTCTACAATACGCATTGCTTCTTCCTTTCGTCCCCCCTGCCCACCCTTGTTCCCCTGATTAACTCAAGCTCATGTAAAACTCAAAGGTCTCCTTGACTCCACCCAGGAAGAGTTAGGCTCTTCCTCCTCTTGTCTTTCATGACACCCTGTGAACACCACTTATCACAACCTATTGTTTAATTGTTTATTTTCTTATCCAATTTCCCTTCTGGTCATTTTCTGTGACAAGAATGACTTCCACTAATCTTTTATCCCTATCTGACTCTAACAGTCTCCCACTCCCAATTAGCGCTTTCCTGCTTGTCCAGAATGTTCCCTGCATTTCCTTGGCCTTTACGGACAGCACCCCATCTAATCAAACCTTCCCCAGATATGCCTCAGGCTCCAGAGCTACATTTTTTCTGTAACCATGCAGAGTTTAACAGCCTTGAACTCCCACTGGAAAGCATTCTCATAGCTGAACGCCCTCTGGGACATGAATCGTTAATAATAAGGTCACATTCCTTCTTTTAAGAGTGTGTCCATTTTAAGAAGGAGATACCATGTCTTGACACAAAGGGAATGATTCTCCGATGGTTTCACTCTAGGTGAGCTGGAACTGGGGCAATACTTTGCAGGCATCAACCTCATGTTTGCATTTCTTGAACATATCATGTGGTTTGTGCTTTAAAGCTGGACATTTGTATGTCCACTAAAGCAAGTCTTGCCCTCACATCCACTACACAATAAACACTCATCTACCAACAGGTCTACATCATTTTAAAAATCAGATGACATCAATTTGACCCAGGAATTCCACTCCTAGGAATTTACCCTAAGAATGCAGCAGCCCAGTTTCAAAAAGACATATGCACCCCTATGTTTATTGCAGAACTATTTACAATAGCCAAGAAATGGAAGCAACCTAAGTGTCCATCAGTAGATGATTGGATAAAGAAGATGTGGTACATATACACAATGGAATATTATTCAGCCATAAGAAGAAAACAAATCCTACCATTTGCAACAACATGGATGGAGGTAGAGGGTATTATGCTCAGTGAAATAAGCCAGGCAGAGAACAAGTATCAAATGATTTCCCTCATCTGCGGAGTATAAGAACAAAGCAAAAACTGAAGGAACAAAGCAGCAGCAGACTCACAGAACCCAAGAATGGACTAACAGTTACCAAAGGGAGAGGGACTGAGGAGGATGGGTGGGAAGGGAGGCAGAAAGGGAATAAGGGGCATTACTATTAGCACACATAACATAGGTGGGGGGCACAGGGAAGGCAGTATAGCACAGAGAAGGCAAGTAGTGACTCTATAGCATCTTACTACGCTGATGGACAGTGACTGTAATGGGGTGTGTGGTGGGGACTTGATAATGGGGGGAATCTAGTAACCACAATGTTGCTCATGTGATTGTATATTAATGATACCAAAATTAAAAAAAAATCAGAGGGCATCAGCCTCCAGAAGCTCAAAAATGAACTGCATACTGAAAACTCTAGCAAAAAGATCAAAGCTGCAACTCATTGCTAATGCTGTAAAGATCTGGAATCTTTAAATGTGAACAAATAGCAATTATCCAACATATTTAGATAATTGTAGCTTTTAGTCTGTGAAGGCTATACTTCAAAGACTACATAAACAATGTTTCTTTTATAATTGTGCTTGTCATTTAAAATTTTTTTCAGTTGACGAAGACAATTTTTCATTCAACTAGAGCTTGAATTTGGTAGCATTTACCCATAATAGAAATCTTTTTTTGGTACTATTTAAGTCATCTCTCGATCTATAGGTGAGGCAGAAGTTTCTATTGAAATTAAGGAAATATGGCATTATTTTTGCTATTTCCAAACAAAATATTACAGCCAGAAAGCCACATGGGCTCTATACATTACAGGATTAGGGGAAAAAAATCACAGCAAGACAAAAAGCAACTGGGGTTCTCTACCTGTCATATATTTTTTAAAAATATGACATTATAAAGCTTAATTCAATACCTTTCAACATTGTATACTTGAAAAGCACTAGTAGAAAATGGCATTTCTGTGGTTGTCATCCAATTTGTCCCATTGTATGTGCTATTACAGCCGTGGGTTTCCAGGATTAGTGGCATAGTTCTCTCAGGAAGTGGAGGATAAAGTTGAGCTCCAATTCCAACCCACAAAGAAACGGCAAATCCAGCCAGCAGACCAGCAATTGCTCCCTGCAAAACAGAGTGCTTTTAAAAGAAAAATAACACACTTTGCTTTGAGATGGAAATTAGCATTAGAAGGTTAAACTCAACATGGTGCAAGCCAAATTTCTCCTCACAAAATCCCTGTCTCTTGTCAAGGGCAGCATTGACCCCTGGTCCATCAGCCCAGGGTCCTGGGGACTCTGTAACCCCACTCCCTTTTTCATATCCCTGTCTAGACTATCACCAATTCTCAAGCATTTTTATTTTTATATCTCTCATAATTCCATTCCTTCCACTCTGTTTCCATGGCCAGCACTGTGTTCTGGCCTCCCTTATCTTTTTACACCCAAGCAACTCAACAGTCAACATAGTCACCTTCAGGCCAGTTGTCCCCTCTGTTTTTATTTAATCTCTGAACAAATGGCATTTCATATGAGCAACAATCTATGAAGAAGAAAGCATACATGAGTTTATTTCTATACTTAACAACATGAGTGACTGTAATTGTACTTCAGAGTAATTAGGGGGAAAATAGCCAGCAGTTTTCACAAATGACTGCAATGGTGCATACAACCAAACCAAGTATTTCCAGAGATAGCTGGAGATGTCCTCACTGAAGAAATTTGGTTTCACAGACTTTGGAAGACTTGTGTTCCTACTTCTGCTTTTCACCAGTAATGCAGGTGTTCTGCTAGCCCTTGAATAATTTAAGCCCCAGCTCCAGATCATGGGGACAAAAGCAAACCTTGAGCTGAAAGCCCTTTCTCTGTGGTGAAATTTCCATGCTTCCTTTAAGAATATGATCAGACATGGCAGCCTGTGCCACAGGCTCCATATAGAGAAAACAGGAGAGAATATATGAAGTAAGGGGAAAATATGAGCAAAATCATAGGGTAGGAAAAAAAATGGTGTTGATGGACAAACCATGAGCCTGTTGACCAGATCAGAGAATTTATACTGGGGACAAGGACTGTGAGCTCTTTCATTAAGCTATGAACTATTGAGAACAGAATTAGGTTTATTTTCAGTACCCCAGCACTTACCACAATGCTGAATGTATAGCAGACATGCGATAAATATTTTTAATAACATGAGGTGAGAATAGTAGATTGGCCATCTGCTGACAAGGCCGGACTTGCTTACTCTCGGCGTTGTCCATGGTTTGATCAAGGATTCACAAAATTATGAAACCCATGAGCACAGAAATATTCAGTGCTCTCTACTCCCAAGACAGTGCTCACCCCATAAATACTGAATGAATGAATGAGAGGAGGGAGGGAAAGGAAGAGAGTAATGAAGAGAAGTGAAGGAAAGGAAGGGAGGAAGGGAATGAGGGAGGGAGGAAGCCCACTCCAGGGTAAGGATAGATACTCTGCTGGTGAAAATCATGGATATAGTAAAAAGAAGTAGTTCCTGTGACAGGAATAATAGTATCTTACTTCCCCTGAAAAAGGGTATGTTAGATCTAGTCAGCTACAGCTCTTCTGGAAGCAACTCATGGAGGCAACATATGTCAAAAACGAAGTCAGTCTGCTTCTAATGTTTCAGACACTCAACAAACCACTACGCATTTCATAATGGAAAGAGTATAATTAAAGCTTCAACATTCTAAGGAGGAGACAAACTACTCTATTATTGTGAAACTAACAACAGCCCTTTTAACATCTGCCTTACAAATTCCTAGTACTTCATGAGGGAAATAGATTTCAAATGCAAAGTCATAGCTCTACAGTTATTCTACATCTGTCTGAAACAACCATACATACATGATCAGTTTTTCCTGAACTTAACTTTTAGCAGTATGGAACCAGTGAAGTTTTTCCTGGTTTCCAGAGAAATAATTCAAATTCATTTATACCCAACAAAATTTAGCACATCAAAGTAGAGATATGTCTCTGTAGAACAGAGATATTACCTTTTCTGGATACTATTCCCAATTATGATTACCCTCAGGGGCTAGAACCATGTTGTTGGAGCTACAAGCCATGGTGGTGAAGATCTTATCATATTGCTTCTCTTTGCTGTACTCTGGCTATTATTCACAGGTATCCTCAGCTCTACTGCCCTTAAATCTCTCATATCTGATCCTGTAAACCTCTTTCTTTAAGTCCTAACCCTTAATTTTCAAGAAGGGCAAAAAGGTAAATGCACAACCAAGTGTTTTTCCTTTTGTTATATAACATTCATAATATGTCACAACATATATATCATAATATATATCATACCATGTCATTTCATATATATATATATCTTTGTTATGTTATATAATATTATATAATATATTTAAGATATATAATTATAATATTGTATAATTTATAATAATATAATAAGTTACAATATTTATATAATTTATAAATCATTCAGGCAGTGTCCATTCAGCTTAACACATGCACTGTCTCAGTGCATACTACTTCATTGTATACCCAGCAAAATCAATATAAATAATTTAAGCCATCAAGACAAGTCACAAATGACAGATATCAAAGGAACCATTTATTTTTATTGAGAAAAAAATTGTAGAGCTGCTATTATAGTTGGGAAAGTAAGCTTCACACATATTCATTCTTTATACTTACAGTTGAGTTGGCAAAGGGAACCAAAATGCCCAAAGCGAACAAGCCCAGAAGGGGTCCACCGACCATGCCAAATATGCTGAGTGCAGCCTATGAAAATAATAAAAAATCTGGATTTGAGATCGCTAATTGCCAGTTAAAAATGTCTTGAAGAAATTTCATCAGGATGAGGGTTTAAAGTATTCAGATTCTTCTTTAAAATCATGGAAGTCTTGTCATTGACAAAGAGGTAATCAGTGCTTAGAAGCTTGTTTCTCAGCCTCAGGTATCCATCTGTTCACTCAGGTGAATAAAGGAATAAAGGAAGCAAATGTAAAGATAGATAATCATGCGATAATGGAAGACCCTATATGAATTAAGTCAAGGGACACTCCTCCTGGCCCGGCAGTTCCAGACATTAATAATCAATCACATCACCTCTCTGTGCTTTGTGCTTTGGTATGGAAGTTTCAGATAGCATCTGGGGTGATCATATAGATGGGTATTTATGAACCAACACATAAATAGGCACATTCAACCTGAATTTGCAAAATGCCTTAGTGCTAGGTAGGGCAATAGGTATCAGATATTTGACAAAATGTTGAACAACAATGTCATAATCTTTGCCTTCATGGAATCATGAACCATTTAGTAAAACAGACATTAAATAAATAACTGCAATAAAGTACAACAATGGAGATGATAAGAGAAATACAAGGTGCTCTGGGAACATGGCAGAGAGGAACTCAAACTTATTCAGAGAACAGAAAAGAGTCTTTTCAAACAATTATGTTTAAGTTAAAACCCAAAGAACATAATTCTTAGCTGAAGCATGCTCCAGACAGAAGGAAGATTCAGTGCTGAGGCCTGGATACTAAAACAGGGAAGTATACACAAAATTCAGAGAAGCAAATGCCACAGTAGGTGAAGGAACAAAACAAAACAAAACAAAAGGTATTTCCACTTATGGGAAGGTGAAGTAGATGTAATTTTCCGTATTCCTCCAGCTAATTAAAAATCCTGGATATTATACAGAAAAACAAACCTAAGAATCTGAAAAGTGGAGAGAAGAAGGCGGACTGGCTAAGGACTTTGGAACTTAAAGAATGACACAGTGGTGAGTTATCTGAGCTTCCTCTTTGCCCCATATATCCCAGTCTTAGAGGTGAAGAAGCTAGCAACCCATAAATGACAATAGATGCAGGCCAAAACAAAAACAAATGCTCAACAAAAACCTATTCTCTCTAGTCATAAGACTAGAAAAAGAACAACTTAGCAAGTAGAAACTTCTTAGACAATAATTGCTTAATTCCAGCCAAATACCACAGAATAAACTATTTCACACACACACACACACACACACACACACACACACACACATTGCAGAAAAGACCAAGTAAGAAGCCTAGGTTTGCATCCCCACCAGCCTAAACAACGCACCCCCCTCCTTCCCTGTTGGGGTAATTTCATAGGAGAACTAATGGAGAATTAGGACGTTCACATTGCCCAGCAGGAACAAAACCACTACCACCATGATGTCAGTGAAGACTACTGCCACCCAGCAAACAAGAAGCTCCTCCCTTGGGTGCCAATACAGGCCAAGTGAGGAAGTTGGACTTCTATCTCCCCTGGCAGTAATGAGGCAGTGCCCTCCCTTACTCCACTGAAGTGGTGTCAGAGAAAGCAAACAAAAATAGAAGATCTAAGTAAGATCTAGAGCCTCATCACTTAATATGGAAATGTCCAGATTTCAACTGAAATTCACTTTTCACACCAGGAACTAGGAGGATTTCAAACTGAATGAAAAAAGAAAATTACCCAATGTCAACAACAGAGAAAATAGACTTAAAAAGTGTGAAATGAATCTCCAGGACCTGTGAGAGTATGACAAAAAATCTAACATTCATGTCATCAGAATCCTAGAGGAGAAAAGAGAATGAGGGTGAAAAATACTCAAAAAAATAATATCTCAACTTCCCAAATTTAGCCTATAGATTCAAAAGCTGAGCATACTCTAAACAGGATAAACCCAAAGAAATATTTGCCAAAACACATTGTAATTAAACTTCTGAAAACAGAGAAAATTTTCTGAAAGAGGCCAGAGAAAAACCACACCTACTTGTAGGGGAAAACAATTCAAGTGGCAGCAGATTTTTCACCATAAATAATGGCTAGAAGAAAGTGGCACAATATTTTTCAAATGCTGGGAAAAAAGAACTGTCAACTCAGAATTCTGAACCCAGCAAAAATATCCTTTGGAAGTAAAGGGCAAATCAATATAATCTCAGATGAAAGGAAACTAAGAGAATTGGTTGCCAGCAGTCTATCCTAAAAGAATGGCTAAAGGAAGTTCTCTACACAGAAAGGAAATGATAAAAAGAAAGAATCTTGGAACATCAGGAAGGAAGAAAAATGCAATAACCAAAAATATGGGTAAATATAATAGGCTTTTCTGTACTCTTGAGTTTTCTAAATCATATTTAGATCATTGAAACAAAATACCACCATCTAATGTAATTCAAAATTTACATAAACATTTAAGACAATTGTACTATAAACTGTGTAAAGAGATGTAAAGGTTGGTAAGGTTTCTATATTTGAACTGGTACTATGACAAACTAGATTGTGATAAGTTCTGTATATATAATGTAATATCTAAAGCAACAACTGAAAATGTTCTACTAGGATGCAAATTCAAACAATGTAGATAAATCAAAATAGGATTCTAAAAAATGTTCAAGTATCCCATTGAAAGGCAAATGAAAAAAAGAAAACAGAAAGAATAAACATAAGACAAAAAATGTCAGACTTAAGTCTTAACATACTAATAATTACATTAAATACAAAAGGTCTACATACACCAATAAAAAGACAGAAATTGGTATGATAGATTTAAAACATGACCCAACTATATGCTGTCCATAAAACTCACTTAAAATGTAATGATATAGGCAAGTTCAAAGTAATGAAAAAAGGTATATCATGCAACCATTAATCAAAGGAAAGCAGGAGCAACTATATTCACATCAGATAAATTAGACTTCAAAGAAAATTATCAGAGAAGGACATTATATAACATTAAAAGGATTAATTCACCAAGAAGACATTAAGAAATCCTAAATGCATATGCACCAAACAAGAGAGCTGTAACATATATGAAGCATATATGAAGCAAAAACTGATAGAACTAAAAGGTAAATAAACAAATACATAATTATAGTAGAGAATTCACCACCCCTCACTCTACAATTGATAAAAAACTAAACAGAAAATCATAAAGGCTATAAAAGAACTCAATGATACTATCAACAAGCAGTACCTAATTGGTACTTATAGAATACTACACCTAATGACAGCAGAGTACACATTCTTTCCTTTTCAAGTGCCCATGGAACTGATACAAAATACCATATCCTGGGCCATAAAACAGACTTCAAAAAATTTAAAAGAATTCAAATCATATAGAATGTGTACTCTTGTGTACTGACCACATTGGGATGTGTACTGACCACATTGGGATGAAACTAGAAGTCAGTGGCAGGAAGATAACAAAAATTTCCAAACATTTGGAAATACACTTTTAAATAACCCATGAGTCAGGTCAAAAAGACACGGCAAAGGAAATTTAAAAATACAAAATATGAACAGTTGTGGGACACAGCTAAACCAGTGCCAAGAAGGAAATTTTTAGAAGTTAGTGCACACATTATAAAAGAGGAAAAGTCTCAAATCAATAAACTAAGGTTCTACCTCAAGAAAAGCAAAATAAATCCAAAGCAAGCAGAAGAAATTATAAAGATAAGAATATAAACCAATGATTAAAAGCATAAAAACAATACAGAACAATCAATGAAACAAAAAACAAGTTCTTTGAAAAATCAATGAAACTGATAAACCTCTGGCAAGACTGGAAGAATTTTAGAGAAGACATAAAATTATAAATATTAAGGATAAAACAGAAGCTATCACTACAGACCCTGAAGAAATCAATTGTATAAGGGAATATTTTGAACAACTCTACACATATAAATTTACAACTAAGATGAAATAGACCAATTCCTTGAAAACACAAATGCCCATAATTTGCCCAATATAAAACAGATAGTATGAATAGCCCTTTAACTATTAAGGAAATTAAATTCATAATTTTAAAATTCACACAAAGGAAATACTCATGCCTAGATGGTTTTATCTAGAGTATTCTACTAAACATTGAAAGAAGAATTAATACCATTTGCATGATCTCTTTCAGAAAATAGAGAATTCTTCTCAATTTATTTAATGAAGCTAGTATGACCCTGATACCAAAACCAAAACCATTGTAAGAAAAAGAACTACAGATCCTTATCTCTCATGTATATAGTTGCAAAAATCCTTAACAAAATATTAGCAAACAGAATTTTGAAATATTTAAAAATGACTATACACCATGATCAAGTGAAGTTTATTCCAGGAGTGCAGGCTGGTTTAACATTTGAAAATCAATCAGTGTGATTTATTATGTCAAAGGGCTAAAGAAGAGTATCATATTGCCATATTGATTGATGCAGAAAAAGCCTTTAGCAAAATTAAGCACTCATTCATAATAAACACTCTCAGTTACAAAAAAGAATAGAGGAGAAGTTCCTCAACTTGGTAAAGGGAATCTGCAAAAACCCTACAGTTAACACTATATTTATGGGTGAAAGACTGAATGCTTTCTCCATTCAGATTGGGGAACAAGAACAGGGTGTCCACTCTCACCACTCTTATCAACATGATATAGAAGTTGAAGCCAGTGCAACAAGGAAATAAAAGGCATACATACACACTGGAAATGAAGAAATAAAACTGTCCCTTTTTGAAGATGACACGATTGTCTATGTAGAAAATCTCAGGAACTAATAAGTGAAGTCAACAAAGTCACATGATACCAGTTAATATACAAAAATCAATTGTATATCTATATATTAATGAACATATGGAAACCAACATGAAAAATACAACACCATTTGAAATCACTCAAAAAAATGAAATACTTAAATATAAATCTAACTAAATATATACAGGCATTTTATATTGAAAATAGCATAATTGTGATGAAAAAAATCAAAGAAAATCTAAATAAATGAAGAAATAAACTATGTTCACGGATTCAAAGATTCAATGTAGTAATGATCTCAATTCTCTCCAAACTGATATACAGTTTTAATGCAATCCTATCAAAATCTAAACAAGATTTGTTTAAAATATAGAGAATAGATTTAACTTTAAGTGGAAAGGCAGAAGAACCAGAGTGGCTAAAATAATTTTGAAAAATAAGAAAAAAGTGGAAGAATTATTCTGCCTGATTTCAAGACTTATTACAAAGCTATCGTAATCAAGACTGTGTGGTACTGGCAGAGAAATAGACATACAGATTAATGAAACAAAATAGAGAAACCAGAAATAGAACCACACAAATATGCCCAACTGATTTTTGACATAGGTGCAAAGGCAATTCAATGGAAAAAAGATAGCTTTTACAATGAGTGATGCTGGGGCAACTGGATATCCACAGGGAAAGGGAAAAAAACATCTTCAACCTGAGACTCCCACCAATAAGGGAAACCCAGGGATAAAGGGTAAACCTCTCTGTATTATTTCTTTTCTTTTTTTTGAGTCTTTTTTTTAATTAAGGTATTATTGATATACACTCTTATGAAGGTTTCACATGAAAAAACAACGTGGTTACTACATTTACCCATATTATCAAGTCCCCACTCATATCCCAATTCAGTCACTATCCATCAGTGTAGTAAGGTGACACAGATTCACTGTTTGCCTTCTCTGTGCTACACTGTTTTCCCCTTGATCCCGCACACCATGTGTACTAAACATAATACCCCTCAATTCCTTTCTCCCACCCTCCTCACCCACCCTCCCACACCCCTCCCCTTTGGTAACCACTACTTCCTTCTTGGAGTCTCTGAGTCTGCTACTATTCTGTTCCTTCAGATTTGCTTCGCTGTTATACTCCACAAATGAGGGAAATCATTTGGCACTTGTCTTTCTCTGCCTGGCTTATTTCACTGAGCATAATATCCTCCAGTTCCATCCATGTTATTGCAAATGGTAGGATTTGTTTCCTTCTTATGGCTGAGTAGTATTCCATTGTGTATATGTACCACTTCTTCTTTATCCATTCATTTACTGATGGACACTTAGGTTGCTTCCATATCTTGGCAATTGTAAAGAGTGATGTGATAAACATAGGGGTGCATATGTCTTTTTGAATCTGAGAAGTTGTATTCTTTGGGTAAATTCCAAGGAGTGGATTCCCTGGTCAAGTGGTATTTCTATTTTTACTTTTTTGAGGAACCTCCATATTGCTTCCCACAATGGTTGAACTAGCTTACATTCCCACCAGCAGTGTAGGAGGGTTCCCCTTTCTCCGCATCCTCACCAGCATTTGTTGTTCTTAGTCTTTTGGATGGTGGCCATCCTTACTGGTGTGAGGTGATACCTCATTGTGGTTTTAATTTGCATTTCCCTGATGATTAGTGATGTGGAGCATCTTTTCATGTGTCTATTGGCCATCTGAATTTCTTCTTTGGAGAACTGTCTCTTCATATCCTCTGCCCATTTTTAATTGGGTTACGTGCATTTTGGGTGTACAGGCATGTAAGTTCTTTATGTATTTTGGATGTTAACCCCTTGTCATATATGTCATTTACAAATATATTCTCCCATACTGTTGGATGCCTTTTTGGTCTGTTGATGGTGTCCTTTGCTGTACAGAAACTTTTTAGTTTGATGTAGTCCCATATGTTCATTTTTGCTTTTGTTTCCCTTGCTCAAGGATATGCGTTCAGGAAGAAGTCATTCATGCTTATATTCAGGAGATTTTTGCCTATGTTGTCTTCTAAGAGTTTTATGGTTTCATGACTTACATTCAGGTCTCTGATCCATTTCGAGTTTACTTTTGTGTATGGGGTTAAACAATAATCTAGTTTCATTCTCTTGCATGTAGCTGTCCAGTTTTGCTAACAACAGCTGTTGAAGAGGCTGTCATTTCCCCATTGTATGTCCATGGCTCCTTTATCATATATTAATTGACCATATATGGCTAGGTTTATATCAGGGCTCTCTAGTCTGTTCCATTGGTCAATGAGTCTGTTCTTGTGCTAGTACCAAATTGTCTTGAGTACTGTGGCTTTGTAGTAAAGCTTGAAGTTGGGGAGCATAATCGCCCCAGCTTTATTCTTCCTTCTCAGGATAGCTTTGGCTATTCAGGGTCCTTTGTGGTTCCATATGAATTTTAGAATGATTTTCTCTAGTTCGTTGAAGAATGTTGTTGGTATTTTGATAGGAATTGCATTGAATCTGTAGATTGCTTTAGGCAGGGTGACCATTTTGACAATATTAATTCTTCCTATCCATGAGCACGGGATGTATTTCCATTTATTGGTATCTTCTTTAATTTCTCTCATGAGTGTCTTGTAGTTTTCAGAGTATAGGTCTTTCACTTCCTTGGGTAGGTTTATTCCTAGGTATTTTATTCTTTTTGATGCAACTGTGAATGGAATTGTTTTCCTGATTTCTCTCTCTGCTAGGTCATTGTTAGTGTATAGGAAAACCATAGATTTCTGCGCATTAATTTTGCATCCCACAACTTTGCTGAATTCAGATATTAGATCTAATAGTTTTGGAGTAGATTCTTTAGGGTTTTTTTATGTACAATATCATGTCATCTGCAAACAGGGACAGTTTAACTTCTTCCCTGCCAATCTGGATGCCTTCTATTACTTTGTGTTGTCTGATTGCCGTGGCTAGGACCTCCAGTACTATGTTGACTAGAAGTGGGGAGAAGGGGCATCCTTGTCTTGTTCTCAAGCTTAAAGGAAAAGCTTTCAGCTTCTCACTGTTAAGTGTAATGTTGGCTGTGGGTTTGTCATATATAGCCTTTATTATGTTGAGGTACTTGCCCTCTATACCCATTTTGTTGAGAGTTTTTATCATGAATGGATGTTGAATTTTGTCAAATGCTTTTTCAGCATCTATGGAGATGATCATGTGGTTTTTGTCCTTCTGTTTGTTGATGTGGTGGATGATGTTGATGGATTTTCAAATGTTGAACCATCCTTGCATCCCTGGGATAAATCCTACTTGATCATGATGGATGATCCTTTTGATGTACTTTTGAATTCGGTTTGCTGATATTTTGTTGAGTATTTTTGCATCTATGTTCATCAGGGATATTGGTCTGTAGTTTTCTTTTTTTGTGGTGTCTTTGCCTGGTTTTGGTGTTAGAGTGATGCTGGCCTCATAGAATGAGTTTGGAAGTATTCCCTCTTCTTCTACTCCTTGAAAAACTTTAAGGAGGATGGGTATTAGGTCTTCACTAAATGTTTGATAAAATTCAGCTGTGAAGCCATCTGGTCCAGGAGTTTTGTTCTTAGGTAGGTTTTTGATTACGAGTTCAATTTCATTGCTGGTAATAGGTCTGTTGAGATTTTCTGTTTCTTTCTGGGTCAGCCTTGGAAGGTTGTATTTTTCTAGAAAGTTGTCCATTTCTTCTAGGTTATCCAGTTTGTTAGCATATAATTTTTCATAGTATTCTCTAATAGTTCTTTGTATTTCTGTGGTGTCCGTAGTGATTGTTCCTTTCTCATTTCTGATTCTGTTTATGTGAGTAGACCGTCTTTCTTTCTTGATAAGTCTGGCTAGGGGTTTATCGATTTTGTTTATTGTCTCGAAGAACCAGCTCTTGCTTTTGTTGATCCTTTCTATTGTTCCATTCTTCTCAATTTTATTTATTTCTGCTCTAATCTTTATTATGTCCCTCCTACTGACTTTGGGTCTCATTTGTTCTTCTTTTTCTAGTGTTGTTAATTGTGAATTTAGATTGCTCATATGGGAATGTTCTTCTTTCCTGAGGTAGGCCTGTATTGCAATATAATTTCCTCTTAGCACAGCCTTCGCTGCATCCTACAGATTTTGCTGTCTTGAATTATTGTTGTCATTTGTCTCCATATATTGCTTGATCTCTGTTTTTATTTGGTCATTGATCCATTGATTATTTAGGCACATGTAATTAAGCCTCCATGTGTTTGTGGGATTTTTCATTTCCTTTGAGTAATACCAGTTTTATTCCTTTGTTGTCTGAGAAGCTGGTTGGTACAATTTCAATCTTTTTGAATTTACCAAGGCTCTTTTTGTGGCCTAGTATATAATCTATTCTTTTTTTTATTTTTTATTTTTTTATTTTTTTTAATTTTATTATCATTAATTTACAATTACATGTGCAATATTACGATTATTAAACTACCCCTTCATCAGGTCCCCCCCACCAACCCCATTACAGTCACTGTCCATCAGCGTAGTGAGATGCTATAGAATCACTACTTGTCTTCTCTGAGTTGTACTGCCCTCCCCGTGCCCCCCCAACATTACATCTGCTAATCGTAATGCCGCTTTTTCCCTCTTATCCCTCCCTTCCCGCCCATTTTCCCCAGTCCCTTTCCCTTTGGTAACTATTAGTCCGTTCTTGGGTTCTGTGAGTCTGCTGCTGTTTTGTTCCTTCAGTATTTTTTCTTTGTTCTTATACTCCACATATGAGTGAAATCATTTGATACTTGTCTTTTTCGGTTTGGCTTATTTCACTGAGCATAATACCCTCTAGCTCCATCCATGTTGTTGCAAATGGTAGGATTTGTTTTCTTCTTATGGCTGAATAATATTCCATTGTGTATATGTACCACATCTTCTTTATCCATTCATCTACTGATGGACACTTAGGTTGCTTCCATTTCTTGGCTATTGTAAATAGTGCTGCAATAAACATAGGGGTGCATCTGTCCTTTTCAAATTGGGCTGCTGCATTCTTAGGGTAAATTCCTAGGAGTGGAATTCCTGGGTCAAATGGTATTTCTATTTTGAGTTTTTTGAGGAACCTCCATACTGCTTTCCACAATGGTTGAACTAATTTGCAGTCCCACCAGCAGTGTAGGAGGGTTCCCTTTTCTCCACATCCTCGCCAACATTTGTTGTTGTTTGTGTTTTGGATGTTGGCCATCCTCACTGGTGTGAGGTGATATCTCATTGTGGTTTTAATCGGCATTTCTCTGATGATTAGCGATGTGGAGCATCTTTTCATGTGCCTGTTGGCCATCTGAATTTCTTCTTTGGAGAAGTGTCTATTCATGTCCTCTGCCCATTTCTTAATTGGATTATTTGCTTTCTGTTTGTTAAGGTGCATGAGTTCTTTATATATTTTGGATGTCAACCCTTTATCAGATACGTTTTTTATGAATATATTCTCCCATACTGTAGGATGTCTTTTTGTTCTACTGATGGTGTCCTTTTGCTGTACAGAAGCTTTTCAGCTTGATATAGTCCCACTTGTTCATTTTTGCTTTTGTTTCCCTTGCCCGGGGAGATATGTTCATGAAGAAGTTGCTCATGTTTATGTCCAGGAGATTTTTGCCTATGTTTTTTTCTGAGTTTTATGGTTTCATGACTTACATTCAAGTCTTTGATCCACCTTGAGTTTACCTTTGTGTATGGGGCTAGACAGTAGTCCAGTTTCATTCTCTTACATGTAGCTGTCCAGTTTTTCCAACACCAGCTGCTGAAGAGGCTGTCATCTCCCCATTGTATATCCAAGGCACTTTTATCAAATATTAATTGACTGTATATGTTTGGGTTAATGTTTGGATTTTCTATTCTGTTCCACTGGTCTGTGGGTCTGTTTTGTGCCAATACCAAATTGTCTTGATTACTGTGGCTTTGTAGTAGAGCTTGAAGTCAGGGAGTGTAATTCCCCTGTTTTATTCCTCCTTCTCAGGATTGCTTTGGCTATTCGGGGTCTTTTGTGGTTCCATATGAATTTTAGAATTATTTGTTCCAGTTCATTGAAGAAAGCTGTTGGTAGTTTGATAGGGATTGCATTGAATCTGTAGATTGCTTTAGGTAGTATAGCCATTTTGACAATATTTATTCTTCCTAGCCAAGAGCATGGGATGCATTTCCATTTGTTAGTGTCCTCTTTAATTTCTCTTAGGAGTGTCTTGTAGTTTTCAGAGTACAGGTCTTTCACTTCCTTCATTAGGTTTATTCTTAGAAGAAAGCTGTTGGTAGTTTGATAGGGATTGCATTGAATCTGTAGATTGCTTTAGGTAGTATAGCCATTTTGACAATATTGATTCTTCCTAGCCAAGAGCATGGGATGCATTTCCATTTGTTAGTGTCCTCTTTAATTTCTCTTAGGAGTGTCTTGTAGTTTCAGAGTACAGGTCTTTCACTTCCTTCGTTAGGTTTATTCCTAGGTATTTTATTCTTTTTGATGCAATTGTGAATGGAATTGTTTTTCTGATTTCTCTTTCTGTTAGTTCATCATTAGTGTATAGGAAAGCAACAGATTTCTGTGTGTTAATTTTGTATCCTGCAACTTTGCTGAATTCAGATATTAGTTCTAGTAGTTTTGGAATGGAATCTTTAGGGTTTTTTATGTACAGTATCATGTCATTTGCAAATAGTGACAATTTGACTTCTTCTTTACCAATCTGGATGCCTTGTATGTCTTTGTTTTGTCTGATTGCTGTGGCTAGGACCTCCAGTACTATGTTGAATAACAGTGGAGAGAGTGGGCATCCACTCTTTAGGTAGTATAGCCATTTTGACAATATTGATTCTTCCTAGCCAAGAGCATGGGATGCATTTCCATTTGTTAGTGTCCTCTTTAATTTCTCTTAGGAGTGTCTTGTAGTTTTCAGAGTACAGGTCTTTCACTTCCTTCGTTAGGTTTATTCCTAGGTATTTTATTCTTTTGATGCAATTGTGAATGGAATTGTTTTTCTGATTTCTCTTTCTGTTAGTTCATCGTTAGTGTATAGGAAAGCAACAGATTTCTGTGTGTTAATTTTGTATCCTGCAACTTTGCTGAATTCAGATATTAGTTCTAGTAGTTTTGGAATGGAGTCTTTAGGGTTTTTTATGTACAGTATCATGTCATTTGCAAATAGTGACAATTTGACTTCTTCTTTACCAATCTGGATGCCTTGTATGTCTTTGTTTTGTCTGATTGCTGTGGCTAGGACCTCCAGTACTATGTTGAATAACAGTGGAGAGAGTGGGCATCCTTGTCTTGTTCCGGATCTTAGATGAAAAGCTTTCAGCGTCTCACCATTAAGTATGATGTTAGCTGTGGGTTTGTCATATATAGCCTTTATGATGTTGAGGTACTTGCCGTCTATACCCATTTTGTTGAGAGTTTTAATCAGGAATGGATGCTGAATTTTGTCAAATGCTTTTCAGCATCTATGGAGATGATCATGTGGTTTTTGTTCTTCTTTTGTTGATGTGGTGGATGATGTTGATGGATTTTCGAATGTTGTACCATCCTTGCATCCCTGGGATGAATCCCACTTGATCATGGTGTATGATCCTCTTGATGTATTTTTGAATTCGGTTTGCTAATATTTTGTTGAGTATTTTTGCATCTACGTTCATCAGGCATATTGGTCTGTAATTTTCTTTTTTGGTGAGGTCTTTTCCCGGTTTTGGTATTAGAGTGATGCTGGCTTCATAGAATGAGTTTGGAAGTATTCCCTCCTCTTCTATTTTTTGGAAAACTTTAAGGAGAATCGGTGTTATTTCTTCTCTATATGTCTGGTAGAATTCAGAGGTGAATCCATCAGGCCCAGGGGTTTTATTCTTGGGTAGTTTTTTTGATTACCAATTCGATTTCGTCACTGGTGATTGGTCTGTTTAGTTTTTCTGTTTCTTGCTTGGTCAGTCTTGGAAGGCTGTATTTTTCTAAGAAGTTGTCCATTTCTTCTATGTTTTCCAGCTTGTTAGCATATAGATTCTCATAATATTCTCTTATGATTCTTTGTATTTCTGTGGGGTCCGTCGTGATTTTTCCTTTCTCATTTCTGATTGTGTTTATGTGTGTAGATTCTCTTTTTCTCTTAATGAGTCTGGCTAGGGGTTTATCTATTTTGTTTATTTTTTCAAAGAACCAGCTCTTGGTTTTATTGATTTTTTCTATTGTTTTATTCTTCTTAATTTTATTTATTTCTTCTCTAATCTTTATTATGTCCCTCCTTCTGGTGACTTTGGGCCTCATTTGTTCTTCTTTTTCCAATTTCAGTAATTGTGTCTTTAGACTATTCATTTGGGAATGTTCTTCCTTCTTTAAATAGGCCTGGATTGCAATATACTTTCCTCTTAGAACTGCCTTTGCTGCGTCCCACAGAAGTTGTGGCTTTGTGTTGTTGTTGTCATTAGTCTCCATATAGTCTTTGATTTCTGTTTTGATTTGATCATTAACCCATTGATTAATTAGGAGAGTGTTGTTAAGTCTCCATGTATTTGTGAGCCTTTTTGATTTCTTTCTAAAATGTATTTCTAGTTTTATACCTTGGTGATCTGAGAAGTCGGTTTGTAGGATTTCAATATTTTTGAAATTACTGAGGTTCTTTTTGTGGCCTAGTATGTGGTCTATTCTCGAAAATGTTCCATGTGCATTTGAGAAGAATGTGTATCCTGTTGCTTTTGGGTGTAGAGTTCTGTAGATGTCTGTTAGGTCCATCTGTTCTAGTGTGTTGTTCAGTGCCTCTGTGTCTTTACTTATTTTCTGTCTGGTTGATCTGTCCTCTGGAGTGAGTGGTGTGTTGAAGTCTCCTAAGATGAATGCATTGCTGTCTATTTCCTCCTTTAATTCTGTTAGTATTTGTCTCACATATGCTGGCGCTCCTGTGTTGGGTGCATATATATTTATAATGGTTATATCTTCTTGTTGGACTGACCCCTTTATCATTATGTAATGTCCTTCTTTATCTTTTGCTACTTTCTTCGTTTTGAAGTCTATTTTGTCTGATACAAGTACTGCAACACCGGCTTTTTTCTCTTTGTTGTTTGCATGAAATATCTTTTTCCATCCCTTCACTTTTAGTCTGTGTATATCTTTGGATTTGAGGTGAGTTTCTTGTAGGCAGCATATAGATGGGTCTTGCTTTTTTATCCATTCTGTTACTCTGTATCTTTTGATTGGTGCATTCAATCCATTTACATTTAGGGTGGTTATTGATAGGTATGTACTTATTGCTATTGCTGGCTTTAGATTCGTGGTTACCAAGGGTTCAAGGGTTGCTTCTTTACTATCTAACAATCTAACTTAACTTTCTTGTTAAGTTATTGTAAACACAGTCTGATGTTTCTTTATTTCTCTCCCTTCGTATTCCTCTTCCTCCATTCTTTCTATAATAGGTGTTTTATTCTTTGCCGTTAGTTGGTATTTGGATGGTCTGCTTCCTTTGCTATGATTTTTTTTTCTCTGGTGACATCTTTTTAGCCTTAGGTGTGCTTCCCTCTAGAGCAGTCCATTTAAGATACCCTGTAGTGGTGGTTTATGAGAGGCAAACTCTCTTAACTTTTTCGTTTATCTGGAAATTGTTTAATCCCTCCATTATATTTAAATGATAATCGTGCTGGATACAATATTCTTGGTTCGAGGCCCTTCTTTTTCATAACGTTAAATATATCATGCCATTCTCTTCTGGCCTGTAAGGTTTCTGTTGAGAAGTCTGATGATAGTCTGATGGGTTTTCCTTTGTAGGTGATCTTTTTTCTCTCTCTAGCTACCTTTAATACCCTGTCTTTATCTTTGATCTTTGCCATCTTAATTATTATGTGTCTTGGTGTTGTCTTCTTGGGTCCCTTGTGTTGGGAGATCTATGAGCTTCGGTGGACTGCGAGACTACTTCCTTCCCCAGCGAGGGAACGTTTTCAGCAATTATTTCTTCAAAGACACTTTCTATCCCTTTTTCTCTCTCTTCTTCCTCTGGTACTCCTATAATGCGAATATTGTTCCATTTGAATTGGTCACACAGTTCTCTTAATATTCTTTCATTCCTAGAAATCCTTTTATCTCTCTCTGCCTCAGCTGCTCTGTACTCCTGTTCTCTGTTTTCTATTCCATTAACAGTCTCTTGCATCTCATCCATTCTGCTGTTAAGCCCGTCGATCGCTGTCTGATTTCTGTATTGTCCTTCCTCAGTTCCCTCACTTCCTCCCTTAGCTCTTGCACATTTCTCTGTAGGTCCATCAGCATGGTTATGACTTTTATTCTAAATTCTTTTTCAGGGAGGCTGTGCATTTCCATCCCTTCAGACTCCCTCTCTGGGGTTGTCTGGTTGATTTTGGTCTGAACCATATTCCTCTGTCTTTTCATGGCTGTATAATTTGGTCACTGATAGTTGCCACGTATGTCAGCTGGGCTCTTTAAGACTTTAAAAAGAGAAGAAAAAAAAAGAGAAAAAAAGAAAAAAAAGGAAAAAAAAGAAAGAAAAGAAAAAACAAAAACAAAACAAAAAACAAAACAAAACAAAAAAAAAAAAAAAATGCCCACCGACGTAGATTCTGTGGGAATGCTCTAGGTGGCGCTATTGCCCCACTATTCCACAGCTGTGACTGTGCCGCTCCGCAGGGCCCTTTATCGCTCTGGCAGGGGTGGGAACGAATAGGAGGCTGTTGATCTCAGTGAGAAGTGTTAAGTATGGCTACGCTTCCTCAGTCGCCAGCTAAGGCGTCTGAAACTCCCCAGGACTCCCAGCCTGCTGGGCTGAGTGTGCTGGGGCGATCCGGCTCCTCCGCTGGGCTCCTGTCTCTTTAAGACCGCTGAAGAAAGCGCGCACTTTTTTTTTTTTCCTTCCCGGAGCCGGCTGCAAGCCCCCTGGCGCGTTCCCCGCTCAGATCCTGCCCCTCTGTCTCTCCAATCTCCGCTGCACTGCGCAATGTGGGTCAGCGCTCCCCGCGCAGATCACCGGGGCTGGCTACTTCGCGGGGTGTGCTTCCACTCCCTCCCGGCTCTGACTCCTCTCCTCCCGCCGGTGCGCTGGGGTGGGGGAGGGCTCGGGTCCCACCGGGTCGCGGCTCCGTATCTTACCCGCCTCTTGGGGTGCCGAGTCCTCTCGGGTTTAGCTGCACGCTGTGCGCTTTCCTGTGTATTCTCGTCTCTCTTTTAGGAATAGATGTATTTTCTGTGTTTTCGTAGATAAATATAGTGTTGGGAGGAGATTTCTGCCACCCTGCTCACACCGCCATCTTCCCGGAAGTCTCATATAATCTATTCTTGAAAATGTTCCATGTGCATGTGAGAAGAATGTGTATTCTGCTGCTTTTAGGTGTAGAGTTCTGTAGATGTCTGTTAGGTCCATCTGTTCTAATGTGTTGTTCAGTGCCTCTGTCTCCTTACTTATTTTCTGTCTGGTTGATCTGTCCTTCAGAGTGAGTGGTGTGTTGAAGTCTCCTAGAATGAATGCACTGCATTCTATTTCCCCCTTTAAATCTATTAGTATTTGTTTCACATATGTAGGCGCTCCTGTGTTGGGTGCATAGGTATTTATAATGGTTATATTTTCTTGTTGGATTGACCCTTTTATCATTGTGTATAATGTCCTTCTTTATCTCTTGTGACTTCTATTGTTCTGAAGTCTATTTTGTCTGATATAAGTACTGCAACTCCTGCTTTTTTCTCCCTATTAGTTGCACAAAATGTCTTTTTCCATCCCTTCACTTTTAGTCTGTGTATGTCTTTGGGTTTAAAGTGAGTCTCTTGAAGGAAGCATATAGATGGGTCTTGTTTTTTCATCCATTCAGTGACTCTATGTCTTTTGACTGGTGCATTTAGTCCATTTACATTTAGGGTGATTATGGATAGGTATGTACTTATTGGCATTGCCAGCTTCAGATTCGTGGGTACCAACGGTTCAAGGTTAACTCTCCTACTATCTAAAGTCTAATAACTCACTTAATATGCTATTGCAAACACAATCCAAAGGTTCTTTGTTTGTTTGTTTGTTTGTTTGTTGTCCCTTCTCCTTTTTCTTCCTCCTCCATACTTTATATATTAGGTATCATGTACTGTTTGTCTATCCCTTGATTGACTTTGGGGATAGTTAATTTAATTTTGCATTTGCTTAGTAATTAGCTGTTCTATTTTCTTTACTGTGGTTTTATTACCTCTGGTGACAGCTATTAAACCACAGGAACACTTCCATCTATAGCAGTCCCTCCAAAATACACTGTAGAAGTGGTTTGAGGGAGGCAAATTCTCTCAGCTTTTGCTTATCTGGGAATTGTTTAATCCCTCCTTCAAATTTAAATGATCATCTTGCCAGATAAAGTAATCTTGGTTCAAGGCCCTTCTGCTTCATTGCATTAAATACATCATGCCACTCTCTTCTGGCCTGTACAGTTTCTGCTGAGAAGTCTGATGATAGCCTGATGGGTTTTCCTTTGTATGTGATCTTATTTCTCTCTCTGGCTGCTTTTAATAGTCTGTCCTTATCCTTGATCTTTTCCATTTTAATTACTATATGTCTTGATGTTGTCTTCCTTGGGTCCCTTGTGTTGGGAGATCTGCACACCTCCATGGCCTGAGAGACTATCTCCTTCCCCAGATTGGGGAAGTTTTCAGCAATCATCTCCTCAAAGACACTTTCTATCCCTTTTTCACTCTCTCTTCTTCTTCTGGTACCCCTATAATGTGAATATTGTTCCATTTGGATTGGTCACACAGTTCTCTCAATATTCTTTCATTCTTAGAGATCCTTTTTTCTCTCTGTGCCTCAGCTTCTTTGTATTCCTCTTCTCTAGTTTCTATTTCATTTATTGTCTCCTCCACTGTATCCAATCTACTTTTAATACTCTCCATTGTGCTCTTCAATGATTGGATCTCCGACCGTAATTCATTCCTGAGTTCTTGAATATCTTTCCATACCTCCATGAGCATGTTAATGATTTTTATTTTTAACTCCCTTTCAGGGAGAGTCATGAGGTCCATATAATTTAAATCTCTCTCAGGAGTTGTATTTATAATTTTACTCTGGACCAGGTTCCTTTGGCGTTTCATATTTGTGTATGGCGCCCTCTAGTGCCCAGAAGCTACTCTCTGGAGCTGTTCAGCCCCTGAAGCAATGTCAGGGATCATAGGGGAGTGGTATTGGTGCCTCGGGGGAGGAAAGAGCTGTTTCCTGGTTCCTGGCTGCTATGCATGTCTCCACTGCCTAAACCAGTGGGCCGAGCACACAGATATAAGCCTCTATGCTTTGCGTTTTTAGTTGTTGTAGACAGATCTTCCCTCTGGCTGGCCTAATGCCAGGGTAGGGTTTCCCAGTTTGCAAGCCCGGTGGGGATGACCAGGAGAAAGGCGCAGTAGTCTGCCTGTCACAGAAAGGGTTCTTGGAGCTGTGTAGTCAGCCAGGGAGCTGGAGCACCTGAAGATCGTGAAAGCTCCCAACCTGCTGGGCAGAGTGCACCCGGGCAATTTTATCTACCTGTCCTTTCTCCTGAGCAGTAAACTCTGTGCAATCCTTACCCCTTTAGCAGCCCTCTTGCTAAGGGCTTCTTTGTTAGGAAGTCTCTCAGACTGCCCACCTTTCTTTTGTCCCAGAGCAGCTGGATATAGATCCCTGCTTTCCACAAGCAGCTGGAATCTAGTCTCTCCAGGAATTCTGCTTGTCTTAGCTTTCCAACCCCCTAATTACGAGAGTATCATGCAAGCACCATGAAATTTGGTTTGTGCTCCCAGAGCAGATCTCCAGAGTTAGGTATTCAGTAGTCCCAGATCTCCACTCCCTCCCTGCTCCATTCCTCTTCCTCCTGTCAGTGAGCTGGGGTGGGGGAAGGGCTTGGATCCCGCAGGACCACAGCTTTAGTAAGTTACCCTTTTCTGTGAGGGCTGCTCTTGTCTCCAGGTGTATGCAGTTTGTTGCAGTCCTCTTTCCTGTTGCTCTTTCAAAGAGTAGTTGTATTAGTTATATTTTCATATTATATGCAGTTTTAGGAGGAACCTCTGTCTCACCTTTCACACCACCATCTTTAATCCCTTTTTCTGTATTATTTCTTATAATTGGATGTAAAACTACAGTTATCTCAAAACAAAGTTAAATTTTAAAAAATTGACAGAATTCAGTCATTTTTGTTCCTTGATATGTCTATGTGTAGATATACATAGAGAGAAGTCTGGAAGGATGGCCATGTAAACATTTAAAAAAGAAAAAGAAGAATTTAGTGATTATGACTCAAACCTTCAAGGATAATCTCTTACCTGTAACAAAGCTCCCATTAGTGATGCTAGTGCAGCCATACCAATACACAGGGCTCCAAATAGCACACCTACACGGACAACGTAAAAGTCAGTGTAAAATCCAGACCCAGAAGATTAGAATTCTCAATACAATAAGCTTCCACACCTTTGATTCAAAGTAATATGACTGTAATGAAGACTGGCCACGTATATCAGAGCCAGCCAAAAAAGGAAAGGGGTGTTGTCCCACAAGATCAGCAGTGTGCAAAGAGGAAATAAAACCCTGATAGTGTGTCCCAGGATTAATTACATTAGGTTATGTAAGTAAAGAATCCCTAGAATTAACTATAGGGATTTAAAGCTAAGAGCTATTGTGTTATTAATCTAATCCTCAACAAAAAAACATTTGTTTTTAAAGGAATGTTCCAGTCTCTGTTCTTAGTTTGCCAAAAACAGGACACAATTCAGCTCTGTTCTGTACAAGATGAAGGGAGAGGGGAGTAATAAACTCAGAAATTAGAGTCTTCTGACTTTAAGTGTCCTGTTAAACTAGCAAAGACTGCTTCAAGACAAGTATTGTATTTACCCTTCAACCAAATTGTTTCCTACCAATTTCTTTATAGAAATTCTCAAGCCACCATTGGTGGTCAGATTATGGGATTTTCTTTTCTCTTTTGGCTTTCAGTATTTTTCAGATTTTCTTCAAGTACACATTTTACTCATTAAATTAAGGAAAAGTTACCCCCCCACACATTTTTATTTTTAAAGGCTCCCATTCAGCTGAAATCAGCCAATATAACTTCCCACACATAAAATTCAAAATACAGAAAAAAAATTAAGAAATTTGCTCATCATAAAATTATTGCATTCCTTTCATTATGTAATTCCTATCTTTGTTACACTAGTACTCACACCTGTTAAGTTTACTGGGTAATCTTAATTGTACCCAAACGGAAAACATTAATGTTTCTTACAAAGAGTTCTTGTTGCAATGATTTTTAATGCCTCTTAATCCTAATATAAAGAATATTCCCAACATATTTAGCTTGGTTCCTCTATTTTATAATTTAGGAGCAGTCACCATTTTGGGTTTTGGTATACAAAGTTGCTGGAAACACATTCAAATCATTTCATGTTCTTCTCTATGATGTCCTTATTGTACATACCTCAAGATTATGGTTTTATATAACCCTTCCAAACAAATGAAAACCTTATCTAGTGCTACCAGAGTTGTTTTGTTATTAATCCTCATCATTATTTCTTGAGCACCAGCTCATGAGCCTCTTGATTTATTTGCATTATCTCTAAACCTCATAGTACCTGGAAGGTGCATTTTTTGTTCCTATTTTCCATATAAAGAAACAGAGGCTCAAATGAATTATTAGGTTTGCTCAAGGCTAACAGCTAGTAAACTGGTGAAGTAAGATTGAGTCTGTCTGGCTCCAAAAGCTTCTATTCTTTTTGCTAAAACACACAGGTTTAATAATCCCACAATGAACAAGTCTAAATACTCTTTAGGAAGCATTTTATCATACTGAAATTATGTTACAGGATGAAAATCAGGTACAGAATAAAACGATGCAATGTTATTTAAACTTAAGGGGCAATGAAGAATATAAATTAAGTAATTATTCCAGGCTACAGTCATAACAATTTTATATAGAAATGTGGGCAACACAGAGTATTATATTTTTCCACATTTTTTTAAAATTAAGGTATCACTGATATACAACCTTATGAAGGTTTAACATGAACAATACAGTGGTTTCAACACTCACCCATATTATCAAGTCCTCACCCGCGCACCCCATTGCAGTCACTGTCTATCAGCACACTACGATGCTATAGAGTCATTACTTCTCCGTACTGTACTGCCTTCCCCGTGACTTACCTATATTGAGATTGTAAATTATAATGCCCCTTAATCTCTTTCCCCCTTACCTCCCCACCCACCCTCCCCAACACCTTCCCTTTGGTAACCACTAGTCCCTTCTTGGAGTATGTGAGTCTGCTGCTGTTTTGTTCCTTCAGTTTTGCTTTGTTGTTATACTCCACAAATGAGGGAAATCAACTGGTACTTGTCTTTCTCTGCCTGGCTTATTTCACTGACCATGATACCCTCTAGCTCCATCCATGTTGTTGTGAATGTGGAATTTGTTTTCTTCTTATGGCTGAATAATATCCCATTGTGTATATGTACCACTTCTTGTTTATCCTTCATCTACTGATGTACACTTTGGTTGCTTCCATTTCTTGGCTATTGAAAATAGTGCCGCAATAAACATAGGCATGCATACATCTTTTTGAATCAGGGATCTTGTTTTCTTTGGGTAAATTCCTAGGAGTGGAATTCCTGGGTCAAATGGTATTTCTATTTTCAGTTTTTTGAGGAAACTCCGTATTGCTTTCCACAACAGTTGAACCAATTTACATTCCCACCAACAGTGTAGGAGGGTTCCCCTTTCTCCGCATCCTCACCAGCATTTGTTGTTTCTTATCTTTTGGATGTTGGCCATCCTAACTGGTGTGAGGTGATATCTCATTGTGGTTTTAATTTGCATTTCCCTGATGATTAGTGATGTGGAGCATCTTTTCATGTGTCTGTTGGCCATCTGAATTTCTTCTTTGGAGAAGTGTCTGTTCAGATCTCTGTGCATTTTTAAATCAGATTATTTCTTTTTTGGGTGTTGAGGCATGTGAGCTCTTTATATATTTTGGATGTTAACTCTTTATTGGAAAAGTCATTTAAAAATATATTCTCCCATATTGTAGGATCCCTTTTTGTCCTGCTGAGGTCCTTTGCTGTAAGGTAGCTTTTTAGTTTGATGTAGTCCCTTTTGTTCATTTTTGCTTTTGTTTCCCTTGCCCAAGATGTGTTCAGGAAAAAGTTGTTCATGTTTATATTCAAGAGATTTTTGCCTGTGTATTCTTCTATGAGTTTTATGGTTTCATGACTTAGATTCAGGTCTTTGATCCATTTTGAGCTTATTTTTCTGTATGGAGTTAGACAATAATCTAGTTTCATTCTCTTACATGTAGTTGTCCAGTTTTGCCAACAACAGTTGTTCAAGAGGCTGTCATTTCCCCATTGTATATCCATAGCTCCTTAATTGTATATTAATTAGCCATATATATCTGGGCTCTCTATTCTGTTCCATTGATCTATGGGTCTGTTCTTGTGCCAGTACCAAATTGTTTTAATTACTGTGGCTTTGTAGTAGAGCTTGAAGTTAGGGAGGATAATCCCCCCAGGTTTGTTCTTCCTTCTCAGGATTGCTTTGGTTATTCAGGGTTTTTTGTGGTTCCATATGAATTTTAGAATGATTTGTTCTAGTTCGTTGGTATTTTTATGGGGACTGCACTGAATCTGTAAACTGCTTTAGGCAGGATGGCCACTTTGACAATATTAATTCTTCCTATCCATGAACATCAGATGTATTTCCCCTTATTAGTGTCTTCTCTAATTTCTCTCATGACTGTCTTGTAGTTTACAGGGTATAGGTCTTTCATCTCTTTGGTTAGGTTTATTCCTAGGCATTTCATTCTTTCTGATTCAATTGTAAATGGAGTTGTTTTCCAGATTTTTCTGTCTGCTTGTTAGTTCATCATTAGAATATAGGAATGCAACAGATTTCTGTGTATTAATTTTGTATCCTGCAACACTGCTGAATTCCAGTTATTACTTCTAGTAGTTTTTTGGTGGATTCTTTAGAGTGTTTTATGTACAGTCATATCGTCTGCAAACAGTAACAGTTTAACCTCTTCCTTACCAATCTGGATGCCTTTTATTTCTTAGTGTTCTCTGATTGCCATGACTAGGACCTCCAGTACTACGTTGAATAAAAGTGGGGAGAGTGGGCATCCTTGTCTTCTTGTTCCCAATCTTACAGGAAAAGGTTTCAGCTTTTCACTGTTAAGTATGATGTTGGCTGTAGGTTTGTCATATATGGCCTTTATTATGTTGAGGTACTTGCCCTCTATACCCATTTTTTGAGAGTTTTTATCATGAATGAATGTTGAATTTTGTCAAATGCTTTTTCAGCATCTATGGAGATGATCATGTGGTTTTTGTCCTTCTTTTTGTTGATGTGGTGTATGATGTTGATGGAGTTTTTGAATATTGTACCATCCTTGCATCCCTGGAATAAATCCCACTTGATCATGATGAATGATTTTTTTGGTGTATCTTTGAATTAAATTTGCTAATATTTTGTTGAGGATTTTTGCATCTAAGTTCACCAGGGATTTTGGTCTGTAATTTCCTTTTTTTTTTCGTAGTGTCTTTGCTTGGTTTGGGTATTAGAGTGATGCTGGCCTCATAGAATGAGTTTGGAAGTATTCCCTCCTCTTCTACTTTTTGGAAAACTTTAAGGAAAATGGGTATAAGGTCTTCACTAAATGTTTGATAAAATTCAGCAGTGAAACCATCCAGGGGTTTTGTTGTTAGGTAGTTGTTTTATTATGAATTCAATTTGCTTACTGGTAATTGGTCTATTCAGATTTTCTGTTTCTTCATGGCACAGTCTTGGAAGGTTGCATTTTTCTACAAAGTTGTCCATTTCTTCAAGTTATCCAATTTGTTAGCATATAATTTTTCATAGTATTCTCTAATAATTCTTTGTATTTCAGTGGTGTCCACAGTGATTTTTCCTGTCTCATTTCTGATTCTGTTTATATGTGTACACTCTGTTTTTTTCTTGGTAAGTCTCACTAGGGGTTTATCTATTTTGTTTATTTTCTTGAAGAATCTGCTCCTGGTTTCATTGATTCTATTATTTTATTCTTCTCAATTTATTTATTTCTTCTCTGGTCTTTATTATGTCCCTCCTACTGACTTTGGGACTCATTTGTTCTTCTTTCTCTAGGTTTACTAATTGGGGGTTTAGACTGCTCACGTGGGATTGTTCTTCTTTCTTGAGGTAAGCCTATTTGCAATACACTTTCTTTTTTGAACACCTTTTGCTGCATCCCACAGGTTTTGGGTTGTTGAGTTGTTTTCATTTGTCTCCATATATTGCTTGGTCTCTGTTTTTATTTAGTCATTGACCCATTGATTATTTTTCAGCATATTGTTAGGCCTCTGTGTGTTTGTTGGCTTTTTTGTTTGTGTAATTTATTTCTAGTTTCATACCTTTGTGGTTTGAGAAGTTGGTTGGTACAATTTCAATCTTTTTGTAACTTACAGAGGCTCTTTTTGTGGCTTAGTATGTGCTCTATTCTGGAAAATGTTCTATGTGCACTTGAGAAGAATGTGTATCCTGTTGCTTTTGGGTAGAGTGCTCTGCAGTTGTCTGTTAGGTCCATCTGTTCTCATGTGTTGTTCAGTGCCTCTGTCTCCTTACTTATTTTCTGTCTGGTTGATCTGTCCTTTTGCTCCTGTGCTGGGTGCATTGATATTTATAATAGTTATATCCTCTTGTTGGACTGACCCCTTTATCAGTATGCAATGTCCTTCTTTGTCTCTTGTTACTTTCTTTGTTTTGAAGTCTATTTTGTCTGATACAAGTACTGCAACTCCACTTTTTTCTCCCTATTAGTTGCATGAAATATCTTTTTCCATCCCTTCACTTTTAGTCTGTGTATGTCTTTGGGTTTGAAGTGTGTCTCTTGTAGGCAACATATGGATCCTTTTTATCCATTCTATAACTCTATATCTTTTAATTGGTGCATTTCAATCCATTTACATTTAGGGTGATTATCAATAGTTATGTACTTATTGCCATTGTAGGCTTTAGATTGTGGTTACCAAAGGTCCAAGGGCAGCTTCCTTACTACCTAACAATCTGTCTTTACTTGCTTATTATGCCATTTCAAATACAATCTAAAGGTCCTTTTTCTTCCCCTTCCTTCTTCTTCTTCTTCCTTTGTCACTGTTTATATATTGGGTGCATATTTTGCACAATTTGTGTATCCCTTGACTAACTTTGTGAGTAGTTGATTTAATTTTGCATTTGCTTAGTAATTAATTGGTCTGCTTTATTTACTGTGGTTTTATTTTCTCTGGTGACTGCTAGTTAGCCTTAGAAGCACTTCCATCTATAGCAGTCCCTTTAAAATACCCTGTAAAGACTGTTTGTGGGAGGTAAATTCCCTCAACTTTTGCTTATCTGGAAATTTTGTAATCCCTGCTTCAAATTTAAATGATAATCTTGCTGGGTAGAGTATTCTTGTTTGGCAGTCCTTCTGTTTCATTGCATTAAATACATCATGGCACTCCCTTCTGGCCTATGAGGTTTCTGCTGAGAAGTCTGATGATAGCCTGATGGGCTTTCCTTATAAGTGATCTTTTTTCTCTCTCTGGCTACTTTCAATATTCTCTCCTTGTCCTTGCTCTTTGCCATTTTAATTATTATATGCCTTGTTGTTGTATTCCTTGGGTTCCTTGTGTTGGGAGATCTCTGTACTTTCATGACCAGAGAGACTATTTCCTGCCCCATATTGGGTCAATTTTAAGCAATTATTTCCTCAAAGAGACGTTCTATCCCTTTTTTTTCTCTCTTCTTCTTCTTCTGGTACCCCTATAATGTGAATATTGTTCCATTTGGGTTGGTCGCACATTTCTCTTATTTTCATTCATTCCTAGAGATCCTTTTTTCTCTCTGGGCCTCAGCTTCTTTGGTTTCCTGTTCTCTTATTTCTATTTCATTTAACATCTCCTCTACCTCACCTAATCTACTTTTAAATCCCTCCATTGTATGTTTCATTTCAGATACTGTATTTTTCAAAGTTTCTGTCTCTTTGTTGAAGTCCTCCCTGAGATTGTGAATATTTCTGTAACTCCGTGGGCATGTTTATGATTTTTATTCTGAAATCTTTATCAAGGAAATTGGTGATTTCAGTTTCACTTAGCCCTCTTTCTGGCATCTTTTCCTGTATTTTTGTTTGGACCAAATATTTTTGGCATTTCATTTTTTTTTTATTGATTCATATGGAATAAAATCTTCTTGTTGGTGGTGCCCTCTAGTGCCCAGAACCTCTACTCTATGGAGCTGCTGAGCACCTGTAGCAATGCTGGGGGTTGCAGGCAAGCAGAACCAGTGCCTGCTGGAAGGAAAGAGCTCTTTCCTGCCTTCCCGGCTGTAGCACCTGCCTCCACTGCCAGGTCCAGTGGGACAAGCATGCACAGTGGAGCCTCTGTGTTATGCCCCTGTAGCTGCCATAGGCAGGGCCACCCTCCAGTTTTCTTGGCACAATGGCGGGGGCAGCAGGTGTGCAGGCTGGTGCCTGACAGGAGGAAGGAGCAGCAGGCTGCATACCGCAGTCGGGGGCCTTGGGTCTGTGTTGCCAGCTAAGGAGATGGAACATGGGAATCTCCTGAGAGTTCCCAACCTGCTCAGCTGAGTGTGCCAGGATGATTTTGTCCACCTGCCCTTTCCCATGAGCGTCAAGCTCTGTGTAATCTTTGCCCTTTTAGCATTCCTCTTGCTGTTGGGAAGTCTTTCAAAGTGCCCTCCTTTCTTTTGTCCCATAGGGGCCATTTGTGCTTACCTGTTCTCCACAAGTGGCTAGAATCTCAGTATCTCTGAACATTCCACCTGTTTTTGGTCTCCAACCCTGCTAATCTCCAGGGCACCATATAATGTGGGTTCATGCTCCCAGAGAAGATCTCAAAGTTTGGGTGTTTAGCAGTCCTGGGCTTCTACTCCAGCCCCACTCTGTTTCTCTTCCTCGCGCCTGTGGGCTGGGGTAGGAGGAGGGTTTGTGTCCCAACAGATCGTGTCTTTGCTTCTTTACCCTTTTCTGTGAAGTCTTCTCTTTTCCCCAGATGTAGGCAGTCTATTCTTCAGTCTTCAGGTCACTCTTTCAGGATTAGCTGTATTTACTGTATTTTCCTGCTCTATGTGGTTTTGGGAGGAGGTTTCTGCCTCACTTCTCATGCCACCATGTTTTTACCCCAGTCAAAACAGAGTATTATTTACTATTTCTTTGATAGTCTATTAATGTTATTGGGTTGAAGTTAAATATTCTTTTTAAAAAACAAGTTTGCTAGGCATTCATTCTTAAACACATATCCTGAATATGTCAAAATAAGAATGAAGAACAAAAGCCAGGTTTCTTTGAGTTATATATGGGACATCTGGAAACTAGGTCTTTAAACCTTACCATTCAAGTTGATATTTAACCCTTAATAAAGCCCTACAATCTATGAAGAGAAGTTCAGCATTCCTTTGCAATTGTCTTGACTATTTTCAGGCCAGTCTTCATGAGCAAACAGAGCAGACTAACAAGACTGGTCAAAAATCTCAATGCTCTGTTTCTTTAATCTTCACTACACACACACAGACTACACGTCCTAAACAGATAGTACCCTCTTAGGTAATAAAAAAAAAATCTTTGTTCCAAAGTAAGGATATGTCTTAAAACTGTGTCTGGAGTTGAAAAAGAAAAGGGTTGAATTTTTTCCTGCAGCTAAGAATTTTAACACATATTTGGGATTGGAAGAAGGTAGGAAAGAAGGACAGCCAAATAGCCCCCCTAGAAATAGTTCTCTGTGTTCCTCTGATAATTAATTTCTGGAAGACACTTTCATATTTCACTACAAATATAGTCATGGTATGTTAAGTCACAGCATGCACATGTGTGTATACATTCACACTCTGAGATTCTTACTCTGTATCTTCCATGGGAAAATCATTGCCTAGAGCTAAAATGGAATTGTGAAAACAGAAACTTACTCATTCCTTGGGAGATCCAAGAGAGAGACCTCTCTGAGAGTGATCTGAAGTGAGGTTTGACTAGATCTTCCACGGCTACTGCTGCTAAGGCATTAATACTGGAGGATACTGTGCTGAAAGGGAAAAAACTACTTTTGATTTATAATACTTTAATAATACTTTAACTGGTAATAAGAATGGGGAACACAAATATTCACATCTGAAATATAACCAGATTTCTACTGTATTATTTTTAATGGTCACAGCATCTTCCTTCTGGAAGCTGTTATCATCCAAGAATGATTCAAGCAGCATCCACAGGCTTAATAGTGAAAAAGGACAATTCAATTTAATGCTGCTTCCATTTTTCAATTAATCCTCAGTGTCTATGGGAAGAATATACACAGATTATCTAGTATTATTACATAATGACTTTAAAACATAGTGTTCTTTTTATGCATAGAAAGGACTATCATAAGTCCTTGCTAACATATGTCATAAATATCAGTAAAATTAATTTCCTGAATTTCCACTAGCATACATTGTACATGTTAATAATAATTATTCCCTGGAGCAAACACAAGAAGTACAGTGAGTAAGTACAAACTCAAAGCAAGATTCTTTGGACAGTGTGTATTATTCAGCATGTAATAGAAAATTTTGATTTAAATTTTCCGTTTGACCATGCTTTAACCACATGTATATTTTAAACCAAGATATAGGCACTATTTTTGACAATCAGTGAAAGCTACCATCAACTGATCATTATTACTGTGACCCTACAATGTTTGTGATTATGTATGAGATAGTAGGGACCAAGTTAAAAGAGGAGACTGATGACAACAGACTGTTAGCCCATAGAGATAACAGTCAGACTGAAGAGTGGATACATGGAGGAGATTACCTACTTTGGGCCATTTGCACCCATTCAAGAATTCAGTTTTATCTGCCAAAATATCCAGTAGCAAGAGATCCCACCAGGGAAACCATGTATTATTAGAGTCATAGTTCATACCTTAATGTTCCACTGTAAGCACAGGCCACAAAAAGTCCAGGAAGTCCTGGATAATCTTGCAGAATGTCCAATACCAAATAAGGCATTAGCTGAAAAATTCCAAAAATTGCTCTTGAGTACTATTTGCTATCAAATAAAATTAATTAATGCCTTATTTGTGTTCTTCAAGAACTAAAGGAAACTATTCTGCATAACTGAAGTTTCCAAACACATAAAATTAAATCTTTTAACTGCTAATGCTTAAAGAATAGCACAGTAGTTAAGGGTACTGACTCTAGATTCAGACAGATGTGGCTTTTTTTACTTAATTTCTCTGATCCTCAGTTTCCTCATCTGTAAAACGGGGTCAATAACAGTAACCTCATAGAATTGCTATAAATGTCAAATTAGATAATCTATGTAAAGTTCCTAGCATAGTATGTGAAATATAGTAAATGCTTGATAAAAGGTAGCTGTTCTTATTCTTTGGAAGAATAAACCAATTTACAGGAAATATTTCAAACACCTTTGTGCTTAAGTAAGCAGCATTCATTTAACTTAACTTTACTTGGTGACTCTAGGCTATCTTCGTGAACTTCAGTCACTGCCTAGAACTGAAAGTGTAATTATAGCTGCATATAGTATGAGACACAGTGACAAAGGCAGACCAAATTTCAGAGGAAATCCCTGACATGTCCTTCTTTTTAAAAAGTTCCTTAGATGAACTTTTAAGTTACCTTTTAAAAACTAAATATTACATAAAGGTAGAAAGGCATATGACTTTAGCATTGAATTCCATGGCAATTATGCGGCAAAATTGGTTTTTAAATCAAGAGAGTCTTAGAGGATTATTGCCCAGAAAAATGTCCTCTCTTTTGCATTGAAACATTGTTTCTCCCATAGTACAGACTGAATGACACACCCTGTCTTATCAACCTCTTTGATTTCTTTTCACAATGGTTTGTTGATGGAATAAGAACACTCTTCATTGTTGCAAAAGTCTGTGTTGAGTTGTTTTAGGAATCCTTTCTTCACTTTCTCCAGAGCTTACATATTCTTTATTCTCAGAAAGAAAAGCACTTCGTTCTGTAAGAAGTTAAGGCCCAGTTTTCCCAAGATATCTTAAAAGTTTAACTTCAAGCACTATTCCATACTTAAACAAAAGTTACAGCTACCATTATTCCTGTAGAATGAGATCTAAAATCATTTACCCTCTCATCAACTTTCTCAAAAATCATCAGTTGATATTTTATATTTTGAAAGCCCCTCTCAGGTATAGGGAGAATCAACTAGATGAGATTGACAGAAAAATAGTAAACCTATATCTAGGCACTAATCTGGTTTCCTCAAGGTCAGCTCTAGCAGAGTATAACAGAAGCATACCTTTGCTCTCCTTAGAGTTAAGATTTTTTTTTGACCTGACCTACTGACTGTGCCTTATTTGCTTTGTATCCACAAGGAAATGTAAATTGAATTAACTCACTAACAACCACACAGTGCTGGAAGCATCCAAACAGCAAGAAAACTTCTTGTTCAAGAATTTAGCACACACTTTCTAAAAGACAGTTGCACGCATGCAAAACACCCCTGAACACATTCTATGACAAGAAGTTACAAGTTGTAGGGATTTTTTTTGCCCAGGGTAAGGCGAAGGTGTATTAGAAACATTTCTTAATATCCCCATTATCTTCATGAGTAAATTACAGACAATAAAGATTGACAAAAATCACAAAATATTCTTGACTAGAAAGAACGTGAGAGAAGAGTGTCTCCATGTTCAGAGTAAACAGAACCCTTGGCTTCTCTGAGTGAATATGACGGACCTGTTTATCAGCAGGAGGGCACAGGTTAAGATAGTGCTGAGATTTCACAGCTGGAGGACGCTCTCATTTTCTAATCCCATGAAATTGTATTTTTCTGGGTGTATGTGAGACATTTACACCAACATAAAATTCAACCTGTCTTCATTCTGATGAGTCCCCTTGGGCACTTGATTTACAAGTGAGTCTTAAGATATGCTTTTGACAAGAAGTCTGAGAACAAGAAGTCAACCTTTGGAGTCTGGCAGCCCTGGGTTTGAATTCTAGCTACACTTTCTGAAAGATGGTATATGGCATAGAGTTTCTAAGTTAGGGCTATGGAGGCAGGCTGCCTGGGTGTGAATCCTAGTTTTAGGTTTATCAGCTGGTTATATAACTTCTCTGTGCCTCTATTTCTTTATCTTTGAAAGGGAGATGATCCTACCACTTACTGAGGATTAACAGCTGAAATTATATAGAGCACTTATGACAGCCTGGTGTACGGCATTTGATGAGTGCCTGCAGCTATCAAGATGATTATATTATGACCATTTGCTATTTCAATGTAAGAACGTAAACACTCTTTCCTCCCAGCTAATACACATTCTGAATGTCATTAATGCACATGTAAGAAAGACATGGTACTGGACCTGGTCAGGCGCAGACACCTTCTTGGCTGTCCAAGGATCACAGTTGTGATACCTGGAATATAGGGCGAGTCCACAAAACACGGAGCAGGTGAGGATTGCCCAGAGTCCCACAAGATTGACGTAGAGAGACCTGAGGAAGTGAAAACAAACCAGCAAATAACAATTGTAATTTCCATCCCGAAGATTAGGAAACTTGTTACATAAAGAGAAGGGACCTTCATGATTATACTCAATAAATGTACATTATCTTTTATCAAATGGTTATCAAATGCTACTTGTTTTATTCTGGCCTAACCTTCTGCTTATGATGTCAAGCAACAGTGTTTGGAAATATTTCGAATAGATGGGGTTTTCCCACTGAATGAATGCATCCTCCTGGTCAGAGTTCCATAGGCATTATTAGCTTTATAATGGTATCTAATTATACTACTTCAGGCTTCTTGTCATGAAATAGATTTTAATTGTCAACAGAGCAGAAACTATTACTCATTTTCCTTTTAAAAGTAATGCACTTGTAAAATGCTAAACATTGTTAGCATCTACATAGCAACTCATCACACTTGTTTAAGTGTGGTTTGTAATACCATCCATTAAATATGAAACTCAAACCTATATTTCTTGGACAGATATCTTCCCAAATAATGTTCAGCATTATGATACATAGTGTGTGCTCTAGTAGAGTGTAAGGATTTATATAACGGCATTGGAGTCAGACCTGAGCATAAATCCTGGCTCTACTTATCATATGTGACACTGCATAAATAACTTAGCCTTTGATCCTCAGTTGCTTCATTTTTACCTAGAGATAACAATGTCTACCCCACATAGTTATAAGACCTAATGAAATAGCGTATATCATACAGCACAGTGCTTGGCATGTAATAAACACTTGTGAAATAAATGGTAGTCACTGATAGTGCAAGTGTTAATATCACTGAAAACTGTCTTAATACAGTTGAATCGTGAACATTTTCTCACTAATGTGGCCACATTTTTTTTTCCATTGGTGCTGTGATGAGCAGTCCTCTGCTGAAGAGAAGTACCACCCCCAGTGTCATGCTCCTCCCCCCTACACCAGTGTCCAGTGGCCACTGGATTCAGAGGCTTACAGGCCCAGTCCACTCACCCTAACTTGGGACAAGACTGAAGAGTCATCCCAGCTTTGTAGCTCCCCCCAAGGCCTGCTGAGACCGCAGTGCAGTCCCACTGGGCCCTCTGCCAATCCTGCTTCCTCCTCATCCTATTCTACAGGGGGGGATTCCCTGAAGGATCCTGGCATACGGATCTCCATCTCAGAGTCTGCTTCCAAAGAACCTGCCCTACAACAGGTGCCAAATGACAGAGAGCTAGCCCTGTCTGTTGATTGACTGAATTTACTGTTTTGTTATCTCAAAGTAATAGAATTGTATTTTATCTCCAAATCATCAGAAAATAAACCCAGACACCTTCCTGCTCAGCCAACCCTTCTCACATATCTCTGAGTTTACTACTTTATCATATTGTTTCATTTGACTTTAATTCACATAGACCACTTATCAACATTAGATCCTGGCCCTGGTCAATCAGAGTTAGTAGGTCTTAACCTTTTTGGCCAGAATTTATTCTTCCCATGGAGCTTATGCTAGCAAGCAGGAGAAAATGGTTCCCCTGAGCTCAGAGAGTCTGCCTCATTAAGGAGACCCCTTGGGCTAGTCTGAAGGGAACTGTTTCCTATTAAGAAAGCTCTTGTGCTCTTTTTTAGTTATAAATGAAATACTTACAGTTTTTGAGTTTCATGTTCCCAAAGAAACAGATAAGCATGTGCACAGCTCTATTATTTGGGAGAGGCATCAGCTCTAGCGAGATTTAAAGTCCAGTGGGTTACTGGATATATTACCTTCCTTCAAATTTCCTTAAAATAAAAACTTCTAAGCTCATTTTAGGGGGAATTCCATATCCAGTTATTGTACTTATATTCATACAGTTCTTTCACTGTGGAATTTTCCAAAGACTGAGAATGTCTATATCAATTTAATCTCAGTATGTTGAATTTTGACATATGACATCAACAATATTTTTATGCTCTCCTTTGACTAGAAACAGAATTTCTACTTCTTCTCCTACTCCAACCACCCTGTTACTCTTAATCAATCAACCTAGAGTTTTTAAGTCCCTAGATGCATGTGGGCCAAGTCAGTCTTATTTATTAGCATGGGAAATGGTGGTCATCAAGCTGATCCAAGGTCCCCTACAAAAACCCAGTCACTGGTTTAAGCCCATTCTTTGCTTAAGCCAAGATGGACTTAAGAGTTTCCTGACCTCTCCTTCCTTCTGACACCTGTGCTTTGTCCAAATCACTCTGCCTACCTGGAATGCTCTCCCACTCTTCACCTGCCCACATCTGATCATTCTGAAGGATTTGTTTGGTTGACAGGAATCTCTCACCCATCTTCTGCTTCCACATTCCATGGTAGAATGGAAGGTGGAAAAGGAAGTCACATTTACCAGCCCCCTACCATATGTTTGCCAAACAATTTTTATAAGACCTCCCCTGAAATGTATAATATTTCTTATGCTCATTTTACAAGTTTATAAACTGAGGCTCAGAGAGACTAAGTAATTCACCAGGATCAGTCAAGAAGCAAGTAGTAGAGCAGAGTTATAAACCTATGACTGTGTCTGAAGATAAAGAGCACCAGCATATCTGGCAATATAATGCTCTCTAATGCTATATTGTTTCATGGAACTGATATACTTCTCTAGTGTTATTTCACTTTTCACATACTTGCATATATTTTCCTAATTTGAGGTTAAGTTCCTTCATGACAAGAGCCATGTATTTATAATTTTTATTCTCCACAAGCCCTTATACAAACAGATGCACAATGAACATATGTTTTATTTGATAAGAATTATTTTACTGAATACTTCATATAGTTTCAAATATATGATTTAAAATATATAGTATCACTTTGTTCTCCTTGATCTTTTTGTAACTAAGTATTATATCCATTATTTTTTTGGGATTTCATTATACAAAAGACTTGAGCAAAGCTTGACTTGTGAAAGAATTCCCATAAAGACAATTGATGGTTATTAACAACTCATATATAATAGTTTTCCTTACATTTTTGCCTGGAATCTGCTTTTACAGGAAATATATCTCTGCACTTGAGACTGGTTGACACCATAGATGCTGGTCCATGTGAAGGTCCCGCCTATAATAATTGTCCAGAATGTATGTCTTTGCAAAGGGTTAGGATTAAAACTAAATGAAAAGAAATAGAAAACAAATGTGAACTATCAGCAAAAACTATAGCATATCCTCCTAGAATATTTTTGGAAGCAACCAATGCATACCTACATAAGTATACATATATACATAAATATATACAAATTTATTAAGTAATATAAAAGGTAGAAATATTCCTAACTTAAATTCAATGAAATAATAATTTATACTTTCAGAGAATTGGAAATTCTGGATGGGACTGAGAGAAAATGAATGTTCTAATCATTATGAACATTTATAAAAATTGTTCCTTGGCCTTAGGAAATTTATTATTAAACACGTCTGCCACACGGTAATCAGAGAAAAGCATAAAACTGAGAAGAGGGAATGTTCCTAAGTATATGGTAGCAATAGATATGGTACTGAAATTTTGTGTACAAAATTCCTCTCTTAGTACATGTATAGTCAAAGTTCTAATTTATATTCAAGCTCAAAAAGTCAGTCAATTAAGACAGTTTAAAGGTTTTAATTTCTAATACTGCAATGTCACTATAATCATGCTTTCTTAAGAAATGTGTGCACAAGCTGAGTGCTAATAGTTAAAAATCACTTTAAGACAAGTACTTAAGTCCAAAATTTTGTTACAAAGATAGTTCAACTTCCACCTTTCATTCATCTTTTAACTCACCTTGGAAGGAATAATTCTGTTCATCTCTGATACACAACGTGAACTTGAAAAATTTCTGCAAAATTAGTTTTCATGGGAGCTTTCTGAAAATTGTGAAATTCTGAAAATCCATTTCAAACCTTATTTGGAGATCAGTTGAGTAAAGCATCCTGATTTTATGCATATTCTGCCATTTCTAGGGAAATATGAGAGCTTCTATTGTATTCTCTAACATTTAATGTCAAAGTCTGAGAGTTTCACCAGTGTTGACCCTTTCTCCTATAGAAGAAGTAGCTACTCTAGTGGCTACTGAAACTTAAGAGCCAAAAGGATTCAGGAGGCTACTTGAGGGAAGTAAGACAAGATTTACAACACACAACTCAGTGGTTCTAGGCCCTTAAGAACATGTATGTCAATGACAGACCATACAGAAAATACCAACACAAAATCTTTCTCTTCATTTATATTTTGCCACATTCTCGAAACATATTAGAATAACAAGAGATACACAATAAGGCTCTTCATTAGTACGTAATGGTTGGCAGCCTTCAGAGTAAAGCTCATAAAAACGCCTGACCTTACTTTGTAGAATCTCTTATTGATGTGTAAGTTGTCACTCCAATAGAGCAATATGTGTATCCTTTATATAAAGTGACAGTTATCTTGCAGAAAAATGACTGGTTCCATACCCTCTCCCCTCAATCTAGCCTATTAGGAAGAGATCTGGGAGTAATCAAGATCCCCTAAGAGGCCATTGCCTATTTCTGCTTCTTGGGACCCATTCTCCCCTCTTCTGGCAAAAGCAATCAAATTTGCTTGGGGAAACTACCATTTCTCCATAAAGGAATGTGAATGGCTGTCAATCTAAATGTCTCTGCCCCAAATAAGGGATGGAATCATGCCCTCGCTAAGCCAGTTGGAGGCTCTCTTCCTTAGAATCTGAATTTTGAGGTAAAAGGAAAAGAAATCATTGAAAATAGTTGAAGGTGATTCACTGTAATTCATTCCTGTAAATAAACATATTGGCCCTGTCTAATTTCAGAAAAAGCAAACATTAGCACCTATTTTCAGAAAACCAGAAGAGAGCCACCAAGTGAAAAATGGATTTTCCTCTTGCCAGCAATTTCAGCTTGCCTGTCTCAAAGCAGGGCTGCTTAAAGAGCAAATAAGGAGTCCACATCAAAATGTGCCCCTCTCCACACTGGACATGATGTACAAGGATGACTATGGATCCAAAAGGGAAGGTGTTTAAAATATTCTTTTAGGAATGAAATATCTAATTTCTCTATTAGGCTTTCCTTAGGAAAACTGAACAGCTGTTTTAAGGTATGTTATATCATGTGCTATACTGACATTTGAGGCATCGGCCATAACTTTCCTAGTCAATTCTCTAGAAATCATATGTAACACTATATAATGTATATATACAATATTTATACATACCTATAATTATAATAACAACAGACTCTAAATTGCCAGGGCAATATCAAAAGAGAAATTCTCTAGGCTGCTTGAAACAGAATTGTCAAAACGGAGGCTCGGTCTTTTATTGTTTTTCTCTTTAAGAGATTTCCTTTGCTTATTTTCCACTCTCTCTTGCCTTATCATCCTTCCCCACTCTCAAACCTAATCCAGACTTCAATATGTGGAAGAAAATACTGTCTTGCTATTAATCCCTTCTCAAGAAGAAGCACCATCCTAAGTACCATATAACTATGTACATCTGACTATTTTAATCACTTAAAGACCTGGTGGAAGCCCCTTTCACATTTACTTGTCAGCTTCAATTTTCTGTATTACAGCCTTAGTGATTCATTTGTTTTCTAATATAAACTTACTATTTCAAAAAAGAGCTTTTTTTCACAGAAAAAAACAAAAGGAGTGTTCTATTAACCAAGACATTAATAACAACTTACTTCCAGAAGTTTAATCTTCCACCGTTGTAGGCATCTTGTAGAACAGTGCTGATTCCACCTTGAATCACTGCAGCCTGTATAATAACAGATGCAAATCCAGCCACCATGATCCCAACTTGGAAAACGTCCGTCCAGATAACTGCTTTAAGACCGCCCTTTGAGGGGAAAGTGTATTAGAACGAATGCTTCTATAAGACATAATTAATTATCTGCATACTTATATACTATGCTGGATAAAATAATGAAAACATATCTTGGCCAAAGAGTACACCCAAAAGAGAAAGTAAGGTTGGGAGAACCTTCAACAGAAGGTGATATTTAAGCCAAGCCTTCACACAGAAGCAGAGGCAAAGATGGAAGGTCCTCCCAGAAGAGAAAATTACACAGGCATAAAGCTGGAGAAGTCAAAGCACATGGCATGTTGAGTGTGGCCAGATAGATATGTTAGAGCCAAGTGGAATGGTGTGGGGAGCTTGTTAGGGAGAAAATTCAGAGCCAAATTGCAAAAGACAGTATCATAGACTTTATCCTATAGTAGACAGTGCTGATATTCAGTCAGTATGTACACAGAAGTCATACCAGTTGTTGAAATACTAAAATTATTTTGTAAGAGCCACCGCCTGAAGCCTCCCAACTGTCCCCCTTCAGTCCTTATAACCTTGGCTAAACCATCTCCTCCCTGAGGACCCCATCTTCTGAAGGATCGAGCAACTCAAGGGTTAAGACCTACACTATCAGGAATCCCATAAGACTTGCACCACTGCTAAGGAACAGTGCTCATAACAACACCAGTGCCTGAACACACCGGTTGTTAAATTTTTGACTGTCACTCCTGTCTATAGGCAATGGGAAGTTATCTGGGTTTCTAAGCTGAGGAATAATACAGGCACAATTATAATAACTTGGCAACAGTAAATATGAATTAGGAGACAAGATTCAGGATCATTGTAATGGTTCAGATGAAAGAAAAAAAAATCAGTTATGACCAATGTTCCACAAAGGATCAAATTTTACCCCAGACTGAATATTCCTTACAAAAAGTTGCACTGTGGGAGATTAAAGTAGAAGAGTAGGTATGAACAACCCAGTCTGTAGCACATATCTACTGGAATTTTCAATTCTGCAAAGCAAGTGGGTAGAGTGAAAGGAGAAATGATGTTCTTGACATACCAGCGTGCAGTAGAATGTGCAGACCACCCCTGTTGCCACTACTGCGCCCCACAGATCAAACCCTGTGACTGTTGAAGAAAAGAAAAGGCATGCATAAATGTGAAACATGCATAATAAAAATACTTCTCAAATATCATCAGGGGGTAGCTATATCACTTACTGGGTACCCTACCTCTCTATCCGGTTGCCTTAAACTAGGTCCAACTCTCTTAAAATGTCTCAAAACAAATGGAATTTAAAACTTTATTTGATGGGTTAAATAGATCTGGTTTCTATCCTTAGCCGCCATACCCAGATTCAACATTGGCTAAATTAAATATATGAAAAAGCCTTTATATTATATTATAATTAAGCTAAGAAACCACTTGACCCTGGGAGGTAGTTATCCTGACTGAATGTGGTCATAGGGTATTTGTTATCATGGCTCAAATAAACACACTGCTCTACCTGTCCTTGAAAGACAAGTTGTGTGTGCTACTAAGATGAGACCAAGAAGGTGAAAAGTCTATATAATTTGCTACTATTTATCTAAGAAGTGTAGAGGCATATTATATTCTTAAATGGAAGGATAACGACTCTTCCCACAAATTTGATAATCTAGATGAAATGGACCAATTTCTTGAAAGACACAATGTGCAAAAGCTCACACAAGAAGAAACAGATGATCTGAATAGGCCTATATCTATTAAAGAAATTGAGCAAAAGGTATACAGATTGGGAAGGAAGAAATAAAATTTTGTTCACAGATGACATGATCACTGATACAGAAAATACAAAAGAATTGATCAAAAAACTTGTGGAACTAATAAGCAATTATAGCAAGGTTGCAGGATACAAGGTAAAATACAAAATCCAATTGCTTTCCTATATAATAATAAATGAACCCCAAATGGAGTGACATAACTGTTAATACTAAAATGTAACTTGACTCAAAGCTAGGGCAGAGTACAAGCGGAGTAACTGCGACTCTCACACATTGTAGAGCGGGCATGTAAAATGGTACAATCACAAAGCTATTTGGCAGTTTCTCTTAAATTTTGTACATGGATCTATGCTGTACTGGGTCATAAAATATGTATATTTAATTTTATACTGCTTCCAAGTATTCACCCAGTAGAAATGAAAACATGTGTCAAAAAGCAAAGCAAGACAAAACAAAACCAGTACACAAGTTTCTGTTGAGCATCTGTTGCATACAAAGTACAATGCCTATGCCTGTGTCTACTGCCCCGGTCACTGTGAAATACACAGTTGATATTCAAGTGGTCAAAATGCAATCCATCGGATCCTAACTTATTCCTAGGTAATGGCTCAATAAACTGGTAAGAACAGAGTCCTTGATTTCTTCACGTATTGAAGGTAATACCCTTATTCCCAGAACTGAACTTTAAATCCTTAAAGCCAACATCCTTAATTACACTTAAAGCCAATAAGTAACTTATGAAGTTTGTAGTTCACTTCTTTACATATGAAATGATCCATTCATGATGTTGGTAATATTGACATGAATTCTGCTGACATTCAGAATTTGAGAGCACTTTATAATATGGAGCTCCTCTTTGTAATGATACTGTGGTACTTTGTAAACTTGGGTAATAATTACTATATATCATAAAATCAGAAATTAGAGTGTGGAGTTAGCTGGGTTTTCCCATCTTATATTAACTCCAGGAACTGCACCACATTCTTCCTATCACAAAGTCTACTTGTCCGTTTTACAAGGAAGTTTTAGAGATAAACTCTATTCTGATTGATAAGAATTCATAGGATATGGGGTTTCCCCAAAGTTCTTCAAGGATATGACTAAACATGCACCTTTACCTCAGTAAACTATTGCAATTTCACTGCCTTATCTGCCATATCTAGAGAATATAGTAGTTAGTTGATCAACACAATCTTCATACACTTAATAAGGACACTATAGCTATTTGTCCTTTTGCGACTAGGAGCAGTCTAATATTTCAAATAACACAGATCTCTTGTCTTTTTTACTACATTGAAGTGGGGAGACAAAAAGCTTCTCTCCCTGCCATATTTTACAATGGAACTGAGCTGAATGACACAGAACCTCTTGGAAACCGGCTCCAGGTTATGCCCCAAAGGGAGGGAGGGAAGTCATTCGTGGTTTAGATTATAGGGGGCATTCATTCTGAAGAAATGGAGAACAGTGGATGGGCACATCCAGAGATTTATTGCCCAGAGAAGTGTGCAATAATTGTATTAATTTATAGACCTTTTGGAACTATTGATCCAAGAACCCACAGAAGCTGCTAGAATGGATACTGGATCCCCACCCCCACCTTGAGCTGATGCAGGGCTCTGGAAGCATTCTTTCATCTCTACAAAGAGAGAGCAAGGTCTATTAAAAATGAACCCCAAAATGTAAGTGACATAACTGATAACTTTAAAATATACCTTGATTCAAAGCCAGGGCAGGGGCATAAATAACGATTCCAGTATACAGAATCTAGGGAGAGAAAGAAAACCAAATAAATGGTATGAATTTTAAAACAAAATATTTATTTTTTTCCTACAAATTCAATTATGAATTAAAATAGCAATTTCAATATACTAAATAAAATTTGCTTGTAACTTAAAAAATATTATTTAAGTAAAATTGATTCTTCTCAGTTTGTGATCGTAGGTTACAAATATCTTTTATGACCAATTTTGTATAAAAATATCATATGGTACTTAGTTTGGATTGTCACTGATCCATCAACTCAATCTTGAAATCAACTTTCCTAGATACAAAACATAAGAAAGAAGGAATGCAAATTTAAAAGGAGATGGCCCCTCACTAATATACCTTCAAACTATTGTTAATCACTTCATAATAAATAGGGAAAATAATGAAAATTTTGGAAACTGGTTTTAAAAAGTTTACAAACCCATTAATTAATCAAACAAAAATTTTCACTAAAATATCCTGAAAGCCAACAAAAACTGTAGTCCATCTTTTTTATATTATTTACTATTTGCCATTCACACATTTAATAAATATTTATTAATCTGGGGTACAGTAAGATAAATATGGCCTTTTTTTCTCAGAATATAATTTTCATTGCATTTGAGCTTGCTAATTTATTGCATATATTCTATGTGATTAATTTATAAAAGCATGTTATGATTCTATGATTCTCTGTGATTCTTCTATAAAAACATACGATGAAAAAAGCCATATTGTGTAGTATTTGAATGCTTGATCACATTACATGGGTAGATGTATGGAAGTAAGCCCTTCACATGGTAGGTTCTAACGCTACCCTCTTTTTGCAAGAATGAATTAACTTTCAAAAGCCATTATTCTATTCAAGTTGAAGATTTGAATCTGTAACCACAGGCCACAGTGCTAATACTTGTCCCCACTTTTCATTTTCTGTAGGTGTTTCTAATAAAGATCCCATGAGGGTCTCAGCACTTGGTAAACGCCAGCTACCAGCCTCAGTTCTTTGTCAGAATCTCTACCAGCCCCCAGCGGGCTCCTTCCTTTTACACCACAAGTGTTAGGGACTGATCTAATTTAAATTATGAAATTTACAGAAATATAAAATGGAGTTGAGTTAAATAATTTACAAAGGCACTCTGTCCTGCTGCAGCAAATGCTTAGGTAGCCTGTGACTGGAGAAATGGAATTACTAATAGATGAGAAAGAAAACTCCTTCCTAAACCTCCAGTATCAAACCTACCCCTAAAGCACTTAGCTGCCAAGAGGAAGAGAGATACAAGTAACATGACAATGATCACGACAAGCCTCCAGCAGCCTGGATGAAGAACGGAAGTATTCTCTGTTACTAAACGCTTGGCAAATCTTTGCTTTCCATTTTTTTCAACCAGTAGATCTATACTTGCATATTCTTGAATTACTGGATTGAGTGCTTGGCTTGAAAAACTCCAGAGTGCACGGTTTTGTTGTTTTACACTCCGTGACTGCTTCAGTTGGGTCTTAAGTTGCCATTATTAGATGATAAAACTGACTTCATTTTTTCAGGTATGCTTTCAAACAAGGAAAATTACTTCCTAATGTCTTCCTATGCCAGTTAATTTTTTCAAACCTATCATTCAGCATGTTGCAAAAATACCAAGAAACATACAACTTGTTTTCTTCACTTTATTACAATTCCTACCATCAGCTACTATATCTCTTTCAAGTATAGTGGTCATCTTAGTAATACCCTTACTGTCACCTTGGTAGGCAAAAGGGAACTGCGATAGGGAAAAGCGTATTTCCCTAGAGCCACGTTGCCTATTTGATAATACAATATTTAACGTTCTCTTAAACCATTCTGCTTTTCCAGGAAGTAAGGCATCTGCAGAAATGCTGTTGAAGGATCTTGAAGAGTTAAGGCTACTTAGTGACAAGTGTTTTTTCTTTTTTATTCCTCCTATTGTCAACATCATTTTTTTTTCTTTCATGTGTTTACCAAATAAGCTTGGTCCAGATGCGCTGGTTAAAAATACTTTAGATGACAAAAGATAAACAAATGGAAAGCTACTTACTGTTTGAACAATGAAGAGGATTGTTCCGCAGAGACGAACATATTTGTTAAATCGAAGTTCTAAATACTGTTTTCAAAAAAGGAAAAATGGTTAATATGTGAAACGTGTACACTTCTTTAAAATCAGCAGCTTAAGAAGGAGTGAGAAATTTAAGGCAACTGCATAACTTATTTGTATTCTGTATTTCTACTTCCCTATTATTTTTATTTATGTACAGCAAAACTGACTCTTGCTTTAGAGTACAGTTCAATAGGTTTTAACATATACACAACAGTTCCATCACCCCAGAAAATGCTCTTGTGTTGCTCCTTTGTAGTCAAATCCTCCCACCAATCCTAAATTTTTGCAGTCACTGATCTGTGCTCCATCCCTAGCGTTGCCTTTTCCAGACTTACATAAATGGAATTATATTCTGCATTTTTAGAATGGGCAAAGTGGTGTTCCTACTTTCTCTCAATATCTAATCCATATATTTCCTTGATTCACTTGGGGAGTCAATCTTTCCCCACTGCATGCAACTGTGATGAAATTGTCCCAGTGCCATGCCTCTACTGACCAAAGTGTGGACAAACCCAAGTTCAGCCATTCAGCTTCTCTTCCCAGTGGGTACTTGAATCTTATAGGCACAATATAAAGTCAGAAAATGACTGGAGCAGAGCAGACTGATCCTGACAGAGTGCCCTGAAGAGGCTGCCCTGGCTTCTGGCCTTTTCACAGTCTATTTGTTCAGCTTTTCCCTCTGTTGCATGAGTTACCCCTATATCCTTTCAGTAAATTATTTTTTACTGGAGTCCTGCATTTTATTTCGTGTCTGTTGCTAAACACCTATCAGGCCTACACACTGGAGGCAGTGATAAATAGATATCACAAATGCTTCTATTTTGGCCAATTCTAGCTAACAAAATGTAAGTAGGAAGAGTTTCATACTTGAGCAGAATGCCAGCATATCACTCAATGATGGACTTTTATTCTACATAAGTGACTCCACCTCTCAGCATAAAACAAACAAAAATATCCCACAAGAAATTGTCTGCCATGACCAACTGTCAGAGACATAGCTTGTTATCTAACTTCCCTGTTCCTGATTGCCTGGCACCAGTGTGCCCCCAACCCCATGTGCCCTGCACTACTTCCCTTATTCTCTCTGCACTCTTAGAAGCCCTTCTCAGGGTTGTAACAGACGCACAAGAGCCTTCCGAAGCTGCCGGTATGCACCACTGCATAGCCTCTAGGCATGTGTATACTTTGCTTCACCCTCTTTTCTGTAGCTTTCTCTGAGTCTCCCCATCAGCAAAATAGGGCTCTTAGTACCTCTGTTATAAAGATTGTTTTGCGTATTAAGTCAGATAATGTAAGTAAAACATGTACCCAGTGCCTGTCATGTATTAAGCATTCTGTAAATGTTAGCTTTTTGCCATTTTATCTGGAACCTTGCTAATTTAGCCTCTAACACTGGAAATGTGTAGGAAATCTGTTTCTGGTTGAGTTAATGCTGCTGCCCTGTAGAGGCATGGGTCAGTGATTATTAGAGAAGCATTCATGTCTGGGGACTGAAGTCCTCTTGCCAGGTTCTCCAAACACTTTCTGAGTTTTGGAGCTAGTTAACTATGATTCAGAGTTCACAGACTCAAAATGCCTATAGATTTCATTAGGTAACATACATGAGTGGATCAGCCAAGTGTTCATAATTAGCATGTTGGAATATTCCTCATATCAACTGAGAAATAGATCCTCTCACATTTCCTTTGAAACAAGAACTACCTTCACCCCTGTCCATTTTCCTTTCTGCATGCTTGATAAAGACATAAATGTAGGTAAAGTTTCCTCTGTTGTAAGGAAGTAACCACACAAATACAATGATGAGGCCTCATTACTGAAACTGGTAGAGAATGAGACCAATAGCTGTAAACTGGAGTTCCCATGGCCACAAGGAATGTTGGCCCAGTGTCACTAGAATTCCGAGTTTTCAAAAGAAGCCAGAATCTGGAATTTTGCTTGATGTCTCGGTGTCATAAATGCTAAACTAATCTTTCAAAACATTATAAGGGTTGGGGGGGAAAAAGACCATGACTGAGAACTGAGTTTGGCCTGGGGCAGCCAGTTTGTCACCTTTGAGCAAAACAGAGAAATTCCATCCTGCTCCCTTCTTGGGTGATGACTGAACTCTCCCAAACCGAAGGACCAGAGTGAGTGGAAGCCAACGCTGCCCCAGGGGTGCCTCACCCTGGATGACATCACTAGATACCAGTTTGGCACCCATACTTGTTGTGCCACTGGGGCCTATTCCCAGCACCAGTTGAACCAGCTTCACTAGGAAACCACCTTTCGGTGGCTCTGGATTGGAGCAAACACTACCTACACGCAGGGTCAGAGGTGGCCACTGAGAATGAGGCTCAGAGCCCTCCAGATAGTGGTCTGTTAGAGGAAACTTCTGCAGGCTTGTCCATGTCGCTCCCGGGTTAGTGCCTGGGTGAAGGAGACCACCAAGGGCACTGAACTGGGCCCCGCCATCCCCCTGAGCGTTTATCCTCCCCAACACTGCCACTCATTAGCCATTTCAACTAAACCAAAACTTTAGCATCTTTGCAAAGCCTTTCCTGCAGACAACTTCAGAAAACCTGTAACTAGCACCCCTGCGCAACAGAAACAGTTTTCCTCCATCATTGTTCTATAGAGAGAAGGTACCAGTGTTGAAGAAAATTGCAGCCAAATGTTCCTAGCGATCACAAGATAACTGCTTCTGCCACCACCGCCACAATACTTAGGGCCAATGTTCATGCAGCATTTACCCTGTGCCAGACGCTCTTCTAAATGCTACACTTGCATCATCTCATTTAATCCTCCGAACAACCGGATGAGGCAGGTAGTATTATTATTTTCATTTGAGATGAAGAAACATTTAAACAAAAGTATAAATAAGTCACCCAAGTTTACCCAGCTAGTACTCAGTGGAGTGGTCTCAAACATAGGTACTGGGACCAGAGTTGGAGCAACTGAACCACTTGGGCACCGGCCTCTCCACAGAAGGTGGTGTGTGTGGAGGGGGAAGGAGGGGCGCGTGCAAATTCTTCCCCAACTACCTTGAAAAGCTAGTGGTCGCTGAGGACCTGGAGGAGGGGGATTCATTTCCAGGAGGAGGAGCTGAGACTTACCCTCCCCCCCAGATAAAAAGGTGTAAGATCTTTCCCCCGATAGGAATCACAGATGTTAAGACAGAAAGGGTTTTAGAGAGCGCTAGTCCAAATCATTGTTTACTTTGGAACCCTCTTTTTCACTGAGCTCATCAGAGTAATTCCCAACATTTTGTTGCCTTTACCGGACTCCTGTAGCCCAAACAGGCGGGCAAAGGAGGTGATGGGCCTGGACAGGGGGAAATTTCTCTGTGGTGGTGGGTCTGGTCCCAGGAAAATCCCTCCAGAGGCCAGAAAAGGCCTCCGCCTCCCCAGCCGCAATCCCCCCTCACCCTTTACCTCATAGGTGCTGGTGATTCCCAGTCTGTAGAACACCGGGAGGAAGACCTCCGCGCTGATGACCACCACGAGGAAGTACGTGATGGCAAAGATGCTGAATATGGCCCCAAAACGGTAGACTTCGGAGGGGGTGCCCAAGACGGTGACTGCAGACATGAAGCTGGCAGTGAGGGACAGCGCCACGGGCACGGCGGTCATTCTGCGGCCGCCCATCAGGAAGTCCTTGGAGGTCTGCTGGCCGCCCCCCGCGAAGGCGTAGTAGATGCCGATGACGGCCGAGATGAGCAGCATCGCGGCGAACACCACGTAGTCCCACACCCCGAAGGTGCCGATGGCCCGCGGCGTGTCCATGGCCGCGCCAACTGGCAGCCCGCGGCGCGCAGCCCGAGCAGCAGCAGCTACCCGTCGGCACCGGCGCTCACCTCTTACTTCCAGCACTGCGGGCGTGGCGCCCCGCGGGGATTGGAGGCGTGGTCCAGGGGTGAGTCCTGCCAGTCCCGGGCGCCGGGAGGTAGGGAGGAGCGAACGGCAGCCGCTGCGCCCGCCGCAGCCAGCCGAGCCCCTCTCACTGGGACCTGGAGAGCCGTGGCCACGCTAAGCATTCACCTGGTGCCAGGCTCGGGTGGCCAGGAGAGCCAAGCGCCGCGGGCACCTGGGCAGGTGAGAACTGGAGCGTCCAGCCGCGCCCCCGAGAATGCACAGGGCGCGCTCAGCGCAGATTTTAGCAAGTGGCACTGAGAGGGCGCACCGCTTAAATAAGTGTGGGTCGAAGGGCAACTGTCACGCCTGTACTTTTTGCTCTCCAGTTCAACAGTCTGGGTCTTTATGACAAGAGACACCTAGAATTTTTAGATGGCCTTATTGATAAATTAGTGGGGAATTCGAGTGTGCAGTGAGCTGACATCCCACTCCTTAGAGAAGGATTACAAAGGAGAGGAAGAAGCCTGTGCTATTGGTTGCCTGCGTTTTCATTCAACAGACATTTCTGACCCCCAGTATTCTTTTCTATAGTGATAGTTGCTATAATATTAATACTACTACTTAATGAACCTTACATGTGACACACAACGTGCTCAGCTCCTTCTACATCAACTAATTTAATTCTTACTATATCTTTCAGAGAGAAATCATCACCATTTTTCTAAATGTGGAAACTGGTTGAGAAAGGTTAAAACGCTCGCCCCAGGAAATGGTGGAGATTAAAATTTTTAATCCAGGTCTGATATTGGAATTTGTTCGCTTAATCACAATGCCATACTTTGTAGAATCCAAAGTAGACAGGTATGTGTTAAATGTAGGCACAAATATGTACAGTTAAATGAAGAGATAATTTGATAGCATATGGAAGGCAAGACCATTTCCAGTATCAGTACTCAGGACATATTTTAAGTGGCTTGCCTTGAAATACTACTAACAACACATGAGTAATGCTTGTAAAGCAGTGTGATTCTTGGAGTTTTCTTCTAAAATACCCCCCAGCCCAGTGTGCCCAGGCATAGGTCTATTTCAGGCCATCCTTGTTCATTTTCATACATCTTTATAATTTACCAGTTGACCATTACTAAACAATGCACAGAATGCGTTTAGCCCAGTTTGTGAAGGAAGCTATATCAAATTTTATTTTGTGAAATTGTCTATTTGTATAACATTTTCAGAAGGAAATAGAAGCTAAATCCAAGTAAATCAATTATGCAAACAAATACATGTTTTGGAATTATGCCTCCACTCTGTGAACTTTACTGTATTTGCACTTACTTTGATTCTCTGGGACAGAGACAGTATTGTCTCCTGTTCTCACTGCCTGGAGCTCAGACTCAAGACGTCATAAAAAAAAAACCCGTAAGTTACAGCATCCACTGCATCCGAGGTTCTTCCATTTCCATCCAAACTGTAGTGCTCTCCCTGTGAGAATGATGCCTCCCAAGGTGCACCAGGCCCTGCAGGGTGCGCTACCCCCATTAGCGCACCGCCCACCAGAGGATTAAGGGAGGTGATATGATCTCTGGCAGTGACAGCCTCTGATTGTACAGGGAAAAAGGCATTGTGGTGGAAAGCACCCAGAAAACAGATGGCTGGCTGCCCAATTCTCTGGTGGGATACATGTTATGAGTATGAACCCAGCAGAACAGTGGAGGGACAAGAGGTCTTCCCATCTACTTTTAGGGAGGTATTTCCTTTTCATAATGGGCCATGAAGTGTTTTTTGGTCTAGATAAATTGGCTTCCTAGCTAGATACATCCTGTAGTGTCTAGACTCAGACCTCTCTTCCTACCCCTTCTTTTCCCCACTTAGTCTACTCCAGAAACCAAAATAAAATGGCTGAAGCAAGATAAATTTTTATTGCTCTTTCACATTTAAAGATGAATTTTCTAATTCTAAATCCTGGGAGAGGATTGGTGCAGCTTGAGTTGTGACTGGACCTCTGATCTAATCAGCCAAGGTCCCCACTGTGGCTGCACAGACTCCCCCTGGGGGTGGGGGAAGGGACTAGTTTTCCATGTAGGAGGGTGGTGAGCTGGCTAGAAACTCTGAGAGGTGTCTCCTCTATTAAATCTCTGTGTTATTTATTAGCTCCTGTGAGGATATTAGCAACTTGGGAAAAGGGACTTTTCCCCAAATCTTTTTAATACCAAGTCTGTAAATTCCCAGAAACCAGCCCTGTTTGTTGCCTAAAGAAAACGCTACACCTGTTGTTGGATTGACCCTACTTTGCAAAGTTTGTTGGCATCAGGATTTCCCAAAAATTTCTAAGAGTGAAATTTGGAAATCTGAGAGTGATCTTACTGAATTCTGAATCTAGACTTAATTCATATGCTTACTTCTCACAGGGAAAAAAAGCCTCTTTTCTCTTGTTTTGGAGAGGGATATTAAAGGAAAATGTACTACACAACATAATTCCATACTGTCTGCTTATTCTTTACCTTGAAATCATAATCACAGTTACTAGGAGGCTCTGAGGATATCTCTCTGAAATGGCGAAGGAAGATATGAATACAGGAATTCCTTTACTGAGTATTTTCTTAACATTCTTCGACCTAGGAAGGCTGAGTAAAGTTGGGAATTAAAGGCCAGTACAATTGCCATGGCCATCACATGGCTTGCACTGGAAGAGATGTATGTGAGTCAGTCCTTAGCATCTCTATGACCTCCCTTCCACATACACACATGTTTTCTTTTATTTTGTTCCTTTCTCACTGGGTCTTACTCTAACCAACTCGTGTAATCAATTCTGAGTTGGAGTACTAAGTACTTTTATTAAGTCATGGGATCAACCAACTCAATAAATGTAGTAGGAAAAGTTTTATCTTATGCCCTGGCATGCTTCCTGCTAGATAATTAGAGCTACGAAACTCCTCACATTTCTCCTTTTTGCAGAATTGCCATGGCCATTTATGGCAGGGCCAACTTTTGTGCTGTCACAGCCCACGTCCTTCACCTGGCTTTCTGGCACAGACAGTTCCCTTCTTTTGCTACTTGATTTTGTTGTTTTCCCCATTTTTCAGCCTTTTCTATATTTATGTATCTTTTATTGCACGTCATCTCAAATCCTCTTTTGAGTATAGAAAGTTATACACAAAGGAAAAATATCTAGCAAAATATGTTGCTTACACTCTACTGCATCCTGAAACACCACTGAAATGTCATCAAAGGAAAAAAAATGTTAACTGGTAAGGACAAAGAGAAGGTGAAAGGAAATGACTGCCAATAAAAGATTTAGTACAATTTTGGAAGAATGAATGCAGAAAAACAAGTGGAAAGTGACTTAGGTTTCATATTTCTTCACTTGTTAAGTACCTTAAGGGAAGGAAGCCAACAGGAACAAAACAGTTTACCTATAAAACGCACAAGAGGAATCAGAAATCAGGGACGTCATATAACTCTACAGGTGGGGTATTAGGTAGAATGAAAAACAGGAAGGCTTAAATCAGGAGAGCTTAGAGACCAGCAGTCAGCTAAGTGCTCTCTCTTCTTGGAAGAAAACTAAAGATACCTGCTAGAGAGGTTAAACTAAAAAAAGTCTGGCTGAGGACACTGGTTACAGCTAAGGGCTGCAGTGAGGTATTTTCCTAGAAAATAGGGATTACAGAAAATTTATCTAACAAATGGTGAGACAGCCTCCCCATCCTTTTTCTTGTTAGTCTCCCAGATGCCAACTACCAGATTTTTATATTCCCTCAGGCAGGACTGGGAAGAAACCAACCAGCCCAAGAGAATGCTCACATTTAGTGGTTCTATAAAGAGGCAGGGCCCCCACCTGACCATACTAAAGTGAACGTTGCCCCCCCATCCACATGCCAGCCTTCACACAGTTTCCTATTAGCTTATGGTGCCCTCTCTCCTTAATATGAATGGAGAGTCAGGAATCACTATCCATTTGAGAAAAACCTTTCCCATAAAAGACAGAGACCAAAACAAACTGGACAAGAAACATTAAAAATATAGAGTCAATGTAGGAAGCAAAGGAAAACCTTAAAAATCTAGTTACTTTCTGAGAAAACAAGGAAAATTCTGCATTTGTGAAATGTGAAGAGTTTGCTATTACAATGTCACATTAAGAGTAAGAAGGGGCTCTTGAAAACTAAGAAATATAGGAGCATAAATAAGCAACTTATGGAAGGGTTAGAAGAATTGAGGAAACCTTTTATAAAGCAGAACAAAAATTCAGAGATGAAAAATGGGAGCTAAAAGAAATTTAGATGTTCAATCCTGGAAGTCTAAAACATGACTATAGGAATTCTAGAGAGAGAATGGAGAGAAGGACATTATCAAAGGGAAATTCAAGAAAATTTCCCCAAACCTGAAGAACATGATTCTTCAGACTGAAAGTGCTTACCAAGTGTGCGGACAGTGAATTTAAAAAGACCCTCATCAAGACCCAACATTGTGAAGTGTCAGAACCACATGTATAGACAATCCTAATTATTCTAGAGAGAAAGAAAAAAGTCGCATACAAAGATCAGAAATCAGTATGGCATCAGACTTCTCAAGAATAACATTGAAAGCCTGAGGATAAAATATCTTCAAAGTTCTTTAGTTCTTTATTTCTAACCTAAAATTCTATACCCAGTCAACTGATCAATCAAGTGTGAGAGGAGAATAAAGATGTCTTCAAATATACAAGGTCTCAAACATTTTACTCCCTGCATTTAGCATTTCTTATGAAGCTCCTGGAGAATGTACTCTATGAAAACAGGGAGAAAATGAAGAAAGAGGAAGACTCAGGGGTCAGGAAACAGGATTCCAGGTGTACTAGTAAGCAGCTAGTCCATACTGGAGCGAGGTCAGAAGGCTCCATGTGGAACACCTCCAAGAAAAGACAATAGAACAGAACATATAGATGGCCTTGTGGGTTTGACCTTTATGAGAGAGGAGCTTTAAAATTTCAAAAAGTGGAGTGATAAAGTGATGGCAGGTCCATGGAAATTTAGCAAAATTCTTCCCACGAATATGTTATGTTGCACAACCACCATATTGACCAAAGCTAAAGTCAGATAATACCATGTGTTGGTGAAAATGTGGAGCACAGGAAACTTGCATATAATGTTTGTATAAGCATTTTGGAAAATATTTTCCAAAAGTAATATTAGAGTGAAGATACTTATTCACCATGACCCAGAATTTTCACTTTTGTATTCTGAATGAAACACGTATCTCTGTGCACTAAGGAGTATGTACAAGAGAACAGCCTATAACTATACCTGCAGCAACATGCGTAAATGGTGTGTCATATACTCATACAATCTAAATGGACGTGTGCAATGGTATGCTTGATTTTTACAGAGTAAAAGAAATCAGACACAAAAGAGTAGTCACTGTAGGACTCCATTTATATAAAATTCCAAAACAGAGAGAACTAAACTGTGTTGTTTCATGACAGTTGTAAATGGTGGTAAAATCACAAAGAAAAAGAAGGAAGCTGTAATCATTTAAGGTAGAACAGTGTTACTTCTGGGGAGAGGTGGCTAGTTGCCATCAGGGAGGAACAGATGGGAGGGCTTTAAGGGTACTAGCAATGTTTTATTTCTTGATTTGATTATTGTTTGATGATTATTGGTTAACATTCACTTAATAATTATTTTTTAAACCAACAGCAAATATTTTAAAATTTAAGAGAAAACTGCTTTTTTAAACAGAATAGCAGATTGGACACCTATTTACCTTTTGTTCCCTCTCAATCCAAAAAGGACTGCAGTGGACTAAAAACAGCATAAATCATAAAAGATGAAAAGAGTGAAAGACAAGAGAACAGGGATAGATTTTTGGAAGCTGGAAGGCAGATGAATAAGTAGAAACTTACTTAGAAAAACCACAGGAAGTTGAAATTCAAGCCAGCAGCATAGAAGGCCTAAAGCAGACTTACCTGTGCCTCAGAAGCCCAAAGAGGATCTGAAATTAGAGGTAGCAAGAGTTCTTGAAGAGGGGAGGATGCTGGGGAAAGGGGCTGAAAACAGAATTGGTTGAAAAATCTGTACATGAGATTTTACACCACCCTCCTGCCTACGCTGTGCAGCTGGGTCACCGCCCCTCCCCACCCCAGTGAAGACTGAAGTTCCAACTCACAGAAGAGGTTAAACCAGAGAGACTGAACAGAGGACACTGGGCACACTGACTGAACTTCTGTACTGAAAACCAGGGGATTGAGGGAATGTCTACATACTCAAAAAAAGAAGACCTTCTATATCTTACCCCATTCATCTCTTTCCCAAACTCTTCCTCAAGAGTGCAAATCTCAATATGTCAGTACATCAGGTAATCACTATGGACTTTTTGCTTTCCAGAACTGCTACACAGTAGTTGCCCTGGGATCTCTCAGTTAATCATACTCCAGGGATTTCCTGGGTCTTCATCCAGTTGATCAGTTATTACCTGAATCTCATGTTTCTTTTTTGATACACTCCTTTGTCTTGGCTGCACATCCCATCAGGAGGAGCACTCAGGAGGTAATTCTTTTGAGAGCCAGTATGTATGTTAAAGGCCTTTATTTTCCACTCATTCTTGATAGATCATTGGGTGGAGGGTGGAGGTTTATCAACTATTGAGCTTTCTCTGCGGTGTTCTGGCTAAATTCATTAGATAACCCCCAGAAGGCAACACAATTCATATCTTCTTCCTCCTCTTCTTCCCTTTCCTCCTCTTGTCTCCCTCCTCCCACTCCTTGTGCCCTCCCTCACTGGGCTACCTCACACTCCTCTCTTTGCCATGCTTGGAACACATCTAGCAAGCTATGTCACAGGGCCTCTACAATCACTGTTCTCTTGCTGTTGTGCCCTCTTCCCAGGTAGTCCTGTGGCTCACACTGTGATGTTATTCACAGCTGTGCTGGAATGTCACCTCTGTCCAGTCAAACCTTTCTTTTCCTGACTATTCTATATAAGATGTGACCCTCTTTACTCCATCTCCATGCCCCCAATCATTCCCTATTTATCTGGATATATATATATATATTATATATATATACCTGCCATTATACTCTTCAGTCCTGCCCTGGATAGAATTGTTTGGGGGTAGGGGATGTTAGAAGTAGACAATCATTTTATTTAATACCTCCACTTCAGCTTGCATGGCCTTCTTCACATTTTGAAGGATGGATTTGTATTTCTTGGCCTAGGGAGCCACTGGTCACATTCAGCATAAGCAACCATATGTCATCTTTGCTGTCTTGGAAATGATGCAGGTTGCCTTCAGTGTCCCCTTTTAAAGGACATATGGAAGTATCCCTTTTGTGCATCGTTTTCATTCATGTCTTCAGTCTTTATTGCTCATCTTTTCTTTTTTGCATGAAACATTTTATTATATGGGTAGTATCATCCCGATGCTTTGTGACCACAGACCTAAGTCCTATGATAATTAGTTATTTATGATATAATTGTGTCTATTTTAATGAGATTGGTGTTTTTAGCATAAAAATGGGTATTAATTTGGGGCCTCAAGAGAAAAATGTTTTTCCTGTCAAAATAAGTTTAGTTACATTCCAGAAAATGTGAGCTACATTTTTCTCTCCACAAGGGCCTTTATTCAGGAACAAATTATCTTCATTGATCGAGAATTATGGTACATTACTTGTTGACTGATTTAGTCTCTGTCTGCCCCACTAGAATGTTAATTCTGTAGGGCAGGGACATTGTTTTATTTGGAACAATACCTGGTGCATGTAGACATTCAATAAGTAAATATGAATGGACACAAAAAATTTACTGAAATTGTGAGAAAAGAATTTTAGTTATGCAAAAAAGGAAAACATGTATGGTTAATGATTATGGTTGTATTAAACATGAAGATGAAGACATGTTGGAAGAAAATAAAAATGGTAATAGTTTTCAGAAAGTTGTGATTATTTATGGAGTTTTTGTGGGGTTTTTTTTTGCTAAAATTTCTAAATTCTCTGAAATGTTACATGTTTTTATTAAAAATAATAAGTTCTAAAAAAAAAAGTTCTATCCCAAGTACAAGCACACTGAACTGGAAGGTCAGAGATCTGGATACTTGGACTGACTATGCTGTGTAATCTTAGGTTAAGTCTCTGAATCTGTCTGTGCCTCTGTCCTCTTCAGGAAATGGAAAGGTTAGGACTTCCCAGCTCCAAAATTCTGAGTCTCCTTTCTTCCAACATTAGCGACTCCCACTCTTTCCCTCAATAGCATCTATTCTTCACTCTGCGCTGGAGGGTAGAATGTCAGTAGACCAATCTAAATAGGTGGAATTGTTTTCATTACTAATAATATTTATGATAATTATTTTCTTTAAAGTGATAGATTCTGTTATACTGGTAGTGACTGCTCCAGTTTCTGACATGTTGGTGTGACCTGTTCCCCCAATTCCATTGGCCCTGAGTTCCAGGAACACACCAGGTAGCCCTGAGTCCAGCTGGTGGCTGGCAGGGAGAAGAAGCACATTCCATGGCATTAGGCCCTGCTTTTCTGGTTTGGGTGGGGTGATGGGTTTGCCCTGGTCTGGCACTGACATCTTTGCTTTCATTACATATGATTTTTGCTTCCCTGGAAGCACTAGAGTATCACTGGTAGGAGAAATCACCTTCCACTGCTCATCTCAGGGGGAAATCCTCAGGACTAGAAGGCCAGTCTCAAAAACTCTCTATATTATAGGCTGTATTTTACTTTAAATAGAGTCATTTTAAGTGCATATGTGATCCATTCATGCTCCATAAGATGAATTAGTTAGGCAGGGTGGTACTTAGAAAATGCTCATCCAGTGAGCAAGTTCTCTTCATGTCATGAAGCAGTGATGTGGGACTCTATAGACTTTCAGTTTCAAAATGTCTAATCGTTAAGAAACAATTTCTTTAGTTTATTTGTAACCTCTATTTATGACACATACAAGTCCCAATTTCACGATGGAATGAAGGCACACCTTTATGCCACTATATTGAAGAATTTCCCTGACGTTTTTCAAATGAATGTACAAGTGTTACTGTATCATGATGACTAAGATTACAGAGCTAGTATGACAATCTGCTTGTGTAAAATCAGGAAACAGCCCAACTTCTGAGCACAGAATGCTCAAAACTTTAAGATGATGTTGATGTCCACACCAGTGACCAAAGTGTCCAGTGATCTCACAGAAGACACCAAAAATGGTGCATGCACCATGAATGTGCTCAAAGAGACAAGTGCACAAGATTCTTGGCCTTAACCTCAGTATGATTTAAGGTGCAGGAACATTTTTAACAGGTTAAAAAAAAAAACACCCTTCTGGGAGGAAAAAAAGGCAGACACAGCAGCTCAACTGTCCCCACTCCTAACTCTCCACTGTTTGCTTACAATTTCTTCTGTACCCGCCCCAGCCCATCCCTGTTTTGAGTAACCAAAAACAGGCAGCAAAAGCAACCTGAGGAGAGGTTTCTGGACTATTTTATCTTTCTCCATATACATGGAGATATAAATGCTGCTTTGGGTTCCGTAATTCTAGGGAGCTATGTTTACATAGTAAAATACATCCTACCAAATCAGGAAACTGCATAATGGAAATCTCTGCAGTGGGAGTCAGGTCACTGATGAGGAACAAGGGAAGTGAGGGGCTGGGGACACAGGGCAGGAGGAGAGACGGAGAACATCTGTTTCAGTGACTCACGGCACGTCACTCCTTTCCTCCTGTTCCCTCCCTTCGCTTCTCTCCTTGCCTCCTTTGAACAGAACATGGAGAGAAGGGCATCAGAAAGAGGCTGGATTTGTAAAAGGCCGCTTTCCAACTTTGCACAAACAGGTAACAGGAAGGTACAGCAAAAACCCTTTCAGCTGAAACACTCAGCAGAAACAAAACCTGTCAACATGACTAAAATAGCTGCACGCAATGATGCTCTCTGCAAGTTAACTACAAGTGTTTTGTTTTTCTTATACTTGAAATAGCTTTTACAATATTATTTTGGTGGCTTTCTTTTCTCTCTCCCAGTGGGCAACAGAGAAAGTGGATGGTGGGATTTAAGGCAGTTTGAGGGGAAAAGAGGGAGGATATGGCATTGTCTTTTTTTTTTCCTTAAACATAGAGGTTTAATCAAACTCCCATATGTTGAAATTGCTCCTCATATTACTGGTTTTACATGGACACAGAAACTAGACACTTTAGAGGTGCACTTGCATGGCAGGCCCGGCCCCCCTTTTCAATATTTTATTTTACTTTTTTAGTGTAGTGGTACTTAAAATCACTGGTTCATTTAAAACAATAAAATGTTAAACTCTACTAATGTACAAATAAGCTGAAAAGTTGCATTTTATGTGTATTTTTTGCCATAGCAGGTACTGTATTTCTCATGCTGGATTAAAAAAAAAATCAAAAACAAACAAAAAAAGCTAAAGGGTGGTGTTTTATTGGATTGTGACAGGTTGAGTAATATGGAATTAAGTCTTCGTTATTTCATTAAAACTGAGAGGTGCTGTAATGCATATATAAGAGTTTTCTGAAGGGTTTTTTAGGCTTTTAAACAGCTTTTTTTGTTTTTGTTTAGTTTTTTATTTTATTTTATTTTGGAAAGATATGATTGTATTATGTGCAACTCAGTTGCTTACATTATAACTCCAAAATATTTTTGGGTTCCTGGAAAAAGAAAGACTAATAAATGTATTTGGCTGCTAAGCAAAAAAAGAAAAAAAAGATGATATTGAGACATCTGTGATATCGAGACATCAGTGGTTAGAAGAATCATTTTTAGGATTAAATGAGCTAACATACATAAAATGCTTTTAAAGCAGTTCCTGGCATGCAGTAAATGCTCAATAAAAGTTTGTTTTGTTTTATTTACTTATTATCAGTATTATTATTACATTCAAATAAATTTGTGGCCCTTTTTCCCTCTACAAGGGAAGAATGTTGTTGAGGGTAATGATTCTCCCCCACCTCCAGTCATTATAGAAAAATTAGAATATGCAGAATAAAAAGATTTACTATACCCTTAGTCTAACCCAGGGTTTTATGATGGATACTCTTCAATATTTCATACAAATAGAGAAAAGCACTTGTAAATGTCATCATCAACACACAGCATATATTGAGTACCTATTATGTGTAAGATCTGGGCTAAGAACTGAGATAAAAAGAAATGTGAGAAAACAAATCCTACCATTTGCAACAACATGGATGGAGCTAGAGGGTATTATGCTCAGTGAAATAAGCCAAGCCGAAAAAGACAAGTATCAAATGATTTCACTCATATGTGGAGTATAAGAACAAAGAAAAAAACTGAAGGAACAAAACAGCAGCAGACTCACAGAACCCAAGAACGGACTAATAGTTACCAAAGGGAAAGGGACTGGGGAAAATGGGCGGGAAGGGAGGGATAAGAGGGAAAAAGGGGCATTACGATTAGCAGATGTAATGTTGGGGGGGCACGGGGAGGGCAGTACAACTCAGAGAAGACAAGTAGTGATTCTATAGCATCTCACTACGCTGATGGACAGTGACTGTAATGGGGTTGGTGGGGGGGACCTGATGAAGGGGTAGTTTAATAATCGTAATATTGCACATGTAATTGTAAATTAATGATAATAAAATAAATTATATTAAAAAAATTAAAAACAAACAAACAAACAAAAAAAGAAATGTGTACACATTCCTTGACTTTAAGGATCTTATATTCTACTTGTGGAGATAGGGCTCTTGAGGAAAGCAAAACAACCTGTAACTGCAGAAAATCATCCATAAGAAGAGTTGTCCTCTCTAAGATAGACGCAGCACAAAACTTTCCACAGCTGCAAATGGGTCCAGAGCCTCTAAGAGGAGGAGGAGGGCAGATAGTTGAGAACATACACTCTGAATTTCCTTTCTTGTAAAGGTAAAAAGGAAGGAATGTCTCCACTCACGGCAAGAGCTTTGCTCACCGACACTGTGAGTGCTCCATCTACCTGCCTCTGCTCCTCAGGCCAGCCACCGGGACCAGGGGGTATGCTGGACTTTTCACTGGCCAATGGATGTTTGATGCCAAAGGATAATTGATTCCTACAGGAAATGTGGCCGGCACAGCTGTGAGAAATGCTCCCAGCTCAGCCCTGCTCCTTTTCAAATGCTAGCAGCTGGAGGGATTTTGCTAGCCAAGTCGAAAGCACCTGTAGCTCAATCTAAACCCAAGTCTAAACTTACTAGGCTAAGAGCATTCTCTCGTCCCCAGAAATCTGAAGCTTGACTGAAGAATTCTAAAAGCTGGCCAAGTCCCATTAAGCTGAACTGTTGTCAATTTAGTTTATTCTCCATAACACCCTGTGTGCTTGTTCATCATATATTTTATTATGACTGTATAATTGTTCACAGCCATGTCACACTTCAAGTGTGATCAAAAGCCCCTTTACCTCCTTGTAAAGAGCAAAGAAGGAAGAAGGCCTGAGTTTTCCAGCTCATTCTCAGATCAGAAAAGGGCTTGTTAGGCATCAAAACTTCATTTCCTTGCTTATTAACAGGAAAACTGAGTTAGAGGGACCTAGAAACATTAGCTTTGCTAAGGGTGGTATTTTGCAATCCTCCGAGAGGTGATGCTGTTCACCCCCAACATTAATGGGAAATAATTGAACAAGGGAGCAAAATGGGGGAACGTGGGCTGTATCTAGACTCTCCTAAGCCATTCCTGTACCATTATTAAGTTTGAAATGTAGACAGTCCCATCCTTATGAACAAATTATGTTCCTAAAGTCTATCTGTTTGAGAAATTTGGAACTAACAATACAGTTGACCCTTGAACAACATGGGTTTGAACTTCATGGGTCCACTTATATGTGCATTTTTTACAATAAATACATTGTAAAAGTTTTTGGAGATTTGTGGCAATTTGAAAAATCTTGTGCATGAACTGGATAGCCTAAAAATACCAAAAAAAAATATTTAAAACAAAGTTAGGTATGTCATGAATGCATAAAATATATAGATACTAGTCTACTTTATCATTTGCTTCCATAAAGTCAACAGTGGACTATTGGTAGTTAAGGTTTTGGGGAGTCCAAAGTTATATGGGATTTTCAACTGCATGAGATCAGTGACCCCCAAATCCTTTGTTGTTCAAGGGTCACCTGTATACTCCACACCCGGCCCCAAAACAATCCCTTCCTTGTGTTTTATTATTTTTAAATTTTTGATATAAGTTTAGTTTTAGGGAGCTCCCTGATTGTACTAATATTTTTAATTTATTTGCTAATACATGTATATGGGTACCAAGTGGTACTTACAAGGCTTATACCAAAATAGCAATACCCTCTCCTATAAGATTCCTCGTGCAGATCCCCATGCCCCCCGAAAAACCACTTTATGTTATTTTAGCTGTTTCTTCTACAATTGACCTCCAGATTTCTAAGTAGCTATGTACTGTAGCTATTGATGTTTTAAGGCTTAGGTATTTTCTATTACCTCCCTACTAGGGACACTGAGGAGTTAACACCCTTATCAAGCCCTCTCCTTTCTCCACATTTACATACATATACACACACTTGCCATGTCCAATTATCCCAATAGAGATATATTGTAATTTTTGTTAGAGAAAAATTCATCATATATTTTATTATGACTGTATAATTGTTCACAGCCATGTCACACAGTATGCTAAGAAGAAATGACTTTCTTATACAGCCTTTGGACTTTTCTGGAGTTTTAGTAATTGTTTCTTTCTTTTTTTCTTTTCATCTGCTTGTTTTCTTTGAACCTCTTAGCAATTTTTTCATCTTTAATGTCCCAGTTACTCTCTATTCTCAAGACAAGACTCCAATTTGCAAAAGTAGTAATAATTTTCAACTTTCTTCCAACTTTTAGGAATCTCACTGTGTACTTGGTGGGATACAGTTCTTGAAAAAAGTAATTGGCTAATCGAAGAAAGCCTAAGTTTGTAAAAGAAACTTCCTTGACAGAATAGTAAAAGACTCCTTATTCCCTTTCCTGCTCTGTGGCAAAATTCTTCTATTGAATTCCTTCTACTGAAAAGAAACTTTTTACTTTTCAAAATAAAACTGGAAACTTCTGAAAGGACAAAGAAAAGTGATTCAAAGGAAATTTATGTTGAGTATAAAAGGCATACTGTGTCAGGAAAACACTGATAGTATAAAAAGGACTATTAAAATACTTGAAAAGGTACAAAATACCTGACCTCATGCCTCATACATCACAGCCTCAGTCCTCATTTCTATAAGCCATCTGTGTGCTGATGGTGTTTCACCACTTGGGTTATATAACAACAAATTGCTCTTGTTAGATAATAGTTAAACAAAAGCATGAGGTACTGGGGCGCTCCCTCAGAAATTCTCGTACCTCATCACCACTGAATTCAGACAAAATAAAGTTAAGACCAGGAACTGGGCAAGGTTAAGGTCAATCTTCAATGGGAAATTCCCCTTTTCATTTGTCGTCATGGTAGTATAACTTTTCTGTTTGTTTTATTCATTGTGCCCTACAATATTTGGATAAAGCCAGTTAATCTGACTCATTAAATAAGGACAGATGGATTTTAAAGAGGTTACCAGGAACCGTTTATTTACTCATTTCCAAGATTGGTCAAGATGTAATAAATAATGCATGCTAATGAAACCCACACACCTTTTGCAGTTTGTTGCCTCTTGATGTGTGCTATTCTAAAGTTACAAAATCTGATAGCAAGATAAGGTGGACCCTTTTAAAATCACAATCTCATAATCTAGATGCGTAAATGAGAACTATCCTCTTCAAAGTAGTTGCCTTGAAAGACTGTATTCTAGTTGTGTAAGGTCACCATTAATCAAAGCAGCTTCAGAAACTCTAACTTGAATTATCTTCAACACGTGGGTAGAGATGCCAGCTAAAATAGAGCTGACCAATTAAATTCTGAATTTACTACAAGCATGGAACATACTTATACTAAAAAAGTATTCATTATTTATCTGAAATTCAAATTTAACTGGGCATCCTGCATTTTTATCTGTTAACTCTGGCAACCTTTCTCCCAGGCACTTCTATGTAAACAACTTAACTGATGACAGTTTTCCGTGTAATTGGGTAGTGATTTTAGACACAGTCTAAAAGTCTTTGAGAGTAAAGTCTAATGTCAAAAAAGGTAATGCCACTTTTGGTTAAAAATAACATTAGAAAGTAAGCAGACAGGTTTTCTGATGGTCCTTGTAAACTGGCTCTCACAGAAGGGCTTAGAATACTTTCCAAAATGGTTTTAACCAGTGACAGGCTTTGAAAGAGTATTTAGGTCTCCAAAATCAGTGAAAAAGGTAGCCAGATTTTAAGAAGCCATCCATTTGTGTATACTATCAAATGTTAGTATCATATTAAATATTTGTTTTCCCCATTAGTGAACCTCTTATATATTTGGTTCTATAAGTCCTGGCTTGGTTTTATCATTTACATATAACTCTACAAAGTCTTTTATTGTTCTTTGGGAAGAACAGTACAAAAAAAAGAACGTTTGTTCAGATAAAATCAAATGAGTAACTCCCTGGTGAATTAACTTTCTCCACGAAAAATTTCAATCATTTTTGATACTTCCTTGTCACTACCAGTAGATAGTAAACCTTAGATACTGAGTCATGCTCGCTTTTATTTGCCAAAGTTCTTGGCATTATGTCTTCCTGAGGGAAGCTACTCCATAAAGTATGGTGTATTGTAGGTACTCTCTCATCTTATTGTTATTGTCATTATTGTTGTTTTTATTTTCATAACAGCACCATAATATTGACTCAGGAATTCCACTCCTAGGAATTTACCCTAGAATGAAGCAGCCCAGTTTGAAAAAGACAGATGCACCCCTATGTTTATCACAGCACTATTTACAATAGCCAAGAAATGGAAGCAACCTAAGTGTCCATCAGTAGATGAATGGATAAAGAAGATGTGGTACATATACACAATGGAATATTATTCAGCCATAAGAAGAAAACAAATCCTACCATTTGCAACAACATGGATGGAGCTAGAGGGTATTATGCTCAGTGAAATAAGCCAAGCCGAAAAAGACAAGTATCAAATGATTTCACTCATCTGTGGAGTATAAGAACAAAGCAAAAACTGAAGGAACAAAACAGCAGCAGACTCACTGAACCCAAGAATGGACTAATAGTTACCAAAGGGAAAGGGACTGGGGAGGATGGGTGGGAAGGGAGGGATAAGGGGGGAAAAGGGGCATCACAATTAGCATGTATAATGTAGGGGGGACACATGGGGAAGGTAGTATAACAGAGAAGACAAGTAGTGACTCTATAGCATCTTACTATGCTGATGGGCAGTGATTGTAGTGGGGTATGTGGTGGGGACTTGATAATAGGGGGAGTCTAGTATCCATAATGTTCATGTAATTGTATATTCATGATAGCAAAATAAAAAAAATTCCAAACAACCATTAAAAATAATAATAAAATAATAAAGGGGAAATGTGGGATTAATATATAAATCAAATGTATAATCATATCGGACTTGATTATTTTTCTTTTAATTCATGATGCATGATCAAGACCAAAACAGTTTCTGTGCCATGACTGCCCTTGCATTGTTCACCATGTAGGAACTTGTTCACCATGAAGGAACATCACGCCCCAAGAGACTGGAGACAGCTGAGAATTAATGATTGTGTATTGGATCCCCTACACAAAATTCTACTGTTGCTAACATTTATTGGCTCAATAAATACGAGGGGTGCCCTCTTACACCACTCTTGCACTGTTAAAAAAAAACTACTAAACACAAAAGGAAAAAAAAATTGATAGATTATGTTAAAATTGAGAATTTTCTTCATCAAAAGACATGATTAAGGATGAAAAACCAACCATAAATTTGGAGAAGATACTTGGAATAATTATATTAGACAAATGACTCATATCCAGAATATATAAAGAACTTTTACAAATCAGTAAGAAAAAGACAATAGAATAGTGGCTAGAAGACTTAACTTTTAAAAGTTATATTTAAAATATATATAGTTATAATTTTAATATTTTGTATAGTATATATAGTACATTATATACATACAATATATGATAGAATGAACATGTTATTTTCCCTTTGGTTTATAAATTCCATCTTCATCTCCACCTTACCACCAGTTCACATTTCACCCTTTTGAAGTTATGGGAAGGAATAGAGGAAAAAGATTTCTGTATCAACAGTTGAGTGGTTTAGAGCAAGGGAATTTGTGTTATTCAAACACAGGAATAAAAAATAAAACCCTGTTGGTTCATGACTAATACAGCATGTCTAGTCAGCTTAATGCTGGCACACATTTCCCAATTCACAGGCAATTTCCAGCTTATGAATAGGCAATGCTCCAAAAGCTCATTTGTAGGCATTCATTAAATGGTGACTGCTATTATTATCAGGGGCACATGTGACCTATGATAAATATGAAACAATTCCAAAGATACAATCATTAGCAGTTTTCTCTGTCACACAGAAAACATGTGTATGTTCTGGAAGGGCTGAATCAACGTCATGGAGACCTTGGCACCAGCTTCTATGTGCCGAGGCTCATCAACAGTGTGACTTATCTGAAGTCCCAGTATCTCCATGGAAGCCTGTGCTTTGAGTTCTATCTCCTCTCCAAATATTGGAAACCTAATAAGACCAGAAGCTGAAGAAATAGTGGCAGCAGGGGGACAAGAGGAAGAACAAGGCACTGCAAAAAGCCTGGGTCTCCATTCCCATCATAGTCAAAGTGAATGCTACTCTTGGGGCAGATCCCAAGCCCCACACAGTTAAAAATATGTGAAAAGTTAAAGAGTGAGGGTTACATTTTGGAAACCTTTAATGAGCTCTGCTGTTTTACCTGCCCAGCATCACTTCCTCACTCTTAGTAATAGTACTTCACTTTTCATGGGCATCTATTTTCCCATGTTTTCACTCCATGCAGTTTAGGTGAGCTGACCACACCACACGAGGGGTTCACAGATAAGGAGCTTGGGTGTAACAAATCAGAGTCACAGTGATTGGTCCATGGATGTCCCCATTTGGATCACTGAGAGTCAGTCCTGGGACTTTTGCCAGAATAATTACAAGAGAGGCATCCACACTGGGGCTTATGAAATGATAGGATATAGAGCTAGCCTGAGAATTAAACTTTCCTGGGACAGGGATGAAGCAATATTTGAATAGCAAATCCCAGGGCTGTTCTGAAACTACTGCTAGTAACCAATGAATGTCCTAGGTGCTTTGACTTTCTCCTCACTTGGGGTAGTTTCCAGGGTCCTTTGGATTCCCAAAAAGGCTAAGGATGGGTTTCATCTTACCTGTTTTTAAGGAGTTTGACCTTACTGTCCCTAGATCTAATTCCTACTTCCTGAAGTCTTCTTTAGTATATTTTTCCAGATGGCGAGCTGTATGCTTATACTTAAGAATTCATGATAACCTGCCTTGATATGCCAGTGTTCAGAGACTGTGTGTACAGATCTAACTTAACATAGCAAAGTGTCACTATTTAAGAAAGAATGTTCTGACAGAACTCCCCCAAATGAAATGGGATGTCTCATAAATTTCCATGTCATTGGAGAGTTTCTGTATCACTAAGACTTAGCAAGGCCAAGTAAATTGTCCAAGATCACACAGCTGGTAAGTAGCAAAGCCAAATAATAACCAAATTTGTCTTATTCCAAAGGCCACGTTCCTTCCACCATGACAAGCTATATTGCTTTCCTAGTCTCGCTAGTATAGATAGATTTGCAATGCTGTTTTGGCTTTCCTCTGCCTCTCACTTCCCTTCAGTGATCAGAGGTATGCATTTTTAAGATGGCACCTAGTTTGTGACCACAGAACAATGCATAAACTAAATTACACACAGAAGGACTCATCTAACGTCATGCCTAATTCAAAGCATAATTTCACAGAATCCTAGATTCTTCATTGGTAAAATGGGTGTAATAAAGACTCCATGTTTTTATGTTTGATTACTGATAGCTTTTAAGCCTCACTCCCCTCTTCTTCAGTCCTACGTCTGAGAAAACTGACAAGCAAGCGCAGGTGCTCCCTCCTTTGTACTGGTGGGAAGTTCCAACCGTGTGTGGGAACACCTGGCCCCCCCCACCCCCATCACCAAAAATAACCCTAAGTCAACCTCGTTTCCTTGCTCTCTCTCAAGATGTTTTTTATCTTCTTGGAGGCTACCCTGCTCTCCCCAGAAGGCCTTATCAAGTTAGTAACAAACCTTATCTTACCCTCTTGGTGTATCTGTGACATCACCAGTCTTGACATCCAAATCAAACTTTGGGTGGGGGTGTCCCTCCTGTTTCTGAGGAGTGGTCACAACAACGGGAATAATACTAACTACCTTCAAGGATTATTGGGAGAAGTAGAGATAATATAATTAATTACAGTGCTTTACAATTACATAGTAGGTGCTCACAAAATTGAGGTATTATAAGCAACTTGGAACAATGTCTAGAATATAGCAAGTGCTTTCTAAGTGCTTGATAAATAAGATAAAGAGCACTTACCATTATTTCTGCTAGTGGGTAATCAATGTAATTTTTGCACATGAGAGAAAAATCCATAATTGGTATCTAAAACTGCATCTAGAAAGTATTTGTTTAACATATGATACACTCCCAATCCATTTAAAAACCCATTTAAGAAAAATAAAATTTCCGATTTTTATACGTTGTATTTATGAGTTCAGGTGAGGTATATATTGACAAGAATGTGCATTTAGTTCCCTCATGGTAATATACTGGAGAATATGTGGGGTGGCTAGCATCACCAGCACAGGTAGAGTTTTAATCTGTTCAGGAATGGAGATCTCCTGTAGGGAATCTGATGATGGTAAAACAATGGAGTTGGAATAAGGTTCCACTCACCTCACCAGGGGAAGAATTCAGTGACAGAGACTCATACACACACACCTAATAAAAATGTCCACCCAATGGATCTTAAGAGGAGAAGGTATCTAATTGTATATTTTTAAAGTCCCCAAGATTTCCAAAGGTAATAGAACTGAGGGCAGCCTCAGAACACTTAACAATTTGAGTATATTTCCAATTTGTAATCTCTTTCTTGGAAGTTAAGTATGCATTTAATGCAACTGTACTATAAGCATGTGGTTGCAGGTAATCTGTAATCCTTTATCAAGCGAATGTCTGCAACCCCTGACTTGAGTATCTGCAGAGAGAGATGAGAGACGTGAGTTGCATCAGGAAGAACTGCCAGGAACCTTGTGAAGAATGTACTGACAGCTAGAGACAACAGCCAGGAAGACCTCTAGGAAGAAAGACCCTCAAGGGCAGGAACATCGTCAGGATTGTGAGCCAACGTTTGGGACAGGCCCATCTAACCATTTCTGCCCTTCCCCATAAGCAATGGTAGATGCCTCTATGAAAAAAGACTTCCTTCAAAAACAGTAAATGATATTAGGACTATGCTTTAGTCCCATGGACTTTGATAGTATTGCCTGCTCCTAGAAAGGCCCTTTCTTTCCTTTTAGGAAGTATAAGAAGGACAAGACATTGTGGTCAATGTGATTTGAAGGGGAAAATCTCTACCAAGCACATTAAATTGAAATGTCTAAATTTATGCATGAAAAACTACTTCTTCCATTTTTCATGACTTGTTTCTTACAAAAAAAAATTGTGTTTGTAGCGAACATCAAAATCATGAGAAGTTTCTCCTTTGATAAAATGTTTTGCAATCTATGGAATGATGTATTTTATGGGAGATAATTTTAGGGGATGGCACAGGCATTAAAGTATACTGAGTTATATGGGGCTAAAGTTATACCTTTTAAAACTCATTTCATTCCTTCTGATAACTTCTAGGGTAAACTTTCAGTTTGCTGCTGGTCCTTCAGCAGCCCACTAAACAGTGAGTAAAAAGCGTGAAGGTAGTGCAGAATGCCTAAACTTTGGAAATCACTGGGTTAATGTTTATTTAAAGTATCACAAGGCATAAATAATTCCCAGAAGATGATGTCTCCCATCAGGTCATCTCAATTCTAAATCCTGAGCTGAAATAGCTAAGAATTGTAGGGAAGGGAAAAGCCTGAGATGCTCCCTCCTATGACTCCACTTTCTTTCCCAACCATTCAACTTCCCAATATGCATGCTACATCTTCAATTGCTCTTCAATGCCAAAATTTCACCATAAGACAGGAGAGTCCTGTTTTATGGATAATGGAAATAAGGTCATATAGCCATTTCAATTGAAAAGTTATTTTCATCAGACCCACAGATGCATTCAATCCACACAGCTGAAAGCATATTCAACTTCAAAACACTGTAATAATAAATTAGTTAGCTCTGCAGTTATCAGACAGTAGTAAGTACAAAATAAATTATTTGACAGAAATTATGGGGTAGCTTTCAACAGAGATCAAGGTAATTGTAATTTTAAATGACATGAACTTTAGCAAAAATTAGTAGAAAGACACATACACATACAACATGTATATATGAAGGACCTACTATAGACAAGACATGTGCTAGTTGCTGTAGTGGGCACATAGATCAGTAAAAAGATGGTGCCTGGACTTGCAGAACTTAGACTAGACTAGATTCTCCAAAAGACAATGTATATAAACTTCCTGGCACAGAGCAAGCACTCAATAAATGTTAGTTCTCTTACCCTAATCTCCCCCTTTCACATTCTCACCCTTAATGCAAAGTGAAAGAGCCCCATGAATTCCTTTCAAATAAAATGGAAAAAGAATGCATCTCAGAAGGCCCTTTGCCCTTCAAATAATGCAAGTGACTTAACATGTACAAAAGATTTAACTGGAATAGAGTCAGAATTCTCAGAGCAAACAATTTGTAGCCTCATTATCCCTGCTTTAGCCTAACTGAAGGAAAAATTTTGGAAAGCAGGGCAGAGGATACCCCCTGGGAAGCCACCAGGACAAATTCCAGGATCTGTATGTCCCCACACCAAGCCTGGTCTCATGTCACTACATGCTGCCAGTGCTGGCGGCTCTGACCACCGCAGGTCTGACATAGATACATGCTCAGGAAGAGCTGGCCTTGGGGAATGAATGTGCATATACTTCCTATTCTTTGGAGGAATTATTCATCCTCCAAAGTGACAGAGTTTTTTGCAGGTGAGCCACAAAGCATGCTCACACTTCCTGCTTCAGATAAAGGGACCTCCACAACACCAGTCACAAAGATTCTTGAGAAGACATGTATATGTAGGTTTTCTTTTTAAGGAAAATGGGCATTTTCTAGTTGCCCAGAGCCTTGCCTAGTGCCTGACATATCTAGACATCCAGGATTTTATGTATTGTTTGAATAATGAATGAACTAAAAATGTCACTTAGGAAATTGCCAGTTCTGTTTGACTGACCTATATCAGTGATAATAGCTAACAACGTTAATAGCCAGACACTGTTCTAAGAACTTGAAAATATTACTTTTTTTTACATTTTTTTAATCCTTGCAACATTACCTCATGAGGTGGATATACTTATTAATAGGAACAACTATTATTCTATCCACTCTACAGGTGGGAAAAGAAAGACTCATAACAATTTGGCTAACTTGTGCGTGACCAACCAGCTAACAGCTGGTGAAGCTGGATTCAGGCCCACAGTCTGGCTCTGGAGTCAGCGCTCCTAACCACTAGACTGTGCAGCCTCACAAGAATAGTAGAAGCAGTTTCCACTTATATAGTACGCTTCTTACAAAGAGATGCTTGAACATAGGCATAGCCATGTGTGTTTTAGTAAATACACACCTACATCCTGAGAAGGTAGCAAAACCTGAAATCCTGAACTTTATCTCGTGAGGACCCTGGAACTGAAAAATATACAGTCCTCTCAATTGGATTAGGAAGAAAAACCTCACAGTTCAAATTAAGCAATAGTTTGCAAATACATACCTTTACAAACCAGCCCGTACATAAAAATTCAAGAACCAAGCTTTGGTTTGAAGTCCTACTATGAATAATCATATATCTAACTTATAGTAGACTCTAGACTGACTTCTGCAGTATAATCATTAACTCCAAATAGGTCAGGGCTAATTCGAAACACACAGAAAGAAGTCCAAGACATTACTATTTCTTGAAGCTCTCAACTGCATAAAAATGTGAAGAAATGCAAACACATGGTTACTTGATGTGAAGGTTTTCTTAAATATTTATACTAATAACTTAAAAACTACTTTTTAAACAAAACATGATGTGGAATACAAACTGTGCTATTTAAAAGATAAATAATTTATAAAAACTTTAATTCAAAATACAGTTGGCCTTTGAACAACATGGGTTTGAGTGACTCGGGTCCACTTACATGCAGGTTTTTTTCTTCAATAAATATATTGGAAAAATTTTGGAGATTTGTGATGATCTTAAAAACCATTTTCTCTAACTTACTTTATTGTAAGAATATAATACCTACACAAAATATTTGTTAATCAGCTATTTATGTTATTCAGTAAGGCTTACGGTCAACAGCAGGCTATTAGAAGTTACATTTTGGAGGGGTCAAAATTATATATGGATTTTACTTCACAGGGGGTCAGGTCCCCCAACCCCTGTGTTCTTAAAGGGTCAACTGTATGCTACAGAAGATGTGACTTGGTAGTGGGACCCAGGTATAAAGTTGCTGGTAAATGCAGTTTTTGTGAATGTGGGTAAAATCTCATTTGGAGATGTGATTTTGAGACCCTTTCTGAATGGCATGCCCTGAGCCAAATGGCCTTCCTAATACCAGTGGTAGACACTGATGAAATCTAAACTTGTCCCTTAACCCTCCCTCCTTTCCTTCTTCCTTCCACTTATTTAACATTTCAAACAATTTCAAACATTTCAAATGATTATAAATTACATGTTCACCTGATTAAAGAATCTAAAGGTCTAATAATGATTACAGTCAAATTATTTCCTACCTCTACCCCCCTCAACCAGCCAATTCCCATCTTCCCCCAATATATGACCATTCTCATTAGCTCCTTGTATAGTGTTCCAGATATTGTTTTTATTCATATACGAGTGAATACCAACAGATACCTCCCCTCCTTTATACCTAAATTCACAGCATATTACAGATACTCTTCTGTATCTTCTTTCTCCACTGAACAATATGTCTTTGAGATTCCTCTGTATCAGTACACAGGAGTGGCCTCATCCTTTGCACAGCTGCATAGTATTCCACTCTGTGCTTATTGCAAAATACATTTGGCCAGTGACCTATTGATGAATATTTAGGTTCTGTACCATTATTTTTCTTAATTCATACCACATTACAGTGCAAAACACACCCATTCATCATTTTACTAGATTAATCTACTTTCTAATCATGTCTGTTTCCTTGCTGGATTTCTTCTAGTGTTCACTCTAAATATTGGTCTTTCCTGGGGTTTTATTTTCCTCTAATACTAAAGTTTCTCTTTAAAAAATCCCAACTACTTTCATATCTCAATACATGCTTTTGGCTCTACATTTATATCTTCAGCCCCTACTTCCTTCCTGAGCACTCCATGTACAACCACCCCAAGCCCATCACATCTAAGTACAAATACACTACTTTCCCCCATAATCTTCTTTCCTCCTATATTTCTGTCTCTGTTACTAGATTCATTTTGTAGCCCAGGTGATGAAACTAGAGTCATCCAAACAGACATCAAACACTTGTTTCTGTATCCTAATGGCTCACAAATCCACCCCTCTCCTTTTCACCTCAATATTTTTACCTTAGTTCAGTCTTTCAATTGACTTGCACCTTTGAACTGGCCTTCAACTCCAGAGTAGGTGTTGCAAACTGAAATGCCTCCATGCAACAGAAAGGTAACATAACTGTATAAAACAGGTCAGGTGCAGATATTCTGGTGTGGTGGAAAATTGGAGAACACATGCTTTATAGAAAGCACTTCCAGGTCTTTAAAGTAAGTATAGAACTTGGGTTGCTAGATTTAGCAAATAAAAATTCAAGACGCTCATGCCATATTTGAGACACAATTATACTAAAATATTATTCATGGTTCAGCTGAAATTCAAATTTAATTGTGCATCCTGTATTTTATCTGACAACTCAAGCCAGACACATCTTCAGAGGTAAGAATGAGGACAGAAGAGATGACAGATGACACATGCTAACAGAGACTGGAGTTAGACTGTTGCCTCTAGACACAGAAAAACCAGAGAAGGCAGGAACTAGTAAAAGTGTTAGAAGTTTGTGTGGTGGATACAGACTGGTATCCATTGCTCATATGTTGTGGGTTGAATTGTATCCCCCCCAAAAGATATGCTTAGGTCCTAAACCCATAACTTGTGAATGTGATCTTATTGGAAATAGGGTCTTTGCGGTTGTAATCAAGTTAAAATGAGGTCAGACTGGATTTGAGTATTACATCAGATGAAAATCTAAACACAGAGCCACAAAGAGGAAAATGCCATGCAAAAATGTAGGCGGAGATTGGAGTGATGCAGGGACAAGCCAAAGAACTCCGAGGACTGCTGGAAGATAGGAAGAGACAAGGAAGGATTCTTTCCTAGCACCTTTGGAGGCAGCATGGCCCTACTAACAGCCTGATCTTAGATTTCTAGCCTCCAGAATGGTGAGAAAATACATTTCTATGGTTTTAAGCCAACTGGTTTGTGGTAATTTGTTATAGCAATCCTAAGAAACTAAAACCCTGTCCCTCTGCAATCCACATGGTTACAGAGGACACTTTCAGCAGCAATATTGATTTGAGACTGGTCTGAGGCAGGGACAGCAGGAGTAAAACTAGTGACTTCAGCTGAGCCAGCATCCCTTCGCCTGGTGTTTCAGTCGTTCTCAACTATGCAAACTTGGGAACCTACCTGTGTGTCCTGCTACGAGGTCTGGAGATTCAACATCAGTCCATCTGCAGAGATATGACCAGCCCTGATAATAAATGAGTCCCTGCTTCCCATTTGCCCCTGTGGCCCAGCCCATACCTTTGCCCCAAGGTTTCTAAGATGGCCACCTGCCCTATAATAAATTCCCACTTTTCATTTAAACTAGCTTGAGCTGGTTTCATTGAAGTCTCTGTTACCTGTCACCAGAAGAGCCATCCATACCATTTCTAATTATCTCTGGGGAATGGACAAGCGCCCGTTCGGCTGGGTGCAGTAGCTTTCTAGGGCTTCTGTCACAAAGTACTGCAAACTAGGTGAGGCTAGAAGTTCAAACTCAAGGTGCTGGTGGGGATGGTTGCTTCCAAAGGCTGTGAGGGAAGGATCCGTTCCAGGCCTCTCTCCTTGGCTTGTAGAGGGCCACTTCCATGTTCATTTGGCATTCATTCTGTGTATCTGTCTCCAGATTTTCAAACCTTTTATAAGGATAACAGTCGTATTGGATTAGGGTCCACCCTAATGACCTCATTTTAGTTCACTCACCTCTGCAAAGACTCTATCTCCAAGTAAGGTTGCATTCTGAGGTCCTGAGGGTTAGGATCTCAACATATTCAACAAACACATTTTTAGGGGGACACAATTTAACCTATAACAGTAGGAGGCCCATCTAAGACTAAAAAGTCCTGTGACATTTGCAAAAACTTATTAAGTTACATTATACCCAATGGTCAAACAAAGGGCAGGCTATTTTTGGCAGAGACCTCACCTTGTTTTCAGAAAATGGCTGGGATCTAGGATCAAAGGAAACTGTGCTGACTCTAATTTCACTAAAGACTTAAGCACAGAAACTAGATTTAATCCTCTTTGCTTCTCTCACCACCCACTGAAACTTTAATGCTCTGAAAATATCCCCTCAGACCTCAGAGGCTGCATTTCTAATTTCACAGTTTCATTTTCTTTTGGTTACTGTCTTTGATTTTAAAATATTTACATTTAAAGAGAGATATTAATGAGAGAGAGGCCTGCTTGTTGTTCAGGCAGGACTTTGCAAAGTACATTGAGGGCCAGAGGTAGAAGGGGGTCCTTAGTCTAGGATTTACTTTGCAGGGGTTGAAATAACAAAACTTGCAAACTCAGTTTTTTGTATATTCATTTAAAATTTTCTCTGCAGATAACTACATTCCTAAGAGATTTCTGTTACTCAGGAGATACCATATGTATAGAGAAATAACTTAATGCGGAGTCTTATAAATGCTTTGAAAGGGCTGGCAAATATCTCTAAGATTCTAAATACGGTAGATTTTAGATTCAGAAACCTACCTAGACAAAACTGATGTTCACCAAACTGTTAAAAGACTGATGGATGCACAAGCCAGAATGTCAAGCTCTTTACCCATTGTGGCATACAGACCTTTTAGGGATGAGAATACTGATATTTGTTATTCAGGAAAGGCCCTTTATATGAAGTAGGTGGATCCAAGAGCACCAGGAGTGGACTATGATGGACACTGCAGTGCACCAGCCAGTCTCCCCTCCAGGAATGAAGCACACATTCCCACAGTTATGGAGGCTATGATGGCTGATGGCTCACACTGCCCTCATCTGAAGAAAGCATCTTCATCCAAGATCATGCCCTCTTCTCAGGAGCAGCCTGCATGTTTTGATTGATACTGTGGTAAAAGTCTTCATCTTTTGCTCCAACTCAAAATAATTCAGGACAACTCTGCAAGGACATCCTGCTCCAAAGGGATTATCTTATATATCTGTTGTGGAAGCCTTGTAGCTTAACTTTGTCCTCTGCCTCATCCCCAATAACTTTTCCGTAGGTAAAACTCCATCCAGAATCTACTTTCCAGGGAACAAGATCTGCAAATAATTGAAGATGTTTGTACTATCATATTTGACCAAAAATAAGAGGAGTAATAAACACAGTAATCCTCACAAATACTAATTATTTGGCAGGACCTGGAGTAGGTCCTGAGGATAAAAAGATGAATAAGACCATCCCTCCACCTCCAAGGAGCTACCAGTAGATATTCTAACACACACAGCCATGGGGTAGAGGTGTCTGATGGAAACTCAAGGACGGGTCAGAGAAAGCTTCCTGAGGATGATGTCTCATCTGGTTTTGAAGGGATTAGTAAGAGTTCACCCAAGGATGGAAGATAAGAAAATACTCCAGGTAGAGGAAAGCATGAGCAGTGTGTTCAGGACAGTCATAATCATTCCTGAAGTTACCAGAACATGGAGTTGGCTAGAAGTTTTATGCCAATAAATTCAGTTCATTCAGTAAACCAGTCACAATACAAACCAAGGGAGTTGGTGGACGGTAGGTGGATGGGTGGGTAGGTAGAGTTGTACCATAGTATTTTCAGTGCTAAGGGCCTCTAAAGGCCTTAAACCTTTACACTTTAAGAAGGGCAATGAGAATAGAGGGGGAGAGCAGGGGTATTTCCATCCAATATGTGACCTCTTCACTGTGTCCTTTATTTCCACACTATAGGGAAGGACATCCCTCCATCAAAAATGCACAAAGATTTCCCTTGAACCATCTATCAGCCCATACCACATCATCAATTGGGTATCAGAAAACCCCTTCTGTCTGGGTGCCTTCTCTCCCCTTTTCTTCCAAGTTCTTATCAGTCTTTTTGCCCCCTCTGTCCTACCCCAAGGCCTTGCTTATTCTTTCTAGCCTGTGACTCAGATGACTAGTAAAATGGAACCATGCAGTTTTCCCCTTGGTGGAGCCAGGGGCCATCATTGAGTGGGAGAGGGAAGAGGCTTCCAGTCCTGTACTTAGATTAAGGGGATGGAGGAAACAGCCCTTACATTCCCAGACTCAGAGTGAAAAATTCACAAGATAAAGCAATTACCAGCCTATGTTGGCCTCCTGTCATAATATAATTCAAATGCTCTGGTATGCAAATTGTCTGACTTTTTCTTTCCCAACAAAAACTTGCTCCCTCTCCTCCCTTTTCTAAATCTTAGTTTAGTATGGGCAGGAGCCCTAAATGATGAGTGGCTAGGCACCCTACCAAGGAAGAGACATCCTGATATATGAGGCTTGGAAATGCCCTAACACATAAGTGATGAGTCAGCATCCAAACCCTGGTCTGTTGATGCCAAAGCCTATGGGTGTTTCAGGCTACTGTTGTGAGGAGAGGGCAGGATGGTCACCAACATACAGAGCCAGTCCAGTGTCGGGTGTTTTACATGGGTCACCCCATCTAGTTCTCCCAGAAACTCTGTGAAGGTGATAAAAATTCAAGAGCAATCCTTCTCAAACAATTCTATCAAATTGCTTTTAACATGCAGAGAGCAAGATCTCAAGTGTGTGTGATCCAGGAGGGCAACTGTGAGCAACTGCTGCAAACATGAAATATGTATATACATGGCTTGATGTTTCCTCTATAATTTCATTAAAAAATTAAGGCTCCAACTCCATGAAATGTTTAATGTTTGTTTTACTTGTTAAAAGTGATGTTCCTTCCCCCTCAAATTTGCAAGTGATATTGACATACCATAGAGGTCTCCCTGTCCGTTTTATAGCTTCCATCACCTTGCTTCTGGAGCAACATGAACTGGAAGTCTTAGAATCATCAACAACAAGTTCAGAAATGTATTTTATGGTGGCTTATGTCAGCAAATAGGGTATAAATTGCAATGGGAAGAGACTGCCTGTCTTGTTTACCATGATATGCTTAGCACATAAAGCAGTGCCCGGAAAACAGTGGGAGCTCAAAAAGCACTTGTTGAATGATAGTAAGAAGCAATGCCTGGAGTGTAGGCTTTTACAAGCAGTTGGCTCACTCTTTGAATCCCTATTTCCACTTGAGAAATTGAGAAAATCTGTACAATGGCACACCATGCAAATGTTATATGTATTGTTATGGAAAGGTAGTCAGGATTAGTCTAAAGTTTGCCCAAATTAGGGATAGAGCCCTTCTCTTGGACACATTTTGTTTTGATTCTTGTTTTCTTTCAATGAGGATATTGAGGACACAAAAGATAGCCAACAGACCAACAGACACCTATAAAAGGCTTCACTAATATATGGATGTTACCTGTACTGTTTCAATCTCTCAGCCAGGTGTGAGATTCCTCATCCATCCAGACAGTAGCTTGGTTGCCTGTCTGAGTCAATCCAATTATTTTTTCTAACAAGATGGATCACAGAGAGTAGAGGTATTTTTACTCTTTTATTATCTTCCATAGGGCAAAAGTTATGGGGCTATAACAATATCTGTCTGTTATGGTCTGAATGTCTGTGCTCCCTGCAGATTCATATGTTGAAGTCCTAATGCCCAGTGGAAAGCTATTAGGAGGTGGACCTTTGGAGGTAATTAAGTTTAGATGAGATTGTGAGAGGGGAGACCCCATGATGGGATTAATGTCCTTTTAAGAAAAGAAAAAGACCAGAGCTCTCTCTTTCCACCATGCAAGAACCCTGCTACACAGTGGTCATCTGCAAGCTAGGAATAGAGTTTTCACCAGGAACCAAATCTGCTGGCACCCCAGTCTCAGACTTCCATTGTCCAGAACTGTGAGAAAGTAAGTGCCTGTTGTTTAAGCCACCCAGTCCAGTCTATACCACTTTGTCGTGGCAGCCTGAGCTAAGACAATATCCAATCACAAATCCCTTTTTGCCTTGTTTTGAACATAAAGGGGTAAGTTTATTTCTGTGTTTTATAAAACTGTTAAAAGCGTAATTTCTAAACAAAGGAGCTTCAAGAAAGGATTTATAGATTTACTTGTTTTCTTTCTATATAGCAGCTATGTAGGCTTTCTTTGGGAAAGGGGTGTCAAAATTTTGGTATAACAATAACAATGGACAATTGTCACAGTGTGCTAATCTCAGCTGCTTCCCATGACAAGGAAAAATTGTTACCTGGAAATTTGTCATGAAAGAAATTTCTCTAAGGATTTCCCATAATAATGATCTAGTGTATGAAAAATATGTATTGCATAATTATAGTTTTAATAATATATGTATTGATAAGCATAAAAATGTTCTGGAAGGATATATCCAAAGGTATTAATACAAGTTATAACTATATATTGGAATTAAGTGTACATTTCTTTTTTGCTTTTTGTTTATCTATTCTCATTTTTTTGCCACAAAAATATTGCTTTTATAATAAGATAAAATGTTCCAACTACTAAAATAATACAAGATTCAGAAAAGCTACATAAAGTTTTTGAGACTATCAAAATTGCACTTAGATTCTATGCTTTCAGAAGGGGGTAATAAAATTAACATTTATTAAATACTTGCTATATTTCAGCAAATCTGCAAAGTAAATGCTATTATTTTCATTTTAAAGATGAGGAAACTTGAAGTTCAAGGAGGTTACATAGATAGTCTAAATCATATACCAGTACAAAGCAGAGCCAGAATTAAACCAGATTCATCTGATCCCAATGGCTACACTCTCTCCACTAGACCAGACAGCTCCCAGTACTGCCCTATAGGAAGAGACAGAGACCTGGTTTTACTCATCACGATCCATGGTGCCTTGAATACAGTAGGCTGTCAACAACGACTGCCCCTAAGTTGCATCTGAAGTTCCTTTCCTAGAGTTCAGGGAAGAAGTGTCCAGCTCACAAACACTCCACTTGTCCCCTTTACTTACCCTGAGTAAAGATGAATGATTCTGAGATTCTTGTTACAATTGCCCTGCAAAGTGTTGTGTCTTTTAAGACTAAATGTGGTTTACATTCTCTCTGCTTATAGTAAAAGCCCATTATTAGGATGACTTAGAGCCCTTTGATAATTCTGAGATACACGTGCTCTTGAAGGAAGCGTCTCTACATCATGGCTGACTGACAATTGACCTCTTAGTTTAACAACTGGCAAAACATCACAGTGCTTCCTCAATTGCCCTTTGTTTTCCTGTCCTGTTGAATGTTTTGTTAAGTGTGAGTATGACTGATTCCACATCACACCAAGGAGCTTTGGGCAATTAATTTCTGATCTCTCCTTGTCATCAAATTACTTCTGTGAAGAGCATGATTTCCAAACACTGTTTTCCCACCATTAGCATGGGTGTAGTGGGCACTGCCTGCTCCATTTCAGAAGAAGCTTGGCTAAGTGGCAAGTTATTGGCATGACGCCAATGTTACAGGTGGAAGAGAAGCGAAATATGAACGGAATGTGGATGAGGGCTGAAATTTAGGGAGTGGAGGAAAATTCTGTGGGATGTGTGGTGATGGAGGGAAAGTACCTGCATTACTACAGGGACTATTTATGAAGCTTTTACAATGGGCCAGACCCTGGGCTAAGTGTTTTACATGTGTCATATGATTCAAACATGTCATATGATTTTCCCACATACAGAAACTGATCCAAGTTGTTCAAGGCTCTGGAGATTATATACATTTGGAATGGGCATCTTTTAGAATATAAAATTAAAAAGACAACATGCCTACAGCCACCCGCTGAGGGGCTCATACGAGTGAGGTGCCTTGATGCTTAAATTTCCTAATCCATTCTGAGCATAAGGATGCTCAGCCAAGTTAAGTAACTTGCCCAGTCACAGATCTACCCAGTGACAGAGTAAGGATTCCTCTCAGGCTTCCAAAATCCTTAAAGAATTCCCCAAAGCCCCCTAATAGGCAATTCATGAGGACAAACTCCTTTGAAACAGCAGCACAACACCTTGATGTGGTTCTGAGAGTTTTCTGGCAGGGCCCAGCCCCTGTCAGAACCTGCAGGGCTTGAGGTTGTGGACTCCTGCCAAAAACCTCAGGAGGAATCTGCATCTTTCAGATTCATAGAATCTGTAAGGAAAGCTACTGATTAGGGAGAAGAAAGACAGGTTTTAATGACTCTGCTTATTGTCTTCACAAATGAAAAAGAAGGGGAAAAAATTTTATTTTTAAGATACACATTTAACTTAGCCACAGTCCTGGATAAAAAGTTACAAGTGTTCAAAGCTAGATGCAGGGATGAGCTAATAAACCAGCTTGGGAGGCAGAGGGAGCCCCTGTCCAATTTGTAGTGTTTGCCAATTTCTATGGTATTAATATTCCCACCATGGCTAGTTTCCAGCTACAATGGTTGTTTGGTTCACAAGATTCCTGAATACTTAGCAATCGGCTCTTAGAAGCAGGTACAAGCCACTCCAGCCCACCACTGGCTAAACATTCCATTTGGCTGTGATGGTCATGGCCTCAAGTCCTTCAGTTATTATGAATATCTTTTTTAAAACTCAGAGGCAAATATTCTAGGCCCTGATATCTTGTTTATTTGGGACTATGGAAAGAGGACTTGAGATTAATTATTAAATCTCAAGCATGTTAGGGAAATGAGTTAGGGATTCCTCATGGTCTACATGTATAACCGTGACCCATTCATAAAATCTTTCTGCAACATTTACTCAACTACTGATATAGATGTGAACTCTCAGTTCCTTTCCCTCCCTTGCTACTGGGCCTATTCACTCCCCTAAATCCTTTGTCCTTCCCCCCATCCACCCCATGAGTAACTACAACAGCTGAGGACAGGACAACTGGTAAAAGAAAAGGGACTAGTCCACTTCATTATATAGATAGGAAACTGAGGCCCAAGGAGAAGAAAAATAACACAAGTCATACAGGGTTTTAAACACTAGAAGGAGGACTAAAATTCAATTCTCCTGTCTGTCTACAGTTCTTTCTAACACCTTGCTGTTCAAGCAATTAAACCTTATAATAAACATTTCATGATAATATCTTTGAATGGTACCCTATCTTCCATATTAATTTTGTAGCAACATCAGGAAAGTGGTAATTTGGCTGTTTGGGGCCCTGACTCATTTCCTCTGCCTCTGCCTTTTTGAGTTTTCTTGAGCTGGAAACACTCATCACTGCCCAGGTAAGCTCAGGGCCACCCAATTCAAAGACCTACAGAAAACAGAGCCTGCAACATGATTTGAGTAGAGGCAGTTTCCACAGACACAATCTGAGACAGCAGAGAAAGGCAATACAGGTTTGTTATTAAGATCTGGGCAACTGGGACTTGACCCCACTGGGACCCCATGAAGAGTCTTATAGAAGGCCTCTCTCAAAATGCCTGCAACATGGGACTTTCAAAGCAAAAACCAGGAAAATCCTAGGAAAACTAGGACAAGTTGGTCACGCTTTCAGAATCATCTGCCTAAGAGCTGGAGCAGGGGAACATTTATCCACTACCTCCTATCCTTCAGTGGCTAACTCACCCCATGAAACAGAGCCAGTTCTCTCAGACTTGCATGTTTGCCTGGGTGGAAGTTAAAACACATTTCTGCAGGTCTCCAAAGCCAAAGAAGTGGAGTGAGAGCAGCCCCTGGCAGACTGAGATTCGGCACACCTGGGGTAAGGAACAGGTGGCTCACACCTCTGGCAGCTGGGCGCTGCAGCAATGGCTGGAGTAAAGCCTGACTGAGAGAATGTGAGGTGGTGTACAAAGGGTGTCCAATGCAACACAAAGAGTATACAAACAGCCTTGGTCTCTGAGCTGGTAAGAGTACAGTAATCAAGTGGCCCTCTGGGACCTGGGATACAGTGACTACTAAAGCAGCTAGCAGTTTACCAGGCTGCCTTTTCATGAAGCTACTCATGAGATGTTGAACCTTACATGGGTTCCCTTTCTTCCTCCCTCCTTCCCTTCCTTTCTTCCTTCTTTCTTCTTCCTTCCTCCTTCCTCTTTTCTTCCTTCAATAAATATTTAGTGAATGCCTATAATGTCCCAGGGACTATATTAGATACTTGAGATATAAAAACAACTGAACACAATCCTCACCCCCAAGAAGCATGTTGAGGAAGGATCACCAATCCTAAGCCAGACAGTTATAATACAGTATAACTCTGGTAGAGATGGGCAGGGAGAAAAAAGGAGAAGAAAGGATTCACATGGGAAGTAACATTTAAGCTGAGTTTCTAAAGCTAATAATAAAAATAGTAATTATTGGTAACTTTGATGAGAATCTTTGTGCCAGGGAATGTTCTAAAATGTTTATAGTACTAACACATTTAATCCTTATAATAGTCCTATGAAGGAGGTGCAATCGTTATCCTTAATTTAGAAATGACAAAGCTGAACTATTAAAAAAAATGAAGTTTTCCAATGTTTAAGGCACAAGGGTACAAACTGGTAGCTCTTTACCAAAACCCATTTCTCTTCTTCTTCGGCACACAGCTAGACTACATCGCCCAGACTCCTTTGCAATTAGGTGTAACTATGTGATTGAATTATAGCAAATGGGATGTGAGCAGAAAAGACATACACCATAAGAACCTTCCATGTATATTCTCCATATGCTTCTCTCCTTCTGGATGTTCACAGAGGGTGATCTTGGAAAACACACACTGAAAATGGTTATGTCTGGGCCATAAATAGAGGAGGGCCTGCCCCACTGATTATTCACCTGACAAGCACTGATTTTGAGCAAGAAATAAACTTTCATTAAATTTTTGGGTCTTTTCATTACTGCAAAAATGCCACTTATTTTATGAGCCTATTTATTAATGCAGTTAGCCTTCTATAATTAATATAAGCACATATGAGAAAGTGGCAGAAAATTAGATTGAAAAGATAAATGGGACTTCCGGGAAGATGGCGGTGTGAGCAGGGCGGCAGAAATCTCCTCCCAACACTATATTTATCTATGAAAACACAGGAAATACATCTATTCCTAAAAGAGAGACCAGAATACACAGGAAAGCGCACAGCGTGCAGCTACACCCGAGAGGACTCGGCACCCCAAGAGGCGGGTAAGATCCGGAGCCGCGACCCGGCGGGACCCGAGCCCTCCCCCACCCCAGCGCACCGGCGGGAGGAGAGGATTCAGAGCCGGGAGGGAGTGGAAGTGCACCCCGCGAAGTAGCCAGCCCCGGTGATCTGCATGGGGAGCGCTGACCCACATCGCGCGGTGTAGCGGAGATTGGAGAGACAGAGGGGCAGAATCTGAGCGGGGAACGTGCCTGGGTGCTTGCAGCCAACTCCGAGGAAGGAAAAAAAAAAAAGCGCGCGCTTTCTTCAGCGGTCTTAAAGAGACAGGAGCCCAGCGGAGGAGCCGGATCGCCCCAGCACACTCAGCCCAGCAGGCTGCGAGTCCTAAGGAGTTTCAGACACCTTAGCTGGCGACTGAGGAAGCATAGCCATACTTACACTTCTCACTGAGATCAACAGCCTCCTATTTGTTCCCACCCCTGCCAGAGCGATAAAGGGCCCTGCGGAGCAGCGCAGTCACAGCTGTGGAATAGTGGGGCAATAGCGCCACCTACAGCATTCCCACAGAATCTACGTCCAGTGGGCATTTTTTTTGTTTTTTTTGTTTTGTTTTTTGTTTTGTTTTTGTTTTTTCTTTTCTTTCTTTTTTCTTTTTTTTTCTTTCTTTCTTTCTTCTTTTTTTTCTTTTTTTTCTCTCTTTTTTTTCTTCTCTTTTTAAAGTCTTAAAGAGCCCAGCTGACATACGTGGCAACTATCAGTGACCAATTCTATAGCCATGAAAAGACAGAGGAATATGGTTCAGACCAAAATCAACCAGACAACCCCAGAGAGGGAGTCTGAAGGGATGGAAATGCATAGTCTTCCTGAAAAAGAATTCAGAATAAAAGTCATAACCATGCTGATGGACCTACAGAGAAATGTGCAAGAGCTGAGGGAGGAAGTGAGGGAACTGAGGAAAGACAATGCAGAAATCAGACAAGCGATCGACGGGCTTAACAGCAGAATGGATGAGATGCAAGAGACTGTTAATGGAATAGAAAACAGAGAACAGGAGTACAGAGCAGCTGAGGCAGAGAGAGATAAAAGGATTTCTAGGAATGAAAGAATATTAAGAGAACTGTGTGACCAATCCAAAAGGAACAATATTCGCATTATAAGAGTACCAGAGGAAGAAGAGAGAGAAAAAGGGATAGAAAGTGTCTTTGAAGAAATAATTGCTGGAAACTTTCCCTCACTGGGGAAGGAAGTAGTCTCACAGTCCACCGAAGCTCATAGATCTCCCAACACAAGGGACCCAAGGAAGACAACACCAAGACACATAATAATTAAGATGGCAAAGATCAAAGATAAAGACAGGGTATTAAAGGCAGCTAGAGAGAGAAAAAAGATCACCTACAAAGGAAAACCCATCAGACTATCATCAGACTTCTCAACAGAAACCTTACAGGCCAGAAGAGAATGGCATGATATATTTAACGTTATGAAACAGAAGGGCCTCGAACCAAGAATATTGTATCCAGCACGATTATCATTTAAATATGATGGAGGGATTAAACAATTTCCAGACAAACGAAAGTTGAGAGAGTTTGCCTCTCATAAACCACCACAACAGGATATCTTAAATGGACTGCTCTAGATGGAGGCACACCTAAGGCTAAAAAGATGTCACCAGAGAAAATAAAATCATAGCAAAGAAAGCAGACCATCCAAATACTAACAAAAGGCAAACAATAAAACACCTATTATAGAAAGAATGGAGGAGGAGGAATAAGAAGGGAGAGAAAGAAAGAAACATCAGACTGTGCTTACAATAACTTAACAAGAAAGTTAAGTTAGATTCTTAGATAGTAAAGAAGCAACCCTTGAACCCTTGGTAACCACGAATCTAAAGCCAGCAATGGCAATAAGTACATACCTATCAATAATCACCCTAAATGTAAATGGACTGAATGCACCAATCAAAAGACACAGAGTAACAGAATGGATAAAAAAGCAAGACCCATCTATATGCTGCCTACAAGAAACTCACCTCAAATCCAAAGATATACACAGACTAAAAGTGAAGGGATGGAAAAAGATATTCATGCAAACAACAAAGAGAAAAAAGCAGGTGTTACAATACTTGTATCAGACAAAATAGACTTCAAAACGAAGAAAGTAGCAAAAGATAAAGAAGGACATTACATAATGATAAAGGGGTCAGTCCAACAAGAAGATATAACCATTATAAATATATATGCACCCAACACAGGAGCGCCAGCATATATGAGACAAATACTAACAGATTTAAAGGAGGAAATAGACAGCAATGCATTGATCTTAGGAGACTTCAACACACCACTCACTCCAAGGGACAGATCAACCAGACAGAAAATAAGTAAAGACACAGAGGCACTGAACCAATTCTATAGCCATGAAATCAACCAGACAACCCCAGAGAACAGATGGACCTAACAGATATCTACAGAACTCTACACCCAAAAGCAACAGGATACACATTCTTCTCAAGGGCACATGGAATATTTTCCAGAATAGACCACATACTAGGCCACAAAAAGAACCTCAGTAATTTCAAAAATATTGAAATCATACCAACCAACGTCTCAGATCACCAAGGTATAAAACTAGAAATAAATTTTAGAAAGAAATCAAAAAGGCTCACAAATACATGGAGACTGAACATTCTCCTAATTGATCAATGGGTTAACGACCAAATCAAAACAGAAATCAAAGAATATATGGAGACTAATGACAACAACAACACAAAGCCACAACTTCTGTGGGACGCATTAAAGGCAGTTCTAAGAGGAAAGTATATTGCAATCCAGGCCTATTTAAAGAAGGAAGAACATTCCCAAATGAATAGTCTAAAGACACAATTACTGAAATTGGAAAAAGAAGAACAAATGAGGCCCAAAGTCACCAGAAGGAGGGACATAATAAAGATTAGAGAAGAAATAAATAAAATTGAGAAGAATAAAACAATAGAAAAAAATCAATGAAACCAAGAGCTGGTTCTTTGAAAAAATAAACAAAATAGATAAACCCCTAGCCAGACTCATTAAGAGAAAAAGAGAATCTACACACATAAACACAATCAGAAATGAGAAAGGAAAAATCACGACGGACCCCACAGAAATACAAAGAATCATAAGAGAATATTATGAGAATCTATATGCTAACAAGCTGGAAAACATAGAAGAAATGGACAACTTCTTAGAAAAATACAACCTTCCAAGACTGACCAAGCAAGAAACAGAAAAACTAAACAGACCAATCACCAGCGACGAAATCTAATTGGTAATCAAAAAACTACCCAAGAACAACACCCCCGGGCCTGAAGGATTCACCTCTGAATTCTACCGGACATATAGAGAAGCAATAACACCGATTCTCCTTAAAGTTTTCCAAAAAATAGAAGAGGAGGGAATACTTCCAAACTCATTCTATGAAGTCAGCATCACTCTAATACCAAAACCGGGCAAAGACCTCACCAAAAAAGAAAATTACAGACGAATATCCCTGATGAACGTAGATGCAAAAATACTCAACAAAATATTAGCAAATCGAATTCAAAAATACATCAAGAGGATCATACACCATGATCAAGTGGGATTCATCCCAGGGATGCAAGGATGGTACAACATTCGAAAATCCATCAACATCATCCACCACATCAACAAAAAGAAGAACAAAAACCACATGATCATCTCCATAGATGCTGAAAAAGCATTTGACAAAATTCAGCATCCATTCCTGATTAAAACTCTCAACAAAATGGGTATAGACGGCAAGTACCTCAACATCATAAAGGCTATATATGACAAACCCACAGCTAACATCATACTTAACGGCGAGACGCTGAAAGCTTTTCATCTAAGATCGGGAACAAGACAGGGATGCCCACTCTCTCCACTGTTATTCAACATAGTACTGGAGGTCCTAGCCACAGCAATCAGACAAAACAAAGACATACAAGGCATCCAGATTGGTAAAGAAGAAGTCAAATTGTCACTATTTGCAGATGACATGATACTGTACATAAAAAACCCTAACGATTCCATTCCCAAACTACTAGAACTAATATCTGAATTGAGCAAAGTTGCAGGATACAAAATTAACACACAGAAATCTGTTGCTTTCCTATACACTAATGATGAACTAACAGAAAGAGAAATCAGAAAAACAATTCCATTCACAATTGCATCAAAAAGAATAAAATACCTAGGAATAAACCTAACGAAGGAAGTGAAAGACCTGTACTCTGAAAACTACAAGACACTCCTAAGAGAAATTAAAGAGGACACTAACAAATGGAAATGCATCCCATGCTCTTGGCTAGGAAGAATAAATATTGTCAAAATGGCTATACTACCTAAAGCAATCTACAGATTCAATGCAATCCCTATCAAATTACCAACAGCTTTCTTCAATGAACTGGAACAAATAATTCTAAAATTCATATGGAACCACAAAAGACCCCGAATAGCCAAAGCAATCCTGAGAAGGAGGAATAAAACAGGGGGAATTACACTCCCTGACTTCAAGCTCTACTACAAAGCCACAGTAATCAAGACAATTTGGTATTGGCACAAAAACAGACCCACAGACCAGTGGAACAGAATAGAAAATCCAAACATTAACCCAAACATATACAGTCAATTAATATTTGATAAAAGTGCCTTGGATATACAATGGGGAGATGACAGCCTCTTCAGCAGCTGGTGTTGGAAAAACTGGACAGCTACATGTAAGAGAATGAAACTGGACTACTGTCTAGCCCCATACACAAAGGTAAACTCAAGGTGGATCAAAGACCTGAATGTAAGTCATGAAACCATCAAACTCTAAGAAAACAACATAGGCAAAAATCTCTTGGACATAAACATGAGCAACTTCTTCATGAACATATCTCCCCGGACAAGGGAAACAAAAGCAAAAATGAACAAGTGGGACTATATCAAGCTGCAAAGCTTCTGTACAGCAAAGGACACCATCAGTAGAACAAAAAGACATCCTACAGTATGGGAGAATATATTCATAAAAAACGTATCTGATAAAGGGTTGACATCCAAAATATATAAAGAACTCATGCACCTTAACAAACAGAAAGCAAATAATCCAATTAAGAAATGGGCAGAGGACATGAATAGACACTTCTCCAAAGAAGAAATTCAGATGGCCAACAGGCACATGAAAAGATGCTCCACATCGCTAATCATCAGAGAAATGCAGATTAAAACCACAATGAGATATCACCTCACACCAGTGAGGATGGCCAACACCCAAAACACAAACAACAACAAATGTTGGCGAGGATGTGGAGAAAAGGGAACCCTCCTACACTGCTGGTGGGACTGCAAATTAGTTCAACCATTGTGGAAAGCAGTATGGAGGTTCCTCAAAAAACTCAAAATAGAAATACCATTTGACCCAGGAATTCCACTCCTAGGAATTTACCCTAAGAATGCAGCAGCCCAATTTGAAAAGGACAGATGCACCCCTATGTTTATTGCAGCACTATTTACAATAGCCAAGAAATGGAAGCAACCTAAGTGTCCATCAGTAGATGAATGGATAAAGAAGATGTGGTACATATACACAATGGAATATTATTCAGCCATAAGAAGAAAACAAATCCTACCATTTGCAACAACATGGATGGAGCTAGAGGGTATTATGCTCAGTGAAATAAGCCAAGCCGAAAAAGACAAGTATCAAATGATTTCACTCATATGTGGAGTATAAGAACAAAGAAAAATACTGAAGGAACAAAACAGCAGCAGACTCACAGAACCCAAGAACGGACTAATAGTTACCAAAGGGAAAGGGACTGGGGAAAATGGGCGGGAAGGGAGGGATAAGAGGGAAAAAGGGGCATTACGATTAGCAGATGTAATGTTGGGGGGGCACGGGGAGGGCAGTACAACTCAGAGAAGGCAAGTAGTGATTCTATAGCATCTCACTACGCTGATGGACAGTGACTGTAATGGGGTTGGTGGGGGGGACCTGATGAAGGGGTAGTTTAATAACTGTAATATTGCACATGTAATTGTAGATTAATGATAATAAAATAAATTATATTAAAAAAAAAAAGAAAAGATAAATGAAGGGTGTCCTGTACCATACAAAAAAGTCTTATCTTTTTTCCAGACACACAGAAGAATTCTTCTCTTAAGACAGAGAAGGAAATAAAAGAGTAGTTACAGCCCCATTTGAGTAGAGATGATAGCTGAGGGACATCATACCTAATATGTTTTTTTCTGAGCAATGAGAAGTACAATCATCTTGAGGGCATGCTGGGTGTGCAGTCATGTGGGTGGGCATGAGGGGGCAGACTGGGAGCCAGAAAGGTGGCAAAGGTGAATAATGTGAGAGGCAGCAGAGAAGACAGGCTTTGGAGCTTCTGTCAGTCAGGTTCTTGTAGGGAAAATATCACTCTAGGTATCTCATGTAGAAGGATATTTAATACAGGAAATTAGGTGCTCACAGAGCTGGCAGAAAGGCCTCAGAAGCAAAAGTCACAGGTATCCCCACTAGCTTTCAGTTTCATTGCTTCAAATGTTGCCACCCAACTCAGAAGCCTGCAGCAAACCACTGCCAACTTCAAAGACTTCCACAGTCCAAGGGCAAGTGGCATGGCAGGGAAATGTATGGCAACTGAAGAAACTTATGTTTGGGAAGTCCATTTGGGTGTTTTTAAAATATAACTGCAAATTCTTTGAAACTCTTTCCATCAAGACGTATGGTCTCTGTCCCTTCCCCTTGAAACAGGGTAAGCTTATGACTGTTTTGCCAGTGGAATATGGTAGAAATGAAGCCGTGTTGGAAGAACGTTGGTGGAAACATATGGCTGAAATGTTACTTCTAAGGTTAGTTCAGAAATGGCCTTGATAATTCTGTCTTGCCTGCTGAGGACATCATCCCAGGAGCCCTGATGCTGTTCAAGAAATCTGACTACTCCTGGCCAACACAGTATATGGAAGCACAAGACACATGGAGATGTAAGAGAAGGCAGGAGTGTCAGAGAAGGCAACAAGATGATGGGAACAGAGGGAGAGAAGGGGATGCAGTGATAGAAGCAGAGGTTGGAGTGATGCGGGCATTAAGCCAAGGAATGCGGGCAACCTCAGGCAGCTGGAAAAAGCGAGGAAGCAGATTGCCCCCTAGAGTCTCCAGAAGGAATGCAGCCTGGCTGACCCATCTGAGACTCTGCTCTAAGGCACACCACGTTTGTGGTCATATGTCGCCGCAGCAGCAAACTAATACAATACCTGACTCTGAGTTCATCCTCAGTGAATGTTAGTAAATAAACAGATGAACCAGGTTACATGCATTTCCTCGTAAATGAGACATGGTATTGTACTCCAGCATAATTTTAAAAGATTAATTACCTCTCTGACAATCTACATATTAGGAGTTAGGATATTTTCTGTTCCCTAAACTCCTAAATCCAGACTAAATGCAGGCAGAACAAGCCAAATAGAAAATACTGCATTTTAAGAAACAGTAACAGATAAATTTATGGAAGACTTACTATGTGCTTTATTTAATCCTCACAACCTATGAGTTAAGCACTACTATCATCCAAAGAGGGGCTAAATAATTTGCACAGTCTCAGAGCTCGTAAGTGTTAAGACAAAGATGAGAACCCAGGCTAACGGGTTCCAAAGTTTAGGCGTGTAGCCTCTGTCATGTGCTGCCTTGGTGTGGGAAGGGAACAGCAGAGGATGATGGAGAACCTACGGCACTGGGTCACCAGGTGAGGGTCTAGACCTGTCTCTGTGGCCCTGGGAAAGTTCCTTAATGAGGGATTTGGTTCCTTGTTCATAAAAATATAGAGGTTGAGCCAGATGACCTTTAAGGTCTCTTTCAGAGCAAGGTTCTGTATCTATTTCCATGTTAAAGAAAAGTCGCATTTGCTAAATAAGAGAAATAAGAACAGGGTAGCATCATACCCTGCTTGATGCACCAAAGGAATTAAGCACCTGGTTAAGTTCCAGTATCTGTTTGGTTATTTGATCTCTTTACTACCATCAGTTTATAAAGGGAACAAGGATGGGTGTGATAGACTAACTACAAATATGTCTCTAATTCTCCTCTCCTCCCTATGGCTATGCCCTTTGCACTGGAGATTTGCAGCTCTTCCCACTGAGATGTGGAAACCATTTTCTCATCCCTTAAATATGTGCTGTTCTTGTGCCTTGCTTTGCCCAATAGTAGAACTGGTGGTATGACAGATCTGAGCTCAGGCCTCTACCTGGACATGACAAAAGCCTAGGCTGGCCCACTGGATGATGAGAGCCCACACAGAACAGAGCCATGTAGCCAAGTCATACAGGCTAAGTCCATGCTAGATTAGCCAGCCCCAACCATGCTGTTAGCAGACCACAGATGCTTGAACAAGCCCAGCCAAGACAGTGATGACCCACAACAGCAGAACCACCCAGCCAACTACAGAGTTGCTGCATGCCACTATAGCTATTTTTTATGCAGTTTTATTGTGACAATAGATAACTGACAGTTGTCCTGCAAAGCAGAAAGTATGGCATATGAATTATGCCCGTATTAATCAGTACAATTCATTAATCTAGGTTGCAAGTGACAGGCACCTGACACAGCCCTGCTTAAACACACAAGGGACGTTATTGGTTTATCTTAATGAAATGTCCAGGGGTAGATACAGCGAGAGCTAGATGCCCAAAATTTGTATTTGGACCTTGGTTCTCTCCATCTTTTGGTTCTATTTTTGTCTTAGTTTCATTCTTATGCAAATGCCCCCTCACAGGGCAAGAGGGCCACCAGCAGCTTCCAACTTATACTCTGTTGTATTAGTTGTTAAGTAGAAAAAGGATTTCTCTTCCCCAATAGTTCAAGTAGAAGTCCTAGGGACAACTTTCATGAGATTGATTAGGATCATACCTCATTCCTGAACCAACCACTTTGTTTTTTCCGGGAGATATGCTAGGCCTGGTCTTGGATCAGGCATCCAACTCTGGAGATAGGGGTTGGATTGGTATTAAAGCCACATGGACTAAGAATAAACAAACAGGGCATCCCCTAAAGGAAAACTGAAGTAGTGCTACCAAATGAATAGGGACTAAATGAAAACAATATAGATCTCCTATACTCGTTAGTATTACTAATGAATTAAAGAAAGTGAAGTGACAACTTCTCAGCAGTGATTCTTCTGCAGAACAGTAGGCAGTTCACTCCTACCTGTACAAAGTTTCCAATACTTCTGTCCCAGTAGCTTTTGTTATGCACGATGCTTCCTCTACCCTACCCAGATGTTATCTAAAAATCAAAATTCGATCATATCTCTCTCACAGAAGTAGGTAATATACAACCAAGTGGTCATACACATCAAAGAAAGGGCTTGTGACAGACATAGGAGTCTGAGGAAGTAGACTGAGGAAGTATGAGGTATCAGAACTTAGCCCAATAAACTGTGCTCATGAGCTACCTGAATCATGAAATTACTTCCAAGTCCTAACTGGAGAGATAGCATACTACAGTGGCCAAGAGCACAGATTCTGGATACAGTCTCCATATGTTTGGATCTCAGCTCTAACTGCTTCATGAGGCTGTGTGACTTTCTGGGGGTTACTCAGTCTCTCTGTGCCTCAGTTTTCCCATAAGTAAATCTCCATCTACATATTTATATAATAATAGCATTTACTCTGCCTGCAGGAAGAGTAAATGAGTCATTATGTGAAAAAGCACTTAGAACAGTATCTGGTATGTAGTTAGAGCTATAACGTGTCAATTATTAATCATCTGGTAGGATGCACGCGGCAACAACTCCTTTGAACCTGGGGTAAGGAAGTCTGACACCATCAATCAAAGATGTGTGACTTTGGTTGAGTCATTTATTGTCTCTGGGGCCATCTTAATTTCTTCACCTACAATATGATGTAAATTATGTCTACCCTACTGAGCTTACAAGGCTGCTGTAAAGATCAGAGGAAATAATAGATGCTAAATTCTTTGAAAACATTCAAGCCCTTTATAAATGAGAAGCCTTATTAATACTAATTATCTCCATCTAGACTATCTGATTTGCATGTAATCAGGGAAGTTTTTCAACCCACGCTGTTTTGCGCAAAGAATCATTAGGAAAGAAAATCATCTGCTGACATAAAATAATGGATTCCCTAACCAAAACCAGTTCAAAAGCCATTAGGATTGTTTTGTGATTTGAAATATTCACTATCATCTTTTGTATATAGCAAGAAGTAAAGTTGATATAATGGGAAGGTCAGAACATCTGGATTCTAGTTCCTGGTTCTGCCGTTAACTTATTGTGTCATCTTGGGTGAGGCATTTTATTTCTCTGGGTTTCCCTAGTCTGTGAAATGATGAATACTTGTAATGCTACAAAACTCTTGCAACAGATGTTCCCAGGCATTAGGGTTCTGATCACTTCTTGGTGGAGTATTACTCAACACTTGGCTTAAATGCCCACTGAATCTCTGGAAAATACATCTGCCCAGACAGCATTTTACTATAAATATAATATTTGATTAACAAAATACATCCAAGAGTGTAAGTTGAGACTACAGTCTTTGTCTATGGAATGCTCCATGAATACAAGCACAGATCATATAGGTGGTCCAGAATAGACAGCAATCTTCCTTTCTCTGGTTCTACAAGGCATCTGGCAATGTCCTCTTCCATGGCCTCTCTTCCTTTGTCCTTGCCTTGAGACTCTGTCAGGTCCTTCTATGAGGCTGTTTCAGCAATTTCCTACTATATTCTATAAGGCCCTATGTAATCTGTTCCCCCATACCACCTTTGACTTCCTCTCCTCCTTACTTACTGTATACCAGACAAGTGGGGACCCCTGAACAAGACCAGAGCTCAATCCTGCCTCAGGGCTTTTGCACTTGCTCTCTTTCTGCCTGGAATTATCTTCATCCTAATAGCCCCATGGCTTCCTCCCTTCCTTCAGGTTTCTGTTTCCCTGACCACCTTATGTAAAACAGAAAACCCTCCCCACTTTGCTCTGCTGTTCCCTGAATTAGGTACCAGCTATGTTTCAACAATGCAGATCCAAAGAGATCCAAAAATGAAGTGGTTTATATTAGATAGAAGTTTACTTTGTTTTCATGTAAGTGTCAAAAACTGAGCAGTCTAAAGCTGGGAACTCGACCAATTTCCATACTTGGCTCCAAGGATGCTCTAGTCAATGCCATTTCCCAGCCAGTGAGAAAGAAAAGGACAGGTTCCAAGGTGAATGCTTTATTCTTCAGCAAATGACCTGAAAGTTATACAAAACACTTCTATTCATATCCCATTGGCCTGAACTTGGTCAATGCTATATCCAGGTGCCAAACGGAGGGGAAGAAATACAGTCCCTAACAGACGGCCTTGTTATCAGCTAAAACTTGAGATAAGGGTTCTTTTTCTAAAAGATGAAAGGGAGAATGAATTCTGTGGAACAATTAAAAGTTTCTGCCATGCTCTATCCTTCTGCTGTATTTACCTCCACAGCACTTATTTCCATTTGAGAGTCTATGGATTTAAATGTTTATTTTTTGTCTCCCCACACTAGAATATGATTCCCACAAGGGGGGAGAATTTGTTTACTGATGTATCAACAGCCTGTGGGTCAGCTCTAGAGTCATACAGTATGCTCCCTTTTCAGACTAGCTTCTTTCACTTAGCAATATTATTTTAAGCTTACTCCATGTTTTTTCATAACCTAATAGCTCATTTTTTCTATTGCTGAATAATAGGTTTTTTTTCTGATTTTCTGAGACAGTCACTTTTCTTTCTGATTCACCTTGTGTCTCACAGACCTGAATTTTCTTGCTTTCTAGTGTTAATGAAATTCTGGTCTTACTTCCTCTTGAGGTTCCCAGGATTCAAGAGTAGGGTGTTGTCTTTCTAGAGCCCATCTCAGGTAGCCATGATGTTCTTCAAAGGACTTTGGGTTTAAAAGAAGAAGGAGTTAAGAGGAAACGCAATCTTTTAAAAAAATCAATAGTGTTTATTTTGAAATAGCTTTAAGTTAACAGAAAAAATGAACAGAAAGTACAGACTTCCCGTATACCCATTTTTCCTCCCCACACACTGCCCTCATTATTACTATCTTGTATTAGTGTGGTATATTTGTTACAATGGATGGATCAATATTGATACATTATTAACTAAAGTCTAAATTTATTTTAGGGTTTGCTCATTATGTTGCATAGTTCTATGGCTACTGAGGAATGTATAATGTCATGTATCCACCACTACAGTATCATACAGAATAGTTTCATTGCCCTAAATATCCTGAGCTTCATCTATTTATCCCTTCCCATCTCCCCCTTTCCTCGAGCCCCTGGTAACCACTAATCTTTTTTACTGTCTCTATAATTTTGCCTTTTCCATAATGTCACATACCTAGAGTCATACAGTATGCTCCCTTTTCAGACTAGCTTCTTTCACTTAGCAATATTATTTTAAGCTTACTCCATGTTTTTTCATAACCTAATAGCTCATTTTTTCTATTGCTGAATAATATTCTATTACATGGATATACCATGGTTTACATATCCATTAACTCCTTTGAGGACAGTTGTTTCCAGGTTTTGGTAATTATGAATAAAGTTGCTCTAAGCATCCAAGTGTGGGTTTTTGCACAGACGTATATTTCCAATTCATTACACTATCTAAGAGGGTGGTTGATGGATCATATATAATAAGCCTATGTTTAGCTCTGTAAGAAATGTTACTGTCTTCCAAAGTGGCTGTACCATTTTGGTTTCCTACCAGTACTGAATGAGAGTTCCTGTTGCTCCAGATTCTCTCTAGCATTTGGTGTTGCCAGTATTTTAGAGTTTAGCCTTTCTAATAGGTATGTAGTGGCATCTCATTGTTATTTTCATTTGCAATTTTCTAATGATATATAAAGTTAAGCATCTCTTCATATGCTTTCCATCTGTGTATCTTCTTTGGTGAGGTGTGTGTTTAGATCTTTTGCTCATTTTTAAATTTAGTTTTCTTTATTACTGTTGAGTTTTAAGTGTTTTTTGCATACTTGGATACAAATCTTTTATTAGTTATTTGTTTTGCAAATATTTTTCCCAGTCTGTGGCTTTTCATTCTCTCAAGATTCATTTGTAAGTGTATCTTTAAAAGTATTCTACCACTATTATACTCAGTGAAATAAACCAGGTGGAGAAAGACAAGTACCAAATAATTTCACTCATCTGTGGAGTATAAGAACAAAGAAAAAGCTGAAAGAACAAAACAACAGCAGACTCACAGAACCCAAGAATGGACTAACAGTTACCAAAGGGAAAGGGACTGGGGCAGATGGGTGGGAAGGGAGGGATAAGAGGGATAAGGGCATTACGATTAGCACATATAATGTGGGGGGGTGGGGGTACGGGGAAGGCAGTATAACAGAGAAGACAAGTAGTGACTCTATAGCATCTTACTATGTTGATGGACAGTGACTGTAATGGGGTATGTGGTGGGGACTTAATAACGGGGGGAATTTGGTAACCACAATGTTGCTTTTGTAATTGTATATTAATGCTATCAAAATAAAAAAGTATATAAAAAAAGTATCCTACCACGTAGATCAGAGAATGGTATATAAGAAATTGAGAAGTGTCTGCCTACACCTATTAATATTGAAAACTTTCCATTGTACATATAGAAGTTCTGGGACCAACTCTAATAGTTCTTTGACTTCACATAATGCACCATTTAAAGCATGTATATATACATTACTTCTTTTGACAAATGGTTAGTTTTACAAAGCCACACAGTTGAGTGAACCTCCTAGGATTAGAACCCAGGTTTTCCAATCTCTGGTCTGATATTCTTTCCAATCTATCACACTAACTCTTTTTTTTAAATAATTTATTTTGGATCATTATTCTACAATTACATGTGCAATATTATGATTATTAAACTACCCCCTTCATCAAGTCCCCCCCACCAACCCCATTACAGTCACTGTCCATCAGCGTAGTGAGATGCTATAGAGTCACTACTTGTCTTCTCTGAGTTGTACTGCCCTCCCCGTGCCCCCCCAACATTACATCTGCTAATCGTAATGCCCCTTTTTCCTTCTTATCCCTCCCTTCCCGCCCATTTTCCCCAGTCCCTTTCCCTTTGGTAACTATTAGTCCGTTCTTGGGTTCTGTGAGTCTGCTGCTGTTTTGTTCCTTCAGTATTTTTTCTTTGTTCTTATACTCCACATATGAGTGAAATCATTTGATACTTGTCTTTTTCGGCTTGGCTTATTTCACTGAGCATAATACCCTCTAGCTCCATCCATGTTGTTGCAAATGGTAGGATTTGTTTTCTTCTTATGGCTGAATAATATTCCATTGTGTATATGTACCACATCTTCTTTATCCATTCATCTACTGATGGACACTTAGGTTGCTTCCATTTCTTGGCTATTGTAAATAGTGCTGCGATAAACATAGGGGTGCATCTATCTTTTTCAAACTGGGCTGCTGCATTCTTAGGGTAAATTCCTAGGAGTGGAATTCCTGGGTCAAATGGTATTTCTATTTTGAGTTTTTTGAGGAACCTCCATACTGCTTTCCACAATGGTTGAACAAATTTGCAGTCCCACCAGCAGTGTAGGAGGGTTCCCTTTTTTCCACATCCTCGCCAACATTTGTTGTTGTTTGTATCACACTAACTCTTATCAAGATTTTATATTTGACTTATTTGATTCTTACTCACCATATAAATATTTGTGTTCAGAGTTAGACTTAAGTTTCCAGTCTTGTTTATCAGCAACAAAAAAATTTTAAATTAGCTGTATAAGCATTGCTTTGATTACAAGTGACATAACCCAAATAAAATTGGCTTAAGCACTATAGAAGAATTAATGAACTGAGGTAACTGAAAAATCCAAGACTGGATGGATCCAGTGGCTCAAATTAATCAACCTCTCTCTCTCTCAGTCCTTTGCATAGAATTCATTCTCAAGCTAACTTCTTGAAGTGACAATAATACCACCAAGAGCTTCAGGCTTCTATCCTTTTGGCAAATCCAAGAAAAAGAAACACCTCTTCCACTATACCTCTAGCAAAAGCAGAGCTCTTGGCCCAGTTTGGGACACATGCTCATGTCTGAACCAGTTACTTGGCCAAAGAAATATAGCCTAGGACACAGGCTCTCCCTGATACCTAACCTGAATCTCAGACATGGAGAATGAAGGAACAGTGACTCCTCAAAAGAAAATCAGGATGCTGTTTCCAGAGGAAGAGAAAACCAAGACTATCAGGAAATTTACAAATGTCTACCACAACCACCAAACATTAATTTCTCTAAATCAGTCCCTTCTGGTTCACTCTTAAGATGGGGGATGGTAAAAAGCACTGTACTTGAAATTAGAAAACCTGGATTCATATCCCTCCACCACTTAGCAGTTCTCCAAGCTGTAGATTCCTATTTAAATCGAGGATAATACAATGTACCTCAAAGATGTGGAAAGGAGAATTAAATAATGATAATAGCAAGCACTTATATAAATGAGTAAACACTTTCTGTAGCACACGGTATGTACCAAACAATATTCTAAGTGCCTTAACATACATTCAATCAGTCTTCCCAAACTTGAGACTGCATCCAAATCACCTGAAAGGTTTGTGAAAACAGAGATTCCTGGGTCCCACCTCCAGAGTTTCTGATTCAGTAGGTTTGGGGGGGTGAGGAGAGGGCTGAGAATTGGCATTTCTAACCAGTTCCCATAGGGTGCTGGTGGTGCTGGTAGGGGGACCATACTTTGAAAACCAATTTATTAGGTCACTGATCCTTCATAACAGCCCTATGAGGGGCACAGGCATATTAGGAAACCAAAGCTCTCCCCAACTCTGAGTTTCACCTTGTCTCTCATGTTTTCACTTTTATTAGTCCAATGATGATAAAGATGACACCAAGGCCCTGGGCTAACTTGACAAGGTGTGACTTTGGATTAGGAATTAAAAATAACCAATTTATACTCAACCATTTTGAACCTTCTCATATACCGTTTCCTCAGAAATAGGGTTAAATAAAGTATTGTATATTTTGTCGATTCAGTAAATGCACTGGTGATACAAAGCTGAAAAAGTACATTTGTCTTTCTCGGCCTGGCTTATTTCAACTTTGCATAATTCCCTCTAGATTCATCCATGTTGCTGCAAATGGCAGGATTTCTTTCTTTTTTGTGGCTCAATAATAGTCCACTGTGTATGTGAACTATATCTTCTTTACCCATTAATCTAATGATAGACACTTTGGTTGCTTCCGTATCTTGGCTATTGTAAATAATGGGGCAATAAACACAGGGGTGCATATATCTTTTCAAATCAGATATTTTGTTTTCTTTAGCTAAATCCCTAGAAACGAAATTATTGGATCAAATGGTATTTCTATTTTTAATTTTTTGAGGAACCTCAATATTGTTTTCCATAGAGGCTGAACCAATTTGCATTCCCACCAACAGTGCAGGAGGGTTCCCTTCTCTCCATATCCTTGCCAATACTTGTCATTTCTTGTCTCTTGGATAGTGACTATTCTAACTGGTGTGAGGTGATATCTCATTGTGGCTTTGATTTGCATTTCCCTGATGATTAGTGATCTGGAGCATCTTTTCAACATATGTAACTGTTAAATCACTACATTGTATACTTGACACCACTATATCAGCTACACTTCAATAAAAAGAAAAAGAAAAAGTACATGGTTTCTGCCCTGAAGGAACTTACCAGGTCGCCAGACAATAGAGAAAATATGGTCATTTATGTATCTACTCAGCAAACATTTATTCCAGGCTCTATGTGCCAATACAATACTTTGAAATATTGGTATTAACATCATCTCCATTCAGTAGATCAGGAAATTGGATCTCAGAAAGGTTAAGTAACTTGTCAAAGGTTGCACAGTTATGGCACCTGGTACCATTCTAAGCACCTTTCATCCATTAGTTTATATTCTGCACAACAGCCCCCTAAGAAGTAGGCATTTTTGTTTCCCCCATTTTATATGTAAGGACATGATGCTCAGAAGGGTAACTTCCCCAAGGTCACACCACTAACAAATGGCAAAACTAGGATTCAAACCCAGGCAATCTGGTTCCAGCACTCATGCTCTTAACCATGTTATACTGATATTGTTCAACAAGAGTTATCAATGTGAGGCTTATCTAATGAGCAAAAAATGTAATATGTAACTTGTGTCAGCTCTTTTACTGTCCTTCATTTCCATTTTTCTCTCTACTCCTTATTATCCTATTAACTCCATTACCGAAAATAAATAAAAAAGAAGGAAAAGGACACAGTTTGGAGGTAAACTTAGCAGTAGGGTGGGAACATGGCTTAGAGTGGAGGCTCTTATCCTCAGGTAACTGTAGACTTCCAACTCTCTGAAATCATCCATACATTTTAGTGTGAATGAGCTTATTTACGTTTTCATGAGGAGAAGATCTACAACTTTCTTAGACTCCCTTACTATATCTGGAACCCACCAAGGTGAAGATCCGCCATTTAAAATACAACAACGCTATGATGACAGAAAATGTTGATGCTGAAATACCAATAACAATATGAAAGTGTAATGTCTACTGCACTTCTTCACCTGATTCCCTCCTCAATCCAAGCATATTTTTGCCTCCTTCTCTCCTCATTGGCCGGTACTTGTCAAGGTCATCAGTAACCTTCACCTTGTTAGATCCAGCAGCTACGTCTCTATCTTCAGCTTTCAGCGTCGTTGGCACTGGCTCTGCTTCCACGCCAGGACGCCTTCACCGGCTTCTGTCCCAATCAGCTTCCTGCCCCTGCTAAACGGTGGGGCACGGCAAGGGTCAACTTGGGTCCTCTTCTCTTCATCCTTCTTTTGATCACTCTCTCCCTACATGACCTCATCCAGTTCCATGGCTTTAATTACTTCACACGTTCAGTAGTTAAGTGTAGGTAAAGTAATTAAGTCACACCTCCAGCCCTGACCTTTATTTACACTGAGCTCAAGGCAGGAATGTATCCGACTGGCAACTTAACATCTCTCCTTGGCTATGTAAGTAAACACCTCAGACTAAATATTTCCGGAGAGAATTATTATTATTATCATTATTATTAATTATTCTGTCTTGTGTGGCTCACAGGACAGTGCACCACCCACAACAGACTCTCAAGAAGTATTTGTTGCACGGTGCGGGGTAGGGATTACTAGCTGATAGTGATGACAGGCAATGTACTCTTTTATAATAAAAATTCACAGAGTAAAGAGAACTCCACGCCCTCATACCCGCCCTGGCAGCGCCTCCGGGTCTCCGCAGCCCACCGCCTCTTCCGGTCTCCTCCGGTCGCCTCCGACGGTGCGCCTGCTCCGTCCGCTTCTTCCGCTCACATGACCCATTCAGGCTCCTCCCCGCCTCCAACATGGCAGAGCCCAGGGTTTCAAGCCGCACGTGAGGAGGATTCTGGGCACCTGCGAATTCCGGAGTGTAAATTTCCCCTCCTTATCGTCGGTTGCGTACCTTGGACGCTCTCCCTGGTTCTCTTAGGCCGCTGCCCCTCTGCAGCCATGAAGAAAAAGCCCGTTTCCCACAAGACCAAGAACACTTACCGGGTGAGCGAGAGATCTTGGGCCGGGAACCATGGGCCCTTGCCGCCTCAGCCGTGGTCTGACAATGAGAGTGACTCCCAGAGCTTCAGTATTATGGGCCGAGCTTGAGTTACTTACCTGGAAGCTCTGGCGAAAGAGGGACACTCCGGGTGTAGTAAAGATGGGACGGGGAACGAAGTCTGGACAGCAGATTGCGCACATTGTTTGTGGGTTCTAGCTTGCCTGGGAATTCCCTTTAGTTCCACGGTTGAATTCATTATTTACAGACTAATTGCTTAGAAGCCGTTCTCCACTGCTCTTCTGTCCTTAAAGACCGAAAGGGGGAGGAGGGTGCGGCGGGTGGTGATTTCCAGCTAATAGCTACGGCACCACTTTTTCCTTTGAGGGTTTCTTTGTTACTGTACAATCGTAGGTCTGTGTACGTTTAAAGACACTACTGATGCAATGATTTAGCCCGATCTCAGTAACGTGGTGTGAAACCTAACGATAGATTTAGCGAGTAGATTGTCAGTTTTCACCTAAGTCCACCGTAATCTAGCATGGAAATTTTATTCGAAATGACATTAACAAAACTTAGGCAAATACATTCATAGAAGTATTTAATTATCTTCATATAGTAGTGCAATGCACTTGTTTACAATGATGTCTTTCAGTTTGTTTTTACAATTTTGTGATTCGTCAGTGATTTCTACTTTTAGTGTCATCAAAACTCAATTGCATATTTTATGATTGAAAATTACCGGTCTGAAATGGTAAATAAAGCATTGCTATTTGTAAAGATAGTAAACAAGGAGTCTTCTTGAAGCTTTAAACTTTCTACTTTCAATGGAAATTGTAGTGGGGTTATTATACAGTAGTCAAAAGATATTCAAGATGTGATGAGTATTAATGGTGGTGTATCTTAAATATACTCTCCCTTACCCTCCACAGTTTCTTACATTTGCTGAACGACTAGGGAATGTGAATATTGATATTATTCACCGGATTGATAGAACTGCAAGCTATGATGAGGTAAGACAATGTTTTAATGGCCAGTCTTCAAGTATTCATGGTTGGTTTATCAGTCTCTTTCCTCTTAGTAGAAATGAATTGTTTTTCAAGCCATTCCTTTATGAACATGAAATGTATTAGACCTGTGCTAGTCATACATGGCAAATTAGATTTAAAGTAAATTAAAAATTCAAGTGACCAGTAGTCATATGTGGCTCATTGCTACCATATTGGACAAGTGCAGAAATGGAATATTTATCCTTGCAGAAAGTTCTGTTGGGAGATGCTGTTTTAGACATTGACTTGAAACTCAGGTGGCTTCTGTGATTGCAACGTCTCCCTTTTCTGTGTGCATTTTGAATACTGCTGCAGATCTGTATTCCTGAAGCTACAATTTTAAAGAAATTCACTTTTCTGGGGCTTAGTTTCCTCTTTCATAAAAGGAAACTACATAATTGTATATGGTTCTAATTGTGCTCTCAGTCACACCTCTACCCCAAAAATCCTGCTTTTTGCTGCATCAACTCATTGTTTCTCTACCAGCCCTTTAAGGCCCCACATAACATGACTTTAACTTAGGGATTCAACCTCAGTTCTTACTATTCTTCACTTGGCTTTAGTCAGATTCTGCCCACTATCCCTTTGAATGCTTTGTCTCCAGTGTGTGAATTCAGTGTGTTAAATGATGTTATCTAGGTAAGCATTTAATGCTTTGGGAACTCATAGTGAAGGAACTCTAACCTGAATTCTTTGGGGGTGTAGGGTGGGATGTCAAAAAAGGTAATGTGGAGTAGATGATACCCGAATTGGGACTTATTGTTTGGATAAGATTCAGCATGGCAAAGAGGATAGAAAAGGCTGTTTTAGGCCGAGGGAGAAGTCTGTATAAAGGAACAGAGGCTAGAGAATTAATATCACACTTTAAAAATTGCAAAGCAATTTCATTGGGATTATAATTGTCTGTAGGGTGTTTGTGTGTGTTGATGGTGACTAGGATTGGGGAACAGAGTAGCTAGTGAGAGACCCAGCTGAAGAGATAGCCAAGGATCATAAAGGGCTTCATATGTCAAGCTGAGTTTGGATTTTACCTTGATCTATGGATGTCATTCTAGGATTGTAAGGCAGGGGAGTGAGTAACATGATCAGGTTTGAATTTTAGATCTCTCTGGCTTTAATACGGAGGAAAGAGCAAGACTAGAGTCAAGGCAACCAGTTGTAAGAATTTGGTAGTTATCTAAGTAAGAAATGATTATGATAGCAGTCAAGATGGAGAGAAGAGAAGGGTTCCAGAAATACTAAAGAAGTAGGATGGATAAGACTTGTGACCTGCTAGGTATACAGGGAGGAAGGGAATGGAATTAAGGTGTTGGCTCCAACAGCTAGGTGGTTGAGGATGTCACTTATCAAGATAGATTTATAGGAAGTGGAACATGAGGTTGGTTTTGTTTGGGGCTTAGTGAGTTTGATAAACCTGTAGCCATACAACTGATGGTCCAAAAGACATTAGATATGTGGATCTGGAGGAATACAGGTGACTTCGGAGGTGGAATTACAGGTTTAGCATTCAGTATATGGTTTGTAGTTTAAGCCACAGGAGAGGATGAAAAGACTAAAGGGTAGAATGTTAAATTAGCAGAGAAGAGAGCCTAGGATAGGATCCTGGACTGGGTGGTCCGTAATCCCATGTCTGACTATTGACTGGTGCTTGCTGGTCTTGGTTGCCCTCATTGTCTCTTATTCTTCAGTAAACTAGCCTAAGCTGATGGCCGAATCTTTCCAAATGAGCAAAAGCAGAAGCTTCTTAAAGCCTAGATTTGGCAGTTGCAGGATGACTTCTGTTGCACATTATTGGTCAAAGCAAGTCACAAGGCCAGGCCAGATTCAAAGGGTGGGGAAATGGACTCCATTTCTTTGGGTAGGGGCTGCAAGTCATATTGCAAAGGGACAGGGACATAGTCTATCGCGTCAGTCACTGTGCTAGACTCGGAACAACTACATTTAGGTTTTAAACTGTTAGGGATATTTGCCTTCTGCCTTAAAAGACAGAACAAAATTTAATGGAATTCTCTTTCTTTCTCTCTATTCTGCCTATTTTATTTCATTTTTATTTGTTAAAAGATTTCCAAAGCACAATTTAAGGGTGTACTTTTTTCTGAGATTGTAGAAGATTTGGCATGCCATTTGTATGTGTGCTTGTATATTTGTACTCTCTCCATACACACGTGTGCATACATACACATGAATGGTAATAATTTATTGGTTTTATCTTTCCAAGTGCAAAGCAATATATACTGTGTTAACCAGCTAAACAACATATTGGTGAACTTAGAAAAACCTATTATCTCACCCCTCACAACCTTTATTGCTAAGGAAACTTATTGACAATTTAGTGTACATACGTGTTCTGTGCTTTTCTCTCATACAAATATGTGCAAACATTTATAGAGTCTTTTTAAAAAATTGGTTCCTATCATAAACTTCACTGTGTAACTTGCTTTTATCACTTTGGGGGTATATCATCAATATTCTTCATTTCAATAAATATATAACTCTTTCCTAATGACCTCATAATATATGTTAGTATGTATATACCATAAATTATACCATTTTCCTATTGTTGGATATCCAGGCTGTTTTATGTTTTCTGCCCACTACAATAAAGCTGAATAAACATCTTTGTACTTGTATGTTTGCAAGTTTTATAAGAAATATTTCTAAAAGGGGAATTGCTGGGTCAAAGAGCATACTTGTTTTTAATTTTAATAGACATGCCAGATTACTTCTCCATAACGTTGTTGCAGTCCGTATTTCCAAAAACAGAACAAAAGAACTGTAAGAGCACATTTTTCTAGGCCTAAAAGTGTAAAAAAAACAAAAAAATTTCTCCCTAGTGTGACTTAAGATAGTTTCAGAGAATTATTTGCTGCAACCAAATCAACAAAATATTTTCTTGATCATCTGCCCAGATTGTACACCTAATTGCATTTTTAAGTATGTTAGTTAATGCCAATTAAAAAAAAAACAAGTAAAAGGAGATTTTAAACTCTTGACTATCATCACTGCCTTATGACATTAAAATGTCATTGTTCTTAATTACCTTGATAATGGTTTTTCCTTGAGTTGTCTGATTAATGGACTGCTTTCCTCTTGGCAGGAAGTTGAAACCTACTTTTTTGAGGGTCTGCTGAAGTGGAGAGAATTGAACCTTACAGAACACTTTGGTATTTTCTAATTTGTTTCTATTTTGTTCACCTATCATTTGCACTTTATATTTTCAAAACAACTAAATAGTGGTGTGATTGAAAAACAGATCCTATTCTTTTTTTTTCTCTCTTACCCAGGGACATTTTACAAAGAAGTTATTGACAAATGCCAATCATTCAATCAGTTGGTCTACCATCAAAACGAGATAGTTCTGAGTTTGAAGACTCACCTGCAAATCAAGAATAGTTTTGCCTACCAACCACTTTTAGAGTAAGTAGCATGTTAAAAGAAATTTGAATTTTAAGAAAGATTGTGTTTTATAGCTACATATGCCTTAGATCTGGTGTTTGTAATTTAGAAACAACAATTTATCTTGCCTGTTAGATAATAGTACTAGTGCATTACCATAAAGCAGAATCTCAGGGACATACCTTTTTGCTTTCCTTTTATACTTTTAAGAGAACCCCACCTTTTCTTTGACACTGTAAGAATGATTGGCCATAACTTGTGATAGAATGCACCTTCTTTCCCTACCCTGATTTCTTGCTGAAGTCTTAAAATGTGAAAAATCTTATACCTCTTTGAAGACTTGGTTTGGAAGATTTAATTAATCGTGTCATCACAGGTCATCTACTGTATTTTGTGAAAAGGATTTTCAGTCTTTGTTTTTTGATCTACATGTCTTAGAATCAATTACTTGTACTTATTTTTAATCCAGTTTGGTTGTACAGTTGGCACGAGATCTGCAGACAGACTTCTATCCACATTTTCAAGATTTTTTCCTGACTATCACCTCCATCCTGGAGACTCAGGACACAGAGCTGTTAGAATGGGCTTTCACCTCATTGTCATATCTTTACAAGTACCTGTGGAGACGGATGGTGAAGGACATGTCCAGTATATACAGGTGACTCTCTTCTCTCTCTAATATGGGCTATTTTCTTTTGCTTTTGCTTTTAAATAATACTTTATTTTATTTACAATTAAATGTGGTTTAGTAAACTTATAAAGCTGTACAAATTCACCACAATTCAGTTGAAGTCATCTCTGAAAGATTTCTCATGCCTGTTCACTACTAATGCAGCTCCCTATCTGCATCAGTTCTGAGAACAAAAGCAATATACACATGTTGAATATTTAGGATTGCCTCTGAAAATACCTGTGTGCCTGAGGCCCCTAAATAGAATGATCCTCTTCAAGAGTGATTTTATTTAGTATTTAAGTTTTGTAAGTTTTTATTTTTTTTGGTCAAGGGCAGTCTTTATCGATACTGACAACCAGGATTTCTGACTCCCACCTTTATTAAGACATGCATAACACCTTTCATGCATACCTACTGACATGACTCTTAACATTGTTATTAATTGTCTTATCTTTGGCCTCTGTCTGATGACTATCTTTCCAGCTCAATGTCTAATTGTTACACAAAGTTGGTTCTCTAGTCAGCATGCTCTGTAGTCTCTTCCACAAGTCTGCATTGACCTGACCACCTCTTATCTCCAGATACTGAAATCATAAGTATTGCCATCAAACCCTGGCTTGAATTCTGTAACCTCCACGATATTCATAAAATGAAAGCTTTGTACACTAAATCTCTCTGGCATTCTGTATCACAAATTTTTTTATAACTTGTATTATAATTGTTCATAATGTCGTGGTGTCTTCTATAAACCTGTAAACTCTTCAAGAACCTGGTCTTAAATACCTGCATTTTCTCAGCACCTCACATACTTATCAAGCCAAAAGAGACACTGAGTATTTGTGAGCAAATGTGGACAGGGAAAGAGAATGGATTCTATAGTAGCTTTTTGTTTAAACTAAGGGAAAGATATTTATAATCTATTTCAACCTTGGACTTGACAGGATTATTCACTTAGTGTCCTGATTATTTATGTATGCTTTAATTGCCACAAGAATATGTAAGATTATCCACTTCCTTCCGTATAGGTGTGGGTATGGGATAGGACTGTAGATTTGGTTTTTGTACCACCTCCTTCACCCTACTTCCTTTGAGCAAAGAATGAAAAAGAAATAAATTTCTAACTTTCACTGGTTATCCATAAAACTTCTGGCAAAATGTATTAGAAACCAAGATTAATTCATTAAAACCCAGGCATGATCTTGGCCATATAGTATTCCCCCCCCCTTATTTTCAGGGGATGCCTGAAAGCATGGATGGTACAGAATCCTAAATTTCCTGTTTTTCCTATAGGTGCATACCAACAATAAAGTTTATAAGTTAGGCACAATAAGAGATTAATAACAATAATAACCAATTATAAAACAGAACAGTTATAACAGTACAATATAATAAAAGTTATGTGCCTGTGATCAGTATTTTTTCAAAATATATTGTAGTATACTCACCCTGCTTGTGATGATGTGAGGTGTTAAAATGCCTGCATGAGATGGAGTGAGGTGAGTGACGTAGGCAGGGTGATGAGTGTTAGGCTACTACAGACCTTCTGATGCTTCATGAGAAGGAGGATCCTCTGCTGCTTGCAGCTGACCACAGAGAACTGAAACCACAGAAAGCAAAACTGTGGATGAAAGGGGGGTTATTACATGCCTTGCTTGGTTTCATTACTTCTGCCCTTACTTTCATAAGTCCTAAGTCAGGCTCTCTAGTTCTAAATTTATTTGCTGTATGACATCATCAACAGCATGGATATTTTCACTTCGGTATTACTGAAACCAGAATCAGCAAATTCTCATTCAAGCCAACCCTTTCCTTCGTTCATGTGTTCAGTAAGCATGTACTCTATGCCAAGCCCTGTTTGACTGCCCAATTTCTAACAGTGATATTCTTCTTCTTCTCATCACCTGCCTTGGTACCTTAAAGGCATTTTTGACCCAGTTGTCTTTAAGGATTACAAATCCTCTTGGTTCGTTATTCATGCATTCACTGAATACTGTGTGCAAGGCACTTGAAGTACAATCACAAATAAAACAGATAAAAATCCCTTTTCATGTGAAGTTGACAGTTTAGCAAGGGGAGAACATCTTGAGGGCATGCCTGGTGTGTGCGAAGAACAGCAAGGGGTCTTGAGTAGTGGAGCAGCATGTATAAACAGAGGGTTAGGTGATGTCAGCGACATGGTAGCAAATCATATATTGTCTCATGGACATTGTAAGGTCTTTGGTTCCATTGCAAAGACTTTTGAAATGTCTTTTGGATCTATCCTTGGCCGTTTCTCCCTACCACCAACCTCTTACATGCTCTTGTTCACTCATGCTTATAGAAGCAGCTTTCTAGTTGGACTCCCAGCCCCTTCTTTCCTTTTTATTCCATTCTGTACTACTGCCAGATTAATCTTTCTGTAAATACCTATTTTGTATATAGTCAATACTGATTAGTACCTGCTATGAGCAAGGAACTGTTGGGTACTAGGGATACAGCTAAAATCGGAGAGATGCATTCTGAGCTCTCCTGTCATATTAGGGAGACCAATTTAAACAATGTGATTATGCAAGTAATTATTTAGTTACAGCTACATGGCTATATGACCTTGGACAGGTTGCTTGGCCTTTCTGCCTCAATTTCATTTTTTTTATATTAGGGACAATAGAACCTACCCCATAGAGTTGTGCTGATTAGGTGGAGTAACACAGAGTAAGTGCCTCCATAAATATAAGCTAGGTCCAGACACCTCTCTACCTGGTGTTCAGAGCCACCCGTTTACTTGTTTATCTGCAGCTCTCCTCCCAACCACATCATCATTCCTCATTTAGAGGGATGTCTCTTGCCCATGATCACTTTACCCTACCCCATCTTTGCTTTCGCTTTTATCTCTAATAATATGCACTCCAGTACCCACCTGAATTCTTCCTGTTCTCAGGGCTTATTACAAGTTTCAGCTTTTCATGGAGTCTTTCTTATAAGGCCAACACCACCAGTCCTAGGATTCTTATTGTCTGTGACCTTCAGTCGTCTGTCATCCTAATTGAATGAGATTTTAAACTACTTGTTTTATATATTTAGTGTATTCCTTGCATATGTAGCACTGTGTAGGACATACAGTAAACATGTACATATTTATTAAAATTATGATTAATTAAACATGTCTTATTTTCTTATGTCTTATTTTATATAGCATGTATAGTACACTCCTGGCTCATAAAAAACTACATATAAGAAATTTTGCTGCTGAAAGTTTTACTTTTTTGATGAGAAAGGTTAGTCTGATATTTTGTGTTTATTGCTCATTAACCCCGCAAGAATCTGATGAACAGAAGCAGTTATCTTTTATGATGTGGCTATTATGGATTGCTGCTTTTTTGTATAAAAAGAAACCTTTTACTATTTTGAGATTATCTCACCATAAGGTTGTCTTTGCTCACTATTGTGGAATAATTTGGATTACTCTTCTATTGTTGTTTAGGTTGTAGGTAGCTTTCAGTGTGTTTACATCAAAAGTGCCCTCTAATTCAAGTCAGTTGAGATATAGGAGCAGTGAGATTGATAGGAATGTTTTTAAATTTCCTGGAATTGATTGCATAGTGTTTTGTTTGTTTTCATAGTAAATCTTAGAGAGTTTTTAGATTAAAACAAAAAAGCTTGCATTATATTTCTTTTGTACTCATAAAATATATGATTTACTTTAGAAAAGAGAATGTTACCTTATGTCTTGTTTCTTGATAATGCCATTGAATTAATTTTTCATGTAACATAATAAGTAATAGTATACTATTATAGTAGTTTGAAATCATTACAAGTGTCTCTTCCTTTTATTATTTTGTCCTAATTGCATTTAAATATGAATCTGTAGAATAACATATTTTTTCATTTGGATATATTTATGTTGTAACTAGAATTTTCCATTTGCATTTTGTCTTTTAGGTTTCTGATAAAAATGCACTTTTCAATTTAATGTTTCTTGATCTTGTTGAACATCCAGAAAAAGTAGAAGGAGTTGGACAATTGCTCTTTGAAATGTGCAGAGGAGTTAGAAATATGTTTCACTCCTGTACAGGGAAGGTAAATAACCAAGAGGATACTTTAAGTCTGTGTGAAAGGGATTATAAAGAAGATAGATAAGATATATGCAGAGGATGTGGGAAGAGGATAGCCTAGGAGAAATAGCACTAAACAGGGAACATAAGGGCTTTAATAATAATGCTCACCTGATGTAGGCTCTAATTAGGTATTTTTACCTACAAAATCATTGCTTTCTTCATCTTGGATCCTAGAAGGTAACATAAATTGATTAATGAGCAAGGGTGGTGGGGAGTGGGAGCCATCTGATAAAATTCTTCATCCTTTTGGGACCCTTAGTTAACCATGAAAGCTGCCATATCCTTGATTATTCCAGATCAGATTTTAATATAGCTTAATCAGAGTAGGAAATACGCAATACTTAAAAATAAGAGTGCACATGCTCATTTTCATGATTCTTGGGTTCCCACAGGCAGTGAAGCTGATTTTGCAAAAGCTAGGACCAGTCACTGAAACTGAAACTCAACTACCGTGGATTTTAGTTGGAGAAACATTCAAAAACATGGTCAAATCCACTGCATTCTACATCTATAAGGAACATTTTGGTACATTTTTTGAATGTCTGCAAGTGAGTTCTAATTTTTAAGGATTTCTACATAATAAGTCCAACAGTTGATTACTCTTGCTTTGAGATTAACAGACCTCTCCTGGAGATTGTATTTTATAATTGTTGTCTTTATACTTTTACACACACATTAGACATTTCCTTCCCTCCACCCCTGACTATTCTTACGTGATTTGATATTTTGTGATTCAATAGAGCACAGTTTTTAAGAGTGCAGGCTTTGGAGCCAGGATACTTCTGTTTAAATCTTGGCTTTGTCACTTCTGGCTAGTGTGACTTGGGAAAGTTATTTAAATCTCTCTTCCCTAGTTTTTTCATCTGGGAAGTGGGGTAGTAATATTCCTTACCTCATGGTTGCTGTGAGAATTGTAAAGAAATAAGTACAAAGAACTTAACAACTGTGCACTCAGAAATGTGGCAGTTGTTCTACTTAGTAACTCCAGTAAATGTGTCTTTATCTTTCAAAGCAAGAGAACGTGAAAATTTGAACTGCTTCACACAATATTTTCACTATTGGATTAAGAGGTGAGTTTGATATTTTATAGTTATTCCCTCTGTTAAATTCTTCATTTGCAGGAGTCACTCCTGGATCTACATGCAAAAGTAACCAAAGTTAACTGTGGTGAAAGTTCTGAACAGATAAAGAGATTGTTAGAAACATATCTGATACTTGTGAAACATGGAAGTGGATCTAAGATAACCAAACCTACTGATGTTTGTAAGGTGTGTTCCCAATTTAATTTTCTGAGAGTCTGCTCATTAAAAGCTTATTGCTAAGTGTGCATTGTTTTTTCTTTTATTTTATAGGTATTGTCTCAAACATTACAAATAGCCAATCTCTCCACATCTTGCCGGGAGACCCTCTTGGATGTGATTTCTGCTTTGCTCCTAGGTGAAAATGTTTCCTTGCCAGAGATCCTCATCAAAGAAACCATAGAAAAGGTAATTTACTTGAACAGATATTAATTCACTAGTTAATAAGATGTTTAGCATGGAGTAAGCCTCCGGGGAATACAAGTGAAGTATGGCAAAGGCTGGGTCTTTAGGGACTTTATAATCTTGTTAAGGAGATGTTAATTACATGCTATAAAGGAAATAAGCAAAACAAAGTGTGCTAAAGTAAAAATATTCAGCAAAAACTCAACAAACATGGAAAGTTTACCATGTGCTGGATATGGACTAGGTATTCCAGGGTGGACAGAATACCACCTGTGATTTTGGCAGAAGTGGGGCCCTGGGAATGAGTAGTTAAAATCTGTTGAACCAATCTATTGGCATTATATTGAAACATAACAGCTCTGCTTGTGGATGAGGAATAAGGAATACTTTTCAGAGGACTTACATTTGGGATAATCCTTGAAGGTTATATAGCAGTCTGCCAGTCAGAAAATAGGTTAAAAATGCCAGGAGAAGGAATAGTGCAAGATGTGTTAAAAAAAAGTATGCCATCTAGGCAGATGGATACGTAAGGAAGTGTGATGTATATCAGCAAGGCTCTGCTTGGCTTTGAAAAGTTAGGTTAGGTTTTATCCTGCAGGTAGTGGAAGGCTCTGGAAATATTTTAAGCAAGGTAATGATTTGTTGAGATTTGCATTGTAGTGAGTCTAGAAGATGGATTGTAGAGAAGTGGGATCGAAAATAGAAATACCCATTAAGTTCTTCCTTACCTCACATAGTATAGCAGTATAAAACATAAGAGAAAGGTATAATATAGTGCTGCTTGCCCTTGTAATTCTCTAGCTGGGAAAGAACTGAGCAGCTCTTTCGCAGAGCCCTGTGTAATCACTGGAAGCTCAGTACCCTTCAAATCTGTATAGGTTCCCCTGGAGAAGGCTGAGCATTTGGACAGAATACTGTTGAAGTGTACCCACCATTCCCTTCCTCTAGCTGCCTTCCCAAGGAGGAGGGTTCTACGTCTGTATCTCGCACCTAGGTGTGTCCCCCCCGCATGACGGTAAATTCAGCAATCAAGTTGTTTTTGCCTCCTGTGATTATATTGATTTGTATCAAGCTTCCCACTACTTCTTGCGTGCAAGTTAAGAGGACCTTGAAGGTTTTGGATGTTGTTTTTCAGGAATGGGGAAAGTAATCTCTGTATACTTAAATTAGCATTTCCATCTGTGGTCCACAGATTTTTGAGAGCAGATTTGAAAGACGTTTAATTTTGGATTTTTCCGAAGTCATGTTTGCTATGAAGCAGTTTGAGCAGGTAAGCAGGACACTAATTTGAAATTTGTTTTGTTTTGTTTTAAATCTGTCATGATAAATAATCAAGTTTAAAATGGTTTGTTAGGTTTTTTTTTTTGACAGGAACAGAATAAATATTTGATGTTTTAAACTGCATACTCCTTAAAGCAATTATATTCCCGTGATAGGCTACAAATAAAACCTTCTTATATATGCTATGGCATTTAAAATGATTAGGTAACCAGCTTGTGTTTTAATAATCTTTTAAAAGTTAGAGGACCATGTGGCAAAATTGAAAAGAAAGGTTAAGGAAGTTTTACGTGAATTTAAAGCATAGAAAATAGTTCCTGAAACATTTTGCATTGTAGGAACGTTCCAAATTCGTTTCATTACTATAAAATAGATAACCTGCTACTATGAGGTGGAAATTTTTCTTATCAAATCCTGAGTTTATTTTATCCCTTTTCCCTCACTCACCTGTCAAGATTTGCTGCTTCTTATAACTGGTAACCATATAATATACCTCATGGAAACCTGCCTCTGTGTCTGTTCTTTTTCCCTTCAGTCTTTAGTAATATATATGCTCATTTGCCTCAAAGAAACCTCCTTTGAATGTGTCCCAGCCCTCTCCCCCCTTGCCCAGTGTGGGCCCTTTATCTTGCTCTGGTTTTCTTAGCAACCACATCTTTTCCTTCTCCTCTGTTTCCTTTGGTCTTTTTATAAAAACCTTACTTTTAATCAGAGTACTCAGTGTAAGAAGGGCCAAAAGATAGTCACTTCATTTCAACTACCATTTTCCTCACCAGGAGCAACCATATCTAGGATGTTTTAGCTATTTTTTTCTGTTATCTGTTATTTACTGTATGTTTTTAATCACCGGAGCACTCTGCTTTTCCTTGATTCCTTTAGTTTTAGTTCTCATTTAAACTTCTATGGTAGATGGGCTCTGGTTCTTCTAAATCTCCCATCTTCTCAGTTGAGTTATATCACAAGTATATGGTTGAGTTCATGTAAAATGGATTTTATAATTAGATTTCTTTTTTGTGTACCTTTTCATTTTTTTTCCTGAAGTTACTAATTACCTCCATTCTTTAAAAGCTGAAAATTGTTTTCTTTGCATAGCTGGTCTGTGAGTCTGTTGTCCAACAGCATTGTAGAATGCTTTTCACATGGCAAAATTAATGTTTTAACATAATGTTGGATTATTTAACACCATGATTTTTTTTTTTTCCTGTCTTGGATACATTCTTCCTGAAGCAGTTCAAATCTGAATGGGTTGCTTTTTGGCCCACTGCACAGATGTCATTCTAGAGCTTTCTTTTGCTTTTCTCCTATTTCCTGGATCCCACATCTGTCTCTTGTTAAGGTTTACTGTCTTATTTTGATGTAACACATTTTCCAGAGGTTCTTGAGAAGAGGGTGAATAAAGGAAAATTCTAAGATTTAATACATTTGAAAATATCTTTATTCTCTCTTCACACTGTATTGCTAGTAGGTGAAGTACAAAATTCTAGATTCCGTCATTTTCCCTCAGTGTTTCAGGTGTTGCTCCATTGTTCCTGTGGAGAGGTCCGATGCCATTATGATTCTTGATCCTTCATGGTCTTTTTTTTTTTTCTCTCTAGAAGTGTTAGAATCTTCTCTTCATTAGGTATTCTGCAATCCATATCTGCTAATAAATATGATTTTCGTTTTTATTTTTAGCTCTTCCTACCCAGCTTTCTCTCGTACATTGAGAATTGCTTCTTGATTAATGATGCTGTGGTCAAAGATGAAGCTTTGGCCATTTTGGCCAAGCTCATTCTGAACAAAGCAGCACCTCCCACTGTTGGTTCCATGGCAATAGAGAAGTACCCTCTAGTCTTCTCACAATACACACTGGGGTAAGTGCTAAGGCTTTATTCCCTCTGTGTCAGTAGAGTTACTCATTTAAAAATAATGCATGAAGACTAATGTAAAAAAAAAAGATGTACATACATTAAATGGAAAGATTCCTTGATACATTGTTGTGTGAAAAAAGCAAGTTATGCAATATTATGTGTCACATGATCCCGTTTTGCTAAATTAAAGTGTGTATAACTATAGGAAAACAGAAGGATACACAAACAGGTTCGCTTGGTAATGTCAGGTGGATGGTACATGAAAGAGGTGACTATTAATTTTTTTAACCTTTTATTTAAAAATAATTGTACATTCACATGCAGTTTTAAGAAGTAATACAGAGAGGTTCTGTGTACTCTTTACCCAATTTCTCCTAATGGTAACATCTTAACAAAAGTTTATTGCCATACCACAACCAGAAAATTAACATTGGTACAATCCACTGACCTTACTCAGATTTCACCAGTTTTACATGCACTTATCTCTGTATGTGTATGTATATAGGTATATAATTCTGTGTAATTTTATCACATGTGTAGATTCATAACCATGACCAGAGTCAAGACACAGAGCTGTTTCCATCACTACAAGGATCTCAGGCTACCTTTTAATAGCCACACTCACCATGACACTCCCCACTCCATTTCTAACCCGGCAACCACTAATCTGTTTTCCATTTCTATAATTTTTTCATTTTAAGATGTTATGTAGATGGAATTAAGCAACATACCTTTTGAGATTGGCTTTTTTTCAGTCAGCATAATTACCTTGAGACCCGTCCAAGTTGTGTGTATCGGTAATCCATTCCTCTTATGTTGAGCATCTTTTCATGTGCTTTTTGCTGGATAGTATACTCCATAGTATGGATGTAGCATAGTTTGTTTAATCATTCACTTATTGAAAGACGTGTAGGTCATTTCTAGTTTTTGGCTATTATGAATAAAGTTGTTATGAACATTTTTGTACATAACTCTTTGTTTCTCTGAGAAAAATGCCCAAAAGTGGAATTGCTAAATTATATTCTATACTTTTAGTTTTATGAGAAACTGCCAGTGGTTTTCCAGAGTGATTGTACTATTTTTTATTGATATTAGCCTATATGAGTGAATTCCGTTTCTCTGTGTCCTCTCTAGCCTTTGCTATTAGCATTGTTAAAATTTTGGTATATGATAGGATATAGTGATATCATTGTGGTTTAAATTTGCATTTTGAGTGGCTAATGATACTGAACATCTTTTCATATGCTTATTTGCCATCTCTATATCCTCTTTAGTGAAATATCTGTTTATTTCCTTGGCCCATTTTCTAACTGGATTGCTTGTTCCATTACTGTTGAGTTTTGAAAATGTTTTATATATCCTGAACACAAGCCTTTTGTCAGATATGACATGGTTTGCAAATATTTTCTTCCAGCTTATAGCCTGTTTTTATTCACTTAAAATTTTCTTCAGAGCAAAGTTTTAAACTTTGAGGTCCAATTTATCAACTTTTCTTATGGGTAATGCTTTTGATGTCACTCACGTCTAAGAACTCTTTGCCTAGCTGAAGGTCCCAAATATTTTCATATTTTTTTAAAGTTTCAGAGTTTTCTGTTTTACATTTAAATCCATAATCCATTTAAAACCCATAATCCATTTTGAGTTAATTTTTATATAAACTGTGATATTGCTGTCAAGTTCGTGTTTTCTGCCTGTGGTATCCCCTGCTCTGGCAACATTGGTTGAAAGGCTATTTTTCCTCCTTGAACGCATTTGCACCTTTGTCAAAAGTCAGTTTGGCATATGTGTGTTGGTCTATTTCTGGGGTCTTTGTATCAACCCTCCTTTAATACAACACTGTCTTATTATAGCTGTACACTGAATTTTGAGATCTTGAATAAAAAATCCTCCTACTTTATTCTTTTTTTTCAAAATTGTTTTAGCTGTTCCTGGTCCTTTGCTTTTCTATATAAATTTTGGGAGAAACTTGTCTATGTCCACAAAAAAACTTTCCTGGTATTTTGTTTGGAATTACACTAAATGTATAGATAAATTTAGAGAGAATTGACATCTCCATAGAGACACACAAAACTGTTAATTTTATCTATGTCAGGAGGCTAGTAAGGAGAAGAAAGAAGTGACTGTTTGTTAACTCTTAGATTATATACCTTTCTTTGCATAGTTTAAATTATTAAAAGGGCTATGGATTATTTTCTTAATTTCTTTAAAAATAACTTTAGAAGTTTAAGGCAAAATTTATAGAAATTTGTGGAGGATTCTGCTTATTATTTTTCAAATAGTTGAGTGGGTGTGTATCTAGCTGAAGAAATTATAGGTTAGGAAACCAGTTCCCTTATCATTCCTATGTGTTTAAACTTAATTTTCTTATTTCTATTAGATTCGTTAAACTTATTGCTATATTTGTGGCTTGCTTTGGGGCAGTAGGAATAGATGGACATTTCTTGAGTTTGTGCCTAGTATTCACTTTTGAAGCATCATAGCATTTGTAGGTCCCAAATATTTTTGGGGTGGGTGCCATTGTCCCCATCGTCACAGCAGTTTTTAGTCTGATCAGATCAGCTGGAGATTCTGGAGGAGCTAATCTTCACACGCTGCCCTTCTGATGACCTTAAAAGTAGCTTCTCTATCAAAACATACTAACAGAATCTTGCTGGATTTTTAATTTACTGAGCTCTAAATCCTGAGGAATGGGTAATGGTAACTCTTGTATAATTACTCCCTTGAAACTTTTCTCTTGATTTTGTGACACCAAGCCTACTTCCAACAGGCATATTCCTTCCTGTGGCCCAAACTGGGTTCTGGGCAATGCAAGTGGCAAAGCCGAGCCTAGCTGAAGCTGTGGGCCACACCTTGTCACAGTGCCAGCTCAGCCGTCTCAGATCTTCCTTGGAATGTGACATGATAAGAATAAATAAATAGATTTGGTATATTAGTTTAAAGCAGCTTCTTTGTTTCTTTCTGTGGGAAAACATCCCTCTGCCACCGCCACAGAGACAGGATATATGTGAATGGTCACCTTTGTCTGAATACTCTTAGGAACACTCCATCTGTCTCACAGATTTGTTGTAAGAATACAAAGAAATAGTAGATGTGAAAAGACTCTTTCAAAGATAAATTTATTGTCAGTTGACAAATATTATTGTATCAGGCACTGTCCTAGGCATTGGGGCATAATCATGTATAAGAAAAGGTTCCCTCATTGGGGCAGATGACATATTTGGGGAGGTAGGATATGAGGCAGATAAAAAATAAACAAGGTAATTTTAGATAGTGTTAAAGAGAAAAATAAGACCAGGGTATTGAGAGGGAGAGCAGAGTGGATGGAGAGGCAACACTGCTTCTCCCCAGAGAAGGGACCTTTAGGCCAGGTGTGATGGGAAGAATCCAGCCTTGCAAAGATGCAGGTGAAAGGCTTTCCAGCCAGAGGGAAGAGTTACTACAAAGGCTCTGTGACAGGGATAAGCCCCCTAAGTCTGAGGACCAAAAAAAAAACTTGTGTGGGAGAAGAGCACCAAGCGAGGAAGAGAGTGGAATGAGCTGGCGGGAGGCAGGCAAGGGTCAGATCCTAAAGAGCCTTACAGGACGATCAGGAGTGTAGGGTTTATTGGAGGAGCTCGTGGGCAGGTGTGATGAAGCAGGGGGATAACATGGCAACTAGGGACTGTTTTAAAGCATCTCAGTATTTTATTTGTAAGATTTTTACAGATTCTTGAGTCATGGTTACTACTAGAAAGACTGTATCAAGATGACTTTTAGAAATTGTCAGTGAAGTTAACTTAATTACCAGTCATAATTTCCAAACATTTAATATCTTGGTAAGTGTGAAACAAAGAGAATGAAACTTTTTGGTTAACTTTAATGATAAAAAAGGCACAGGAATAAACACGTGATAGTCCACTTAAGTTGTGTGGTAAGCTAACCAAACTGGACATGGAGGGTAAATTATAAAAATAAATCATTTTACTTACTGTTTCTGTGACTTTACTTTTGATAAAATTACTGTCTTTCAAATATGACTAAGGTATATAGTTCATTGGCAAAAATTAAAAGAGGCAAACAAGAATAGTGCCGAAGTAACAGATACCTAAAACAAAATCTCATGTCAGAGACCATCATTCAGTAACCATTTATCAGATTAAAGAAGCAGAGCAAGTTACTTCTAAATCATAATCACTTTAGTGACATTTGTCAAATTCACCATTACTTTGCACCATCATTCTGCATTTGTGAAGTAGTAATACTCATGTCAAAAAGGAAAGGGGCAGGATGGAGGAAGTCAGCATATTCCAATAAATTACCTCCCCAGTTCTTGAAAATGTGTCCATCAGCACAAAATTCAGAAGTAATACCTAAAACTAGAAGAGACTTACTTTAAGTTATGAAACAAATTAAAATAGAAAATAGGACAAAGTAGAACCAGTGGGGTTGAAAATCAGTTAAATTACTCACATTTGTTTAGTTATTTATATTCAGCCACCACCACCAGTTCCCTTCCTCCCGCAAATGCTCCACGCATGGAAAGGAACCAGTTTTATTTCAGATTTCAGAGGCAAGAATGATTACGTTCACTCTTCTTTTAACCATTTGTTTATCTTCTCTTCCTTTAGATCCTACATAAGGCAGAAGACTAGATCCAGGAAAGGGAAGGAACAGATCCCCGTGCTGGACCACCTTTTGTCTGTAATTCAGTTATACCCAAATAATGATACCACTTACCTTTCACATTCTTGGGCAGCCCTTATTGTGTTACCTCATATTAGGTGAGAAAATAAACTGTGTTTAATTTTGAAAGAGGATACTTAGCATGATGATTAAAATGCTTATTAGCCATTCCTTCCTCCTCCATGAAAAAGCCATTGAAGCCAGTTTTCCCTTTTTCTCCCTACCTCTTGGACAGACCTCTTGAGAAAGAAAAGGTGATACCACTAGTCACATGCTTCATTGAGTCACTCTTCAAGACTGTTGACAGAGGAAGCTTTGGAAAAGGTCAGTTTTAATCATCTATTTGTTCTCTTCTCTTTCTTTTCTGGCACACCCTAAGGAACTATAAACACATGGAATAATGCTAACATTGTGTTCTGGCATAACCCTCTCAATATGGTAAGTATAGAAAAAAGAGGATACACGATGGAGGTGTTGCACATGACCTCATAATGTGGTGACCAGGTGACCAGGTCAGGGCAGCTTGAACAGAAGCTGAATCTGAAGGTGAAGTACCAAAAGGATGTCATGGTATATAAGATCCATCATTTTCCAGCCCCAGCTTGGGTCTTGTTCCGCGTCTCCCACACCACTCTACACTGGGCATACACCTGATGCTGCAGGCATTACCATTTGCTTGTGCCCTTGCACATGTGTTCCTTCTGCCTGGAGTCCTTTCTAGGTCTGTCATTGATGAGCTCTCACTTAATCTTTCAAAACTCAGCTCGAGCACACACCTCTAGGCAGGCATTCATGGCTCTTCCTGGCAGAATTAGGCTGCCCTGCCCAAAACACCATTTCCTATTGCATACTTGTATGTCTCCCTGCGCTAGCCTGAAAATAGCAATTTAAAAGTAGTTATTTTGTTTTATTCTAGTGCAGTATTTTTTCTAATACATACGTATAGTAGTCATTCATTAATTTAAATATTACTGTGTTAGGTTCTGTGTTTTATACTAAGCAGACATATTGGAGAATAAAGTAGACTTACCACATTTCCAGTGCTCGGTGGCCACATGTAGCTAGTGGCTGCCATACTGGATTGTAGCTGCATATTGGCACATCTTCTGTCATTGCAGAAGATTCTGTTGGACGGCCTTATTCTTGAGTGTAGAGCAAGGGTTGGCAAAATTTTTATGTGAAGGACTAGATAGTAAATATTTTAGGTTTTGTGGACCATATTCAGTCTTTGTGGCCTATTATTTGCTTTTGTTTATTGTTTGAAATAACCCTTTAAAAAATGTAAACATTGTTAGCTTGTCAGTCATATAAAAAAGGCACAAGATCTGGCTTGTGGGCCATGGTTTGTCAACCTGTGGACCAGGACTAATTAAATATCTAATTAATAGTAATTAATTGGATTGTAGGTACTAGCCACTGCATATAGTACTTATGAATTGGAGACATAAAATCAACATGACTTATATACAGAAATAATTTGCTTTTAAAAAGTCTAATTCTACTCCTCAAAAGTTCTAATATAAAATTACTGAAAAAATCTAATATTTTAACATTTTGATAATGCTAGTGGGTAGAACCCTGAACTGCCCAGTTAGTGGAACACACATTTTTTTAATTTTGTTTTTTATTTTGCTATCATTAATGTACAATTACATGAACGACATTATGGTAACTAGACTCCCCCTATTATCAAGTCCCCACCACATATCCCATTACGGTCACTGTCCATTAGCGTAGTAAGATGCTATAGAATCACTACTTGTCTTCTCTGTGTTACACTGCCTTCCCCGTATCCACCCCCCTACATTATAAGTGCGAATCATAATATCCCTTTCTCCCCCTTATCCCTCCCTTCCCACCCATCCTCCCCAATCCCTTTCCCTTTGGAAACTGTTAGTCCGGTCTTGGATTCTGTGAGTCTGCTGCTGTTTTGTTCCTTCAGTTTTTTCTTTGTTCTTACATTCCTCAGATGAGTGAAATCATTTGATACTTGTCTTTCTCCACCTGGCTTATTTCACTGAGCATAATACCCTCTAGCTCCATCCATGTTGTTGCAAAGGGTAGGATTTGTTTTCTTATTATGGCTGAATAATATTCTATTGTGTATATGTACCAAATCTTTATCCATTCATTTACTGATGGACACTTAGGATGCTTCCATTTCTTGGCTATTGTAAATAGTGCTGCGATAAACATAGGGGTGCATCTGTCTTTTTCAAATTGGGCTGCTGCATTCTTAGGGTAAATTCCTAGGAGTGGAATTCCTGGGTCAAATGGTATTTCTATTTTGAGTTTTTTGAGGAACCTGCATACTGCTTTCCACAATAGTTGAACTAGTTTACATCCCCACCAGCAGTGTAGGAGAGTTCCCCTTTCTCCACATCCTCGCCAACATTTGTTGTTTGTCTTTTGGATGGTGGCCATCCAAACTGGTGTGAGGTGATATCTCATTGTGGTTTTAATTTGCATTTCTCTGATGATTAGGGATGTGGAGCATCTTTTCATGTGCCTGTTGGCCATCTGAATTTTTTCTTTGGAGAAGTGTCTGTTAAGTTCCTCTGCCCATTTTTTAATTGGCTTATTTGCTTTTTGTTTGTTGAGGTGCGTGAGCTCTTTATATAATTTGGATGTCAACCCCCTATCAGATATGTCATTTATGAATATATTCCCCCATACTGTAGGATATCTTTTTGTTCTACTGATGGTATCCCTTGCTGTACAGAAGCTTTTTAGTTAGATATAGTCCCACTTGTTCATTTTTGCTTTTGTTTCCCTTGCCCAGGGAGATATGTTTGTGAAGAGGTTGCTCATGTTTATGTCCAAGAGACTTTTGCCTATGTTTTTTTCTTAGAGTTTTATGGTTTCATGACTTATATTCAGGTCTTTGATCCATTTTGAGTTTACTTTTGTGTATGGGGTTAGACAATAATCCAATTTCATTCTCTTATATATACCTGTCCAGTTTTGCCAACACCAGCTGTTGAAGAGGCTGTCATTTCCCCATTGTATATCCATGGCTCCTTTATCGTATATTAATTGACCATATATGCTTGGGTTTATATCTGGGCTCTCTAGTCTGTTCCATTGGTCTGTGGGTCTGTTCTTGTGCTAGTACCAAATTGTCTTGATTACTGTGGCTTTGTAGTAGAGCTTGAAGTTAGGGAGCGTAATTCCCTCTGCTTTATTCTTCCTTCTCAGGATTGCTTTGGCTATTCGGGGTCTTTTGTGGTTCCATATGAATTTTAGAACTATTTGCTCTAGTTCATTGAAGAATGCTATAGGTATTTTGATAGGGATTGCATTGAATCTGTAGGTTGCTTTAGGCAGGATGGCCATTTTGACAATATTAATTCTTCCTAGCCAAGAGCATGGGATGAATTTCCATTTATTAGTGTCCTCTTTAATTTCTCTTAAGAATGTGTTGTAATTTTCAGGGTATAGGTCTTTCACTTCCTTGGTTAGGTTTATTCCTAGGTATTTTATTCTTTTTGATGCAGTTGTGAATGGAATTGTTTTCCTGATTTCTCTTTCTGCTAGTTCATCATTAGGGTATAGGAATGCAACAGATTTCTGTGTATTAATTTTGTATCCCGCAACTTTGCTGAATTCAGATATTAGATTTAGTAGTTTTGGAGTGGATTCTTTAGGGCATTTTATGTACAATATCATGTCACCTGCAAACAGGGACAGTTTAACTTCTTCCTTATCAATCTTGATGCCTTTTTTTCTTTGTGTTGTCTGATTGCCGTGGCTAGGACCTCCAGTACTATGTTGAATAAAAGTGGGGAGAGTGGGCATCCTTGTCTTGTTCCTGATCTTAAAGGAAAAGCTTTCACCTTCTCACTGTTAATTATGATGTTGGCTGCGGGTTTGTCATATATGGCCTTTATTATGTTGAGGTACTTGCCCTCTATACCCATTTGTTGAGAGTTTTTATCATGAATGGATGTTGAATTTTGTCAAATGCTTTTTCAGCATCTATGGAGATAATCATGTGGTTTTTGTCTTTCTTTTTGTTGATGTGGTGGTTGATGTTGATGGATTTTCGAACGTTGTACCATTCTTGCATCCCTGGAATAAATCCTACTTGATCATGGTGGATGACCTTTTTGATGTATTTTTGAATTCAGTGTGCTAATATTTTGTTGAGTATTTTTGCATGTATGTTCATCAGGAATATTGGTTTGTAGTTTTCTTTTTTTGTGGTTTCTTTTCCTGGTTTTGGTATTAGAGTGATGTTGGCCTCATAGAATGAGTTTGGGAGTATTTCCTCCTCTTCTACTTTTTGGAAAACTTTAAGGAGGATGGATATTAGGTCTTCACTAAATGTTTCATAAAATTCAGCAGTGAAACCATGTGGTCCAGGCGTTTTGTTCTTAGGTTGTTTTTTGATTACCAATTCAATTTCCTTGCTGTTAATTGGTCTATTCAGATTTTCTGTTTCTTCCTGGGTCAGCCTTGGACGGTTGTATTTATCTAGAAAGTTGTCCATTTCTTCTGTGTTATCCAGTTTTGTTACCATATAATTTTTCATAGTATTCTCTCATAATTCTTTGTATTTCTGTGGTGTCCGTAGTGGTTTTTCCTTTCTCATTTCTAATTCTGTTTATGTGTGTACACTCTCTTTTTTTCTTGATAAGTCTGGCTAGGGGTTTATCTATTTTGTTTATTTTCTCAAAGAACCAGCTCCTGTTGTTAGTTTAGACTGTTCATATGGGTTTGTTTTTCTTTCCTGAGGTAGGCCTGTATTGCAGTATACTTCCCTCTTAGCACAGCCTTTGCTGCGTCCTACAGATTTTGCGCTGTTGAATTATTGTTGTCATTCGTCTCCATATATTGATTGCTTGATCTCTGCTTTTATTTGGTCATTGATCCACTGGTTATTTAGGAGCATGTTGTGAAGCCTCCATGTGTTTGTGGGCTTTTTCATTTTCTTTGTGTAATTTATTTCTAGTTTCATACCTTTGTGATCTGAGAAGCTGGTTGGTACAATTTAAATCTTTTTTAATTTACTGAGGCTCTTTTTGTGGCCTAATGTATGATCTGTTCTTGAAAATGTACCATGTGCACTTGAAAAGAATGTGTATCCTGTTGCTTTTGGATGAAGTGTTCTGTAGATGTCCATTAGGTCCATCTGTTCTAATACTTTGTTCAGTGCCTCTGTCTCTTATTTTCTGTCTGGTTGATCTGTTCTTTGGGGTGAGTGGTGTGTTGAAGTCTCCTAAAATGAATGCATTGCGTTCTATTTCCCCATTTAATTCTGTTAGTATTTGTTTCACATATGTGGGTGATCCTGTGTTGGGTGCATTGATATTTATAATAGTTATGTCCTCTTGTTGAACTGACCCCTTTATCATTATGTAATGTCCTACTTTGTCTCTTTTTACTTTCTTTGTTTTGAAGTCTAATTTGTCTGATACAAGTACTGCAACTCCTGCTTTTTTCTCCCTATTAGTTGCATGAAATATCTTTTTCCATCCCTTTACTTTCAGTCTGTGTTTGTCTTTGGGTTTGAAGTGAGTCTCTTGTAGGCAGCATATAGATGGGTCTTGTTTTTTCATCCATTCAGTGACTCTGTGTCTTTTGATTGGTGCCTTCAGACCATTTACATTTAGGGTGATTATCGATAGGTATGTACTTATTACCATTGCAGGGTTTAGATTCGTGGTTGCCAAAGGTTCAAGGGATTCCCTTACTATCTAACAGTCTAATTTAGCTCAGTTTGTATGCTATTACAAACAACCTAAAAGTTCTTTTTTTTCCTCCCAATTCTTCCTCCTCCATTCTTTATATGTTAGGTGTCTATCATATTCTGTACTCTTTGTCTATCCCTTGATTGACTTTGGGGGTAGTTGATTTGATTTTGCATGTGCTTAGTAATTAATTGTTCTACTTTGGTCTGGTTTTATTTTCCCTAGTGACATCTGTCTAGCCTTCAGAATACTTCCATGTATAGCAGTCCCTCCAAAATGCACTGTAGAAGTGGTTATGGGAGGTAAATTCTCTCAGGTTTTGCTTATCTGAAAATTGTTTAATTCCTCCTTCAAATTTAAATGATAACCTTGCTGGGTAGAGTATTCTTGGTTCGAGGCCCTTCTGCTTCCTTGCATTAAATATATCATGCCACTCCTTTCTGGCCCGTAAGGTTTCTGTTGAGAAATCTGATGATAGCCTGATGGGTTTTCCTTTGTATGTGATCTTTTTCCTCTCTCTCTAGCTGCTTTTAAAAGTCTGTCTTTATCCTTGATCTTTGCCATTTTAATTATTATGTGTCTTGGTGTTGTCTTCCTTGGGTCTCTGGTGTTGGGAGATCTGTGCACCTCCATGGCTTGAGAGACTATCTCCTTCCACAGATTGGGGAAGTTTTCAGCAATTACCTCCTAAATAACACTTCTTTCCCTTTTTCTCTCTCTTCTTCTTCTGGTACCCCTATTATGCAGATATTGTTCGTTTGGATTGGTCACATAGTTCTCTCAATATTCTTTCATTCTTAGAGGTCCTTTTTTCTCTCTGTGCCTCAGCTTCTTTGTATTCGTCTTCTCTAATTTCTGTTCCATTTACCGTCTCTTCTACTACATCTAATCTGCTTTTAAATCCCTCCATTGTATGTTTCATTTCAGATGTGGAATTTTTTAATGATAAATTTAATGATTATATTCATCCCCGAGTTCCTGAATATTTTTCAGTACCTCCATGAGCATGTTTATGATTTTTATTTTAAACTCTCTTTCAGAAAGATTGGTGAGTTCAGTTTCATTTGGCCCTCTTTCTGGGGCTTGTGAGATTTTGGTTTGAACCAGGTTCCTTTGATGTCTCATAATTGTGTGTGGTGCCCTCTCGTGCCCAGAAGCTCCAGTCTCTGGAGCTTCTCAGCCCCTAGAATGAGGTTGGGGGTCATAGGGGAGTGGCGCTGGTGCCTGGGGGGAGGAAAGAGCTGTTTCCTAATTCCCGGCTGCAGTGCCTGTCTCCAGTGTGAGAGCCAGTGGGCCGAGCACACAGGTGTAGCCTCTGTGCTTGGCTTCTCTAGCTGTTGTAGGCGGGGTTTCCCTCTGGCTGGCCTGACACCAGCGCAGTGACTGCTGGTTTGCGAGCATGTGCCGGCAGGCCAGGAGCAAGGCGCAGCAGACTGCGTGTCACAGTGGGGGGCCTCAGAGCTGAGTAGGCAGCCAGGGAAATGGAGCTCATGAAGCTCCTCAAAGTTCCCAACCTATTGGGCAGAATGCACCCAGACAACCTTGTCCACCTATCCCTTCTGCTTAGCAAGCTCCATGCAAACCCCACTCCTTCAGCAGCCCTCTTGCCGCTAGGAAGCCTGTCAGATTGCCTGCCTTTCCTTTGTCCCAGAGTGGCCCGATGTGGATCCCTGTCCTCCACACAAATGGCCGGAATCTCAGTCTCTCAGGCATTCTGCCTTTCCCAGCTCCCCAATCCCACCAACCTCCAGAGCTCCACACAGTGTATGTTTGTGCTCCAAAGCATACCTCCAGGGCTGGGTGTCCAGCCATCTTAGGCTTCCACCCCTTCCCCGCTCTGTTTCTCTTCCTCCCTCTGGTGAGCTGAGGTGGGGGAAGGGCTTGGGTCCCGCCAGACAAGGCTTTCCTACCTTACCCTGTTTTGTGAGGTCTGCTCTGTTTGTGAGGTCTGTATGCAGTCTGGTGCAGCCTTCTTTCCTGTTGCTCTTTTAGGGCTAGTTGTATTAACTATATTTTCACACTACATGTGGTTTTGGGAGGAATTCTCTGTCTCACCTCTCACGCCGCCATCTGAAAGTTCTGGACTTTTGGAACATACATTTTTATTATCTACTTTTGAATATTATTTTTTTCTTAAGAAAGTTAAAATATAAGACTTGGAATCTTCACTTTTCTGTTATACTCTGACATTTGACACAAGTCTTTAGAAGGCACAAATTTACTTTAAGAACTTCCTATAAATAGCAAGTGTTAAATAAATGAAATGTCTAATAGTTATTGTGTCAAGGAGTAAGTAATGTGGTTTCTCCTGTTTTTCTGCCCTTAGGAAACTTATTTGTTCTTTGTCAAGCTGTAAATACTCTGCTAAGTTTGGAAGAATCTTCTAAACTTATCCATTTGGTTCCTGTGGAACTTGTGAGGAATTTAGTGTTGTGAGTAAACATATCTTCCATTCAGTTAAACAATGAATAAAATATACATGCTTATGTTTTTGTGAATTCTTAGACATAATAGAAGTCCTTGTTTTAATCCATTATATACCTGAGTTGTATTCACATAGGAAATTTATTACTAATTTAAATCCTCCAATTAAAATAAGTACATTTTTGGACATAATCTGTTTAAAGATTTACAGATTCATCTTTACAAAGGGGTATTTTATTATGTGTATAAACTAGTGCAGTGGAGTGTAAAGGATGTATAATGCTGATCACTCCCAACCATAAAATTACACAGTGTTGACCTTTTGTAACTTGAGTGGTTCCAGCATACACATTCCTACTACTTTATTGTTTTGTCTCAGCTTGACATGATCAGCATTTCAGAAAACATTTCTGTGGTCCTTCAACTGCATACCAAACAATCCAGTTATTTTATTTTTTTAAGTTCTTGTCAGCTCCTGATTTTGGTTGTAGCACTGGGCCATTTCTGGGGAGCCTTCACTGCTCAGCTTCTCACCCCTTCTAAAAGTCAGGCCTTTGAACATATGATAAAGTAGTTGACTTCTTTTTCTGGAATCTAGTCCCCGTTTTATTCCCATGCTTTGTAAAACAGATTTCTTCATTTATTTCATTCAGTATTCATTTGCTTTTCTCATATACCAGGCCCTGTTCTAGGCACTGGGAGACATAATCAGTGAATGAAATAGATAAAATTCCCTGCCTTCATGGTGCTAACATTCTAACAAGAAAAGACACTAAACAAAATAAATCAGTAAAATATATAGCATGTTAGACAGTGGAAAGAAGAATGAAAGCAGAATCAGAGGGTAGGGAGTCTGGAGATTGGGTACTATAACAGTTTTAAATAGGGACGACCTCACCAAGAGGGAGACATTTGAACATGACCCTGGAAGCAGTGAGGGAGAAAGTCATGAGGACGTCTCGGGTCTGTTTCCAATTGGAAGATGTGCCTGCCAATGCTGGGGCTGGGGTCAAGTGCCTGTCGTGAGCAGTGAGGAGCCACTGGGTATGGGTACAGGAGAAGAGGACATAGAGGTGGTGGTGGCAGGCAATATGTAGCCATTGTAGGGTGTTGACTTTTACTCTGAGTGAAAGGGGAGGAAGCCCCAGGAAGATACTTGGCAGGGGAGCAACTGAGGCCTAACCAGGATCACTTTGCCTGCTGTGTTGAGAAAAGGCCAAAGGCGTAAAGAGGAGAACAGTCAGGAGACTTACTGCAATAATCCAGACCCTCTTTACACTAACAAATCTGGGTGAAGCTGGCATTTCTCCACATCACCCTATGGAACTTAGTACCTATTCCCTTTTTTCCTTCAAGCTGTTCAAACTCCTCATACTATATTCTTTGGTAGAAGCAATTTAAGGCATCTATAGAGGTTCTGAAACAGAAAGGTGCACACATAACATAGAGCAATACTAGTATTCCCTTACAGAAGGCCAGGTGGCCTCGCAACCAGGTGGCTCTTAGCCTTGAAGGCCCAAAAGCATCTAGCTGGAGTGGATTTGGCTTTGAGGGTGAAGATGTAAGCTTGCAGCTGTGAAATTTGTAGCTGCAGGCCTCTTTGCTCAGTGCTTTGCTACTTCCTGGCTGAGTGCATAGGTTTCACAGCCAACACAACCTGGATTTGAATCTTGTCTCTAGCACTGTACTAGCACCAGAGTCTTGGGTGAGTTAGTTAACCTTGACTTCATTATCTCACAAATGGAATAGTAGTACTTCCCCCATGGGCATTAGACAGTGCAGCCAGTAATAGTGACATACAAATTGCACTTAGAGTGTCCTATGTGTCAATTACTGTACTAAGCACTTTATGTACTTTAATCCTCACAACTCCATGAAGTGTAGGTACTGTTATCATTACAGGTGGAGAACTAATGTGCTAAAATAAACTCAGAATCTAACTACTCAGCACCTGCTGCCACCCTGGTCTAAGCCACCATCTCAACCTGGATTATTGCATTAGGCTCCTAATGAGTTTCCTTCTTTCTTTCCTTGCCCTGCTGCCATGTTCTGTACCCAGCAACCAGGATGATTATTTGACATGAAAGACAGGTGATGTCATTCTTTTGCCAAAAGTGATTCTCAGCCAGTAGCAATTCTGGAGACCTTTTTTGGTTGTCCCAACTAGAGCTGCTACTAGAATCTAGTGGTGGAGGCCACAGATACTGCTAATCATGCTACAGTGCACAGTGAAGAGTTGTCTGGCCCAAAATGTCAGTAGGGTCACTGTTCAGAAACCTGCTTTAGTGGTATCCATATCACTCAGTGTAAAATGTGAAGGCCATGTCATGTTCCTCAGGGCTTTCTGTAAGATCTAATTCCTGGCTACTTCCGATTCATCCCCATCTTCCTCATTAACTCAGTTCTAGCTAGACTGGTCTCCTTGAAGTTTCTCAAACAGACAAACACACCTGTCTGCCACTTGGCATCTCTGTTCCCTCTGCCTAGAACAGAATTGTCTTCCTTCAGTCTCTGACTCCCATGACCACCCCCATGTCAAACAGCACTCCCCTTGCCCCTCCGCTCACCCGCAGCTGTCTGTCAGTCTAGCCTTTCCTTGACTGACTTTTCTCCACCACACTCAACCCTGTCATACTTATTACTTGTTAGTTTCTTTATTTATTGGCTGCCTCCCACTATTAGAATATAAACTCCAAGAGGAAAGAGACTTTGTCTTTTGTTTACTGCTCTATCCAGCATCTAGAAAAGTCACTGGCACGTAGTAGGCACTCAGTGAATATTTGTTGTAGTATGGCACGTAGAAGTGAAGCACTTGCCCTGGGTTATGCTGTTGATGAACGATGGGGCTGACTTCAACCCTGGGCTGTCCTGCCCTAAAGCCTATGCTAGATCCCTCCTCTATGCTGTTTCCCTCATTAGCTCAGTGTCTGGCATGTGAAAAATACTTAGTAAATATTATATATCCTCTTTATGTCATCACAACTATGTGGGTTTAAAAGATAGCATTGGATTTTAGTCAAAATAGCATATTCTAATCCCACCTCTTCCTCCACGTAGCTGCGCATCTACAACATCACAGTTGCCAGGCCTTGGTTTCTTCGGCTCTGAAATGATAGTGCCTGTCCACGGAAAATGTTTACCTGTGCCCTTTTATGTTTCCTGCATCAGCGATAGTGTTGTGTAGGTTCTGTTCTGGTCTGATACTCTGGGGTGTATGGTGCAGGCTGGGCCTAATAAGCCTCTTGTTGCAGAACGTTTCCCTGGGAGCCCTCTGTGCTGCTGTTAGCTGATCTCTATTATCAGAGATTATCCTTGTGTGGCTGCAAAGGGCCACTTTCTGAGGAAGCTTTAATGGAGTTATTTCCCAAGCTGCAAGCAAACATTTCCACTGGGATAGCCAAGGTAATACTGCTTTGTGGTACATTCTCACTCTCTCATCTTTTGATTCTACATTTATTGTCAGTGATTGTCAGAGCTTCATAATCAGAAAACGCTGTTGTGGGGTGATTGCTGTGTAAAGCAGTGATTCCTAAACACTGAACTATGAACTGATTGTAACAGGATTAATTGGGGACCTTAATAATTAAAATAAAAATGCTGGATCTCCACACCTCACAATTCTTTTAGGTGGAACTGAAAAATCTGCATAGCTTTTTAAAGCCCTCCAAGGATAAAAACCACAAATTTAATGAAATTGTAAACTTAAGTCTAATTCTTTGCACTTAACTTACATTTTCTTTACTTACAGTGTGACAGTCTGAAAGAACAACATGGTTCTATGGGCAGCTCTCTGACTAGTCTGGTCATTTATTATTCCCTGTACCATTTTTGAGAAAGGTGTTAGTTGGTGTTGAATATGAAATAAGGGATAAAATAAACATATATTACTCTGACAAGTGGTATGTTTTTCTTAATTCTATAACCTAGGTCTCGCTGACTTTTAATCAGTTTCTTATGTTTAACCTTTGGAGTTTGAAATATGCCTTTTCCTTTATCTAGATTCGCCTTTTGACAATAAGGATCCTAAACCATTTTGAGGTTCCACTTCCAGAATTGATGGAGGTATTTTAACTGTTTGATTTGGATAATGTTTGAAAACAACTTCAGATATTTTTTCATTTTCAAAATGACACTTTTGCAGAAAATTCAAACACTGTTGTCAAAATACCTATCATACAAATAGAAATATTTTTTGTAATTCTTACTCCTGCCCACCAACAAGGCTACCACTGAAAATCCAAAGGTGATTGGTGAATATTCTTTCAGATATTTTGTACACACATGCATAATTTAAACAGGTGGTGGTGTGGGGATTTTCCATATCAGTACATCTAGTCCCGCCTTATTTCTTTTGAAGTTTGAATAGTATACCATAGTTTGAAATAATCGTATCTAACCAATTTTCTATTGATGGATGCTTGCCTGGGCTGTTTGTAGTTTTTCAGCATTTCCAGTAATACTGCAGTGAACATCTTACACTGATATCTTTGGGTAGGAAAATAGTTCCATAAAGCAAATTAGTCTTCTAGAAGTAGAATTGTATAGTGAAAATATATATACACGTTGTTATTTCAACTAATGTTGCTGATCAACTTTGAGTCATTTTGAGAACTAATTTCCTGTTTTTTGTGTGTCATTTCTATGCTAGACATTAAACCTAAATTTTCTACTGAAAGAAAATGGTTGTGAGGAAAAATGAGTCATTTACCCAAAAAAAAAAAGTGTTGCTTATTTAATTGAAAACCTAAACCCATGTTCCAGTTTTTCTTTTTTTGACCTTCAGTCACATTTAAGGTTCTTCTGGGAAAATCAAAATATTGATCTGCCTCCTTGATTTTATCTGGTTGATCAGGATGATGGGCTCTCGGAGCGTCAGTCTGCCTTTGCTATATTACGCCAAGCAGAACTTGTACCAGCAACTGTGAGTGATTACAGAGAGAAGCTTCTTCATTTGCGAAAACTAAGACACGATGTGGTGCAGACTCGACTCCCTGGTGGGCCATTACAGGAGGTAGAAAACAGCATACTTTTTCTTTTTTTAACTTTATTCAACTTAATTTATACTTTAGGGTCTGTTTAGCTAACTGTTGAAAAGAGCAACATACCAACAGTCACAAAAAGAATTTTAGAAGTAGGGAATCCCCAGTTCTCGTAGATGCTTTGAGTTAAATGGCTCTGCCAGGCTTCTCAACAGTAGAAATAATTTCCCATATCCCCTTGCCTGAATTTGTGTGTAGTCTGTGAAGGTAGGTAGTAAGTGGCAACAAGAGGACTCAATGCCAGGTTAAAAGCCTAATTTCTTCTCCATATTTTTTCACTGCTATAAATGCCAGCCTTACCTTTTGCATCAGGGATTTTTCTGTCCTTGACCCTTGAAGATACATCCCTTTGGGAGTAAAGCCAAGTGGAGGCATTTGCCTTTCAGTCAAAGCAGTTATGCTCTTCACCTATTTTATATATTAGTGCCCTGTACTATGTTTCATTTGGAAAAAGGGCTCTGCTGCTATAATAGCTAGAAACACCCCATCCCCAAATAATAACTGCTATTATATATAATACCTCTCCAGCACATGGGAATACTAATTGTAATGACTGTCATTCCACAAGGCAACTGAGAAAACTAGACCCTCTGAACAGAAATCCTTTAACGTCTAGTTTTGGGAACTCAAGCGTCTGTTTAAGTCTCAGCTGCTACACATTTGTGCTGTTTTAGGTTTTTTGGAATCTGCTGTACCGAAGGCTGTTCAGATTTTGTCTTACAAGTTGATAGTAATGGCAGTGTTTGTTAAGAGGTAATTTAATCATGAGTTAAATCTGTTTATTCAAATACTGTATCCTTTGTGCACATCCGGAGTGAGTTTGAATACGTTTGCTTTAGTGGTTCTTCTGTTACATAGCAAGTGATATTTTGGGTAGAGTTGAAAAATTACTAGACACTGAGTTTTGGACTGGTACCTGCAACTTTTTTCTTAAAGTGCAAGCTTCTTTCCAACCTCAGGTTATCCAAATTGGGATTTTTGCATTTCTGTGCTGTTCTGGGGTAGTCCACTACCCACTTCCTAAACTAGTCTCCTATAATTGCAGGTGCCACTTCGTTATTTATTAGGCATGTTGTATGTTAACTTCAGTGCCCTCTGGGATCCTGTCATTGAACTCATAAGGTAAGCAGGATTAAGTTGATGAAGCTGGTACATTTTAACTGCTGAAGAATGATGGGGCCAGTATTATACTCCCTTCTAGGAGTGATTTAAATAAATGGGTGTGTACAATATTTATGCCACCTTGAGTCCTTTGTGGGACAAGGTGAAGAAAAAAAATAAACATTAATTATTCTCTCTGATGCCAAGTTTTTCAACAGTTCACATGTTTTATGTATGATATTTTGTACATTGAAAAACTTTATACTTTATATATCTGTATTACTGAAATTTTTTTATGATAACAAGGTATTGTAGAATAATTACACCATTTGATTTATATATGTTGAGTCATTGAGCCAAACTTTAAAAATAAGGACTTGTTAAAACCCTAGATCTAATATCCAAAATCCCTTTAGATTTAAAAAGGACCTTAATAATCACATTGAAAATACATATGTTGTGCCTCCTTAAGTAGAAATTTGTCCTTTTGCAGATGTTTGTTTTCAGATAGTCTACTCTGGCTTTCTGTCAGATCGGAAATATATCATGTGTGGCCTCTCAAAATCCTAACTATTGCTTCGTATTCCACAGAAGCAGACCAAACAAATCCCTCTCAAATTTGGAACCAGTTTGTCTGCCTTTTCCTGCCCTTCAATGCCTTCAAACCAGTGTGTGAAAGCAAGGCATTCTAACATCAGCTTCATAATTTTGCTGATTGTGGTTAAGGGAGAACCTGATGATATATGCATTTCCAATAACCCACTCTCAAAAATGGCTCTTTAATTACTGGATGCCTTTAATGTTCTCCATATCTGGCTGGGCTCTCTTCCTGCTGGGTACATATTGTTTGAAATATTGCTTATTTTTCACGTGTATTCGACAAACATAAAGATTTGAGTTCATGTCTGTGTAAAGGTTGTCCGCCTTTGCCTAGCAGTCTGGGCTTTGCAGAGTCCTGATCAAGGCACTGAGGACTAGGGATTGGAGACCGATCTTTGCTGAGAAATCCTTTAATCTTAGCAGGCACAGGCCTCTGAGGAGCCTTGCCCTCAGAATACATGAAAGGTGTTACAGGAGGAAAGGAGGCAGGAGTCCACCCTTTGTGTAGCTACAGACTCTCCCAGTTGGCACTCAGCAGAGCTGTTGGCTAAGACCTCCTTGGGAGTCTACTGGCCCCTTCTGTTCAAGAGTAGGCATACACACACATACTCACACATACTACATAACCACAAAAAGGATGTTGGGCTGTGGTATTACTAACTGTAGATGATATCCAGTCTCCAAATGAAAGAAAAAACTCTTGGTCCCCCCCCGCCCTCCCCAACCGTGACACTGCTTGGATGCTACGTGCAGAACCAGGGAAGGCCACCTGCCCCTCAGACTCCACAGTCCGTGACCCTAGGCCAAGGCCTTCTCATGCTCCCACCTAGAAATTGGTGAATTCTAACCCTCTCCCTGTAGCCCACCTAACCAGGCACAGGCCAAGTGGTGACCATTAAAGGACTAGGGACAGAATAAAAAGCATATTCTTAGAATATTAATGATAGAAAGAAGGTAAAGCATTTTGAGAATATTGTTGCTAAGATATCAAATTATATCACATGATTCACCTAATTTCTTTAAGTTCTGAAAAGTGTGTTTCATGTAGCTAATGAAAATTTATTTTGCCTTTGTGTTAATGATAAATATGTTTGAATTTGGTGGAGGAAAACCCAACATTTTAAAGTTAGCTTTGAACAAACTGAGTTTTTCTCTCCAGAGGCCTCTCTTTCCCTATTCCCATTACTGTGCCTTTAAAAATAAACTCCTTATAGGGATCTTCTTAGGTTTCTAAAAATATTCTTTAGTGCCTTACAACTATAAAATAATTTGTGCTCAGTTGTAGGCTTTTTGAAAAATACAGGAAACTACAGAAGTTGTTCACAATGCTACATTCAGGGACAACAATTAACGTTTTAGTTATAACCTTTCATTCTTTTTGTTGTTGTTTTCTGTGAGATTGAAGGCCCATGCTACATATTTTGTTTTGCGATGTTTTCTCTTAGTTCTCATGCACATGAAATGGAAAATAAGCAATTTTGGAAAGTCTACTGTGAGCATCTAGAAAAAGCAGCTACACACGCTGGTATGTATGGGGAAGGGAAAGGGAACTGGGAAGAAAAGTGAATTGTGTAACTAATTTTTTTACTACTTAATTACATATGAAATTGGGAAACAAATGAGAAATTCATTATCTTTGATAACTTTTGGATATGGTGTATTGTTTCCTCATATTACAAAGAAAGAAATGCCCTCACTGGAGGACACACAAAGGACAAATGTCAGCATTTCTCAGGTGGTTCTGACTTTTTTTTCTTGCAGAGAGAGAGCTGCAAAATGATGTAAGAGATGAGAAGTCCATTGGAGGTGGAAGTTGGCAGCAGATTCAGGAAGGAGATGTTGGAGCTCTTTATCTTGAGCAGTTAGCATTGACAACTGACTGTCAGGAAAGACTGGACCATACCAACTTTCGATTTTTGCTCTGGCAAGCTCTGGCAAAATTCCCAGAGAGGGTAGAGCCACGGTCCAGGAACCTTTCCCCACTTTTCTTGAGATTTATCAAGTAAGTGTTCTCTCAGTAATGTCCCTGATAGGGTGTGAGGGAGAGAAGATGCAAAGTGTTAGCTCCAAACTAACTGAGTTCTTCATACATCTGTCATGTTTTCAAACCATTAACATATCTATAAAGCACTGGCTCTATCAGATAACAGCTAGTTTTATTCACCATTTAATTTTGAACAAATCAGATTTGACCAGCCCACAAATGGTGTTAATAAAAAAAGTCCTCAGGTTACAAAATGATAAACCTTATTGAGTTAGATCAATGTACAAAGGCCTTGTTATTTCTTGCTCTGTTGTTTGTTGTTTTATTGCCTGCCTGGGTCTTTTAAGTACTTTCCAGTAACCCAACCGCAGCCTCTCCGTTTTGAGCCTCTTGATGTTTCTCATAATGCTGAGGGAATGTACTTTCAAAGAACAGCAAGAACTTTCTAGACCATAGTTTTGTTTTGACTAGATAGGCTGTGTAAGAGCTGGATTGCTTTAAAACTCTAAAGAGAAAGAATGGGATGTAGAGAAGAGTACTGATTATTTAATTAAAAAGGATGTTTTCTGGTAATAATCTCATTACATTGGAAAATGCTATAGGTTTTGGTTAAGTGGGTTATGAACCACATCATGCCAGTCCTGTTCAAGGAACAGCAAGGAAGTCCGAATGGTTACATCAGAGAGATCCTGGGAAAAAATAGTTGGGGATCAGGGCAAAAAGTTAGTAAGAGACCAAATTATGTAGGGCCTTTAAATAATAGTAAGGATTTTGTTTTTATTCTGTCAATGAATGGGAAGCCATTAGTAAGTTTAAACACAGCGTGACATGACTTAAATTTTCCTAAGCATTTTCCTGGCTGCAGTGCTGAGAATAGACTGTAGGATGGCAGTGGTCAGAGCAGAGAGACCAGTTAAAGTTGTGAAAGTCTAGGGAAGAAATGATGGTGACTTGACCAAGGTTGTTGTAGTACAAACGATGAGAGGTGGTGTCTGGATTCTGAATATTCTTGGAAGAATTTCAGTTCAATAAGATATGTTTTTAAAGGATTGCCACTAGATCACTGTGTAGGATTTGATCAGCCAACAGATCAGTTGTGGTACTGCATGAGTGTTGGCAGGGATGGTATGCAGGGAGGAGGAAAGAGAGGAATGGAGGCTCTCTAGGGTTTTGACCTGAGCAGCTGGAAGGGAAAGTCACCAACTGCTGAGATTGGGAGGAACAATCTCAATTTGCAGGTCCATGGGGAAGATCAAGAGTTCATTTTTAGATATGTTAAGTTTGGCATACTGATTAGGTATCTAAGTAGAGGTGTCAGGTAGTTGAATTTGGAGTTTAAAGTTCAAGGGGAAGCTTTGGTCTAAAGATAGTATATTTGAGAATCATGGGTAAATGGATAGTTTTTAAAATTACGAGACAGGGAATGAAGCCACATTCACACATAGGGTATGAATATAGAGACAGGACTTGTAAGGACAGATACCAATTTTAGAGGTTGAGAGGTAAGGAAGCCAGGAATGAGTGATAGGAGAACTAAGACCACTTAGCATCCCAGAAGCCAAGTGAAGAAAGTATTTCAAGGAGGGAGTCATCAATTGAATCAGGTATCTGAGATGCCAGTCAGATAATGCATAAGAATTGACAGTTGGCTTTGGAGAAGACCTTTACAAGAGTTGTTTCGGTTAACCATGTAGGCATGAAAGCCTGATTTTAATGGGCTTAAGAGCAAAATGGAAACAGCAAGTATGGCGAGTTCTTGTGGTAAAGACACTGGTGGAAAGAGATGAGGAGCAGAGAGGGAGCTGTTGTTGGTATTTAACATTTAAACAGCTTGTAGGCATAGGATTCTGGTATGAAGGATCCAGAAGGGAGGGAAAAACTTGTAATGCAGAGATAGGATACAATTGCTAGAGCCATGTCTTTGAATAGGTAAGAGGAGCCTGGATCCAGTGCATAAGTAAAAAAGGTTTACATGAATCATTCATTCTGGCAAAAGTTATAAGCAAAGATGCAGGCAGGTAGGTAGGTATGGTGGTGGAAGAGTAACGATTTGCACGTAATAATTTGGACTTTATTTATAGAATGAAAACGGTGATATTTAGCTTCGTTGCCTTGTTTTGAAGATCATACGAGGTAATGTTTGTCAGTTATTTTGTGAATTGCAAAGGGCTATATATATGCCAGTTAGTATTAATGGTGTTAGTAGGATATGAATTCCCTGCCATGTTAATTTTCCAGATTTTTCCCTAAAGAAAGAAATAGATTACCACCTAGCCTGAGGATAAAGACCTTCTTCTAACAATATAAGGTGCTGTGGAGTGGGAAAGAGAGGAGCCTATAACTGGACTGAGTCTCTGAGTTTAAGAAGACTTAGAGACCAGAGATGTTTAAGAGTAGTTGTCAGTGACTACCTATAACAAATACTTTTATAGATGATCCAAACTAATGGAAAATCCAAATATCACCTTCACTCTGACTTTGAAATATATTATGGCCTTTTATATTTTTTAGCTAGAAATTTATATTTCTAAATATGTTTTAAACCATTTGGTATTGGAACTAATCTGTGGCTCCATTGCAAATGAGAAGAACCAAACCGGAAGCAGGAATGAATGATTAACAATGACAACACTATCCCAATAATAGGTGACATTTAATGAGTACTTGATGTGTGCCACTCTTATAAGTGATTCGTGTGAATTATCTTATTTAATAAATGAATGAGTGAACATGCTGTGCATGTAGACAGAGTTTAAAAATATGTCATTTGTGGGTAATTGAGTGTTGAGAGCATAGTGGATGTTATTAAGTGGATGATGGTACAGTTTGTAACAAAGCAACTTCATTTCGTTCATTCTTGCATTTTTTATTAAGTGTTAAATCCTGCTAGGTGACAATACAAAGTTGAATAAGGTAGTGGCCCAGCTCTCCAGTTGTAGTTTAGTCTGTTAACCTGGAGTTTCTTCCAGGTGTTTTGGTAGGATGTTGTCCTTAAACATGTTATTTTATCAATGTGTTCTGAGTATAGACTTTAAAGTCTGTCTCATCAATATCTTTACTCCTATAGCCCAGTGCCATGCACGAAACAGAAGACAACCATTGGATGAATGAATTTAAGTGACACAAAACTAATTCACTGAAGGACAGCCTTCAAGATAATATTAGTTACCTCCAACACTGGACCAACATTAAGGGCTGGAATTTAATAAAAACAAATGTGAATGCCAATTGCACAAACCTAGCTTAGAGGAGGCAAATCATAAAGATTTATGGATTTTCACTGCCTGGACATTCAGTTTGAGTCTGTCATGCTGTGACTGCCCCCTAAAGCAGTGGAGTCTACAGTTCCATCTGCCTTGACAGACCATTCCCAGAAGACAGAACTTTGAGTGTTACAGTAATGCATTTCTAACAGGATGTGGGCAAAGTAGCATGTGTCTGGTGGAAAGTGACCAGCATGGTCTTAATGCTCTAATTTAGTTATTGTAATATAATCCACCCCTACATCTGCCTCCCCCAGAGACGGGAAGCTGATTTCAGCTTAGTCCAAAATAGACATTTCAAATATTTTCAACAGTGTAACAGTGGAATGGGCTGCCTTCTGTGGTTAGTGAGTGACTCGTCAAATAGAGTACTTAGCAGGAGCTGAATAAACAAGAATAATGTAAGAGAGGCCTGACTAGTTTCCTCTGACATTTCCTCAGTGTGTGATTCTGTGAACCAGGGACATACATTTATCATAGAATTAGGACATTTCAGTCTCATCTGTCTTGTATTGCTCTTTCCACTGTAGCAATGAGTATTACCCAACAGATATGCAAGTTGCTCCAACTCAGGATTTGAGAAGAAAAGGCAAAGTGGTGGCAGCAGAGGAGATAGAGGAGGAACCTGCTGCTGGATATGACGAGGAGTTGGAGGAAGAGGTGGTGCCCCAAGATGAGCCCTCACAAAAGAAAAAGACAAGAAGAGCTGCAGCAAAGTAAGTTCACCATGCTGATAGATCACAGATCCATGGTTCTGGGAGAAACGGGAAGAGATCTCTGATTGCCGAAGTATGAAATAGACTTGACAAGATAAACTACTCAGATAATTACTTACACAGTGCTACATCTTCTTGGGGTTGTCTTTTATAGCCCAAAGAAAACTACCAGTCTTCTGGGTTTTTTGGTCGCTTACTTGTTTTATTTTTATTTTTTTCTTGTTGAGCCACTGAATGTTAGAGTTTGGTGGACTTTTGGGGTCATCTGGTCATAGCTCCTCTTTACGGATTAGAGTGTTGGCTTGGGTGGTTAAATGCTCTTTCACCTTTATTGGTCACTTTTATAGTGCCAGGGTATTGTGTTTGTGCGCTAAGGGAACATCTTTTCTCTTATTAATAAATGCATCAGCACTTTTACTTTGCCTTTTGACTTGTCCCCCTCTGGTTAATTTACTTTTTCATTCTTGATACATTCTCTTTCTTACTCTCTGGGTTATTCATTTACTTAAATTCTTAGAAACCTTAGAAAAAGAAGTAATCATGCTTTCAGAAGTTACTCCAGCTTACTTGAAGATTGTCTGAATTGGGATGTCCAAGATCAGGGAATGGTGCAACTGTGTTATTTTTAACACGTTAGATCTCAATCTGAGAGGCCCATTTGTTGAGTCCTTGCTGTGGGCCATCTGTTAGTTCATCCTTTCAGCAGCTGGACTGAGTGCTGGGCTTTTGCTGAGTGCTTTTTTTTGCTAAGTGCTGAGCTACAAAGATGAATGGTTCATAGCCTCTGCAGTGTAGGAAGCACAGTCTAATGCCTGGTGAAAATTTTTTTTATAGGAGGAGTATTTTTAAAGGAGTTACAGAAGCACAGTAAAAAATGACCTAACTCTACCACATGGGATGACTTTTACAAAGGAGAGGGCACCTTTGAAGTTGAAAGATGGAAGTTTGCCAGGCTGCTAGGGAAGGACTTGCCAGCTAATGGAAATAGTGTGGAAAGCACAGGGGCAAGAAGGATCATGACCGAGTGTCATGAAACTACATTTCCTTCTCTGCTTCTACCTGCTCACAAGTCTGACCATTCTATCTCCTACTACTTCTTTAAGACCAGGATTGCTGTTTTCTCCATATCCTTCAGCAAAAAGTTGGCAAAAGATTAGTCCTCATATTTGTTGATTAAATGAATAAGCTATTTATCCAGTCATACCCCTTCCTTTCCCACCCCTGGACCTCGCTGGGTCCTTCCTCTTTTCTGCTGTGCCCTTGCCTCATTTCTGCCACTGAAATTCTGTCCATCCTTCAAGGCACACTTCCTGTGCTACTTCTTCACTGAAGCTTTTCCTGCCTTTTAAACTGAAAGTTATCTTACCCGACTTCAAACTTTCACTGCAGCTGCTCGTACCTCTTTCATGGTGCTACTCCTTGCCTTGGATACTAGTTAATTTTGTGTAGATCTGCCATGTAATTAGAAACACTTTAAGGATAAGGTCAGTGTCTGAATTAATTTTTCTGCTCCCTGTAGCCAAACCTGGAATATTGCTAACATACACCATCATTGAAAATGTTGAGTAAATTGATAATCACATTCTTGTTGCCATCTCAATATATTCATAGTCCCAAGTTTATAATCCTTTATGGAACATGCTCCTTACTGGCAAATATTTACTGAGAACATGTAAACTAGCTCCTATTCTCTTTGGCTCATTAAGGCTACATGGTACCTAAGTTGGGGAAGGAGTGGATGTTTCAATAAAAAATTTTTAGAGTTTACTTGTAAAACTGCAAGGACTAGTAATAAGTAATTACAGGGACATTGTATCAGTCAGAGCTCTGCAGAGAAACAGACCAATAGGATGAAGATACAGATATATATATATAACCATCTATCTGTCTATCTATCAGGAGTGGCTTACGTGATTATGGAAGCCAGCAAGTCCAGAATTTGTAGGGCAGGATGGCAGGCTGGAAACTCAGGCAGGATTTGATGCTGTAGTCTTGAGACCAAAATTGATAGAGTTAGATTTCTAAGTTACAGTCTGGTGGCACAATTTCTTCTTCTCTGGAAACATCAATTTTGTGCCCTTAAGGCCTGATTGGATGAGGCTCATCCACATTATTGAGGGTAAGCTCCTTTATTTCAAGTCAACTAATTGAAGATGTCAGCATCTACAAAATACTTTTATTACAATACCTAGATTAGTGCATTGTTATGTAACTGAGTACTGGCACTGAAGTACTTGACACACAAGACTGTCACAGGCATTAAAGCTAAATATAAACAATAGTGATACCCTTACCCTTGTTTTTCTGACATATCTAAAGAGGTCATCATTTCCAGCTCATTTTCCTATATTAACTAGTAGGACATTCACAGTTTTGCTCTTTTTTGCCCAGGAGCAGAGAAATGCATTGTTTACTAAACTCACAGGAGAAACGGCACCACAGCTTGTGTCCTTTCATTTAATCCCTGCAGAAATTGAGAGGTCTTGTCTTTGTCAAATGAGGAAACTAAAACTCTGAAACTTTCACTAACCTTCCCCAGAGTTACAGCTCAGAAGCAGAATCACACATGCAGTGCTTTCTACTTTTCTTCACTTTTCCCTGCTTACATTCTTGAAATAGCAAATAAAGTCTCTCCAACTTGTAACAACTTATTCATTCCATGCTTTTTTTAAAATTCTAATCTTATACATCGTATTGAGTCTTTGGATTAAGAAGTTGAGCAAGTAAATGTAGTGGAAGCTCTCTTAACTTGTTTCAGTAGATGCTGTAATTTGCTCAGAGGCAGTCCCATCTTCAAATTTAACTTCCTACCACAGAACATTGCCTTTCTTCTTTCTCCTTGGTAAGCAAGAGTCATGGTTACCCAAACTTGGACCTGTGCTGCCTGACAATATTTATTTTATATGAAAGTGAGGAATATATTTTACTGTTTTCCTGTCTGCTACATAGAAACTAGACAAGGAATTATTCTGAAAATCATCTGTGTTCAACATTGGAAACTATTACTGTTTTGGTTACTTTCTCATTTGGTTTTATTTAAACCATTGTAAACCTGAATGATTTTCTGGGTGAAGAACCTGAATTTCAGGGCAGGGTCTGCCAAGATTTGGAATTCCTGGAGAATAATTTCCTAAATGCAAATCATTAAAACTTGTGTAATTAACGTAGAACTATAGTCAAGATACTTGGAGTACATGTCAGACTAAAATTGGGGGTACTATCATCTTAAGAAAATATTCTCGTTTTTTAATTCTGTAGTACCCTCCCTATGTTTTGTTAAATTTTTTTAGGCAGCTAATTGCTCATCTGCAAGTTTTCTCGAAGTTTTCGAATCCACGAGCCTTGTATCTGGAATCCAAATTGTATGAGTTATATCTTCAGGTAAGTAAAATAAATTCTTGCTGCTACAATTTTTTATAAACTTTACTGTTTTCTTTGCCAGAATAACTTAGGTTTGCAGTAATTGTTGAATAGTGCCAATGTCTGTTTTAAGTACAATTTGTTTTAATTAATATTTTCTATATCTTGAAATACAGAAATATCTTGAAATACTGCCCTTTAGAAGGCACTGGGGATTATGCTTAGAAAAGCTGATTACTTTTCACTTATGGGTAAATTAGCCCAATGGTGCACCGGGATTTCAGAATCTGTTAGATTGAGGGAAAGCTGATAGTTGGATTAAGTATCTGTTGCAGTCATAATACATGACCTTGCATTCCAGAAAAGATTGCAGAAAAAACTTCATGTCAGAGGCAAACTAAGCATTAGATGTCATTGTAAGCCATCTGGGGCAGCAAAATTTCTATTTTTCTGTTGTTTGTTTTTTAGATGAGACTTTATCATGTCATCAGAATTTATCCTTTTCTGCCCATAATTCAAACCCTCAGTCATCCACAGAAAATAAAATTCTGAACTGACTGATTGAGAGGCCTCAGACCCTTTCCTGGCATCTCACTGACCACCTTTACCTTCACTGTATTATGAGAGCTTTTCTTCATGACGGGACCGACCCAGTTGGTGGAAACCTCAGATTCATGTAGGGAATTGGCCTTGACCAAAAGAGTGATAGGCCTGATGGTGTGGCGTGTGGCAGGCAGGTGTCAGAGTTTTGTTTCCATTTTGTTCTTTGCACACATTCTATTCATCCTCCTTTACCTCCAGGAAAATGTAAGGCTATTATTGTCAGGAGTCAGCTTTAACCCATATCAAAAAATTTAGATTCTAAGAAATCTAGTTTAGCAAATTAACACAAGTAAATTACTGTCCCACAGTATGTATATATGTGATTTCATTAATTTATTCTGTAAAATGTCATTCTTAGTTGTTGCTACACCAAGATCAAATGGTGCAGAAAATAACCCTGGATTGCATAATGACATATAAACATCCACATATCCTCCCTTACAGGTAAGTTATTTGAATCCAAAGAAATGCTGTTTCTTTGGTTGATTTTTTTTCTTTCTGCCTGAGAGTATCTTCTAATATACTTCTTATGAAGGTTTGGGAAATTTCCCCCTTTTCTAAGGTAATCATAATGCTATTTTTAGGTAAGAAATGAAAACGAAAAGTATATTTAAGAGTGCTTTTTTTCCATAGATAGTAAGGTAGGAAAGAGAATATTAATTGAAATGTTTGTGTTGACAAGGTTGTATAATTTCTTTTTATATAAAGTCATAAAATCTTGGTGATAACTTAGGGAATCATAATAATCAGTCTGAGAACTGAAGAAAGGTTTTGTATTATGCTCTTTTAAACAGCTGAATTATTAAGTGTAACTCCTAATAATTTCTTTTACCTTTTAAAATTGAAAACTTGTCATTTGGAAGGTATTTTTGTGAAGATTTTCCTTTATAGATGTCAGCCACAATATGGATGTGCTCAATACCTATTTCAGTTACATGTTACTCTACTATATTGCACTTTTTATAAGTACCATTAATTACTTAGTCATGATTTGTTCTGTATTCTGTTTTTTAAGGGAAAACTTACAAAGACTGCTTGAAGACAGAAGCTTTAAGGAAGAGATTGTGCATTTTAGCATTTCTGAAGATAACTCAGTAGTGAAAACAGCCCACCGAGCAGATGTGTTTCCTATTCTGATGAGGTATTTATACTGTTTAAAAAGTGATTTTTAAAAAGTTGATTGCAAAAAGAATTGTGAGTGTAGTCATATGATTCTTTCAGCAATTATAATGGATTATGTCATTTTGTATTATGATTTTAAAAAATTTGTCCTTTGGAGAAATCAAATTTTTATAGGGACTTATTTTAGAATATTTTGTCCCTAACATGAGGTCAGATCTTGCCCATGGTGTTATTTCAATAATAATGTTAAAATTAAATCCCATATTTCTCTAAGTTTTACTTTTGAGAAATAAAAATAATTCATTCATTTGGTTTGTAACTAATTATGAGATATAAAAGCTAGTGATGTTTTATGTTCTTTACTTAAGCATTTTATAGTTTTCATTGAATTTTCTTTGTCAAAAAAATAATAGTAAGTAACAGTTGTCAGTCAGACTGTTAGTCCTCTGTTTAAAATCCCTTTGAGGTCCCATTTTACTGAGAATAAAATAGAAGTCCTTACTACTCCTTAGAGAGCCTCGTGTAACCTGTCCCAGACTACTTGTCTAACCACATTTCTCAGAGCCTACTTCAGAGTCTCTGACTTCGTTATTATCCCTCTGCTTGGAACACACGACAGCTAACCTGTCATCTTCATTCAGCCTCATTTCTATATCATATTATCAGAGATGCCTTCCTTGACCTCTTTATATAAAATCACACCCTCCACTAACCACTCCCTAGTCCCTTACTCGATTTATTTATTTTTCTTCTCTGTACTTAATCATCCAATATAAGCCTCTTTCTTATTACTTATCTTCTCTGCTAGAAGGTAAACTTGTGTTCCTTAGTAAATATTGGTCAAGTTAATTTTGTGTTCTCTTTTATGATACCAAGCCTCTTTTCTCTGTTTTTTAATCTGCATGTTACCTACCTACATAGACCAGAAGAATTAACTGTGGTGGTAGTGGTTGTGGTTATTCTTGTCCTGCTACTGGATTTAATAGTAATGCTCTCAGGCTGGCTGTTCTTGAAGTGTGGTCTGCTCCTTCTTGGCAGGGGCTGTCCCTGAGACACTTTCAGGAGGTCCATGAGGTTGAAACTTTTTTCATACTACTACTCAAACGTTACCTTTTCATTCTGCTTACATTTGTGCTGGCAAGGCAAAAGCAGTGGTGGGTAAAACTCTTAGGTGCCTTTGCATGAATCAGATCAGTGGTTCCAAGCTGTAGTAGTCATTCTACATTGCCATTCTACGCACCTGGAGTTTAAAAAAAAAAAAAAAAGATACTTTCACGTATTGTCCTTGATGAATCTTGAGTCTTCAGTACTTTGTTCTATATGACAAAGTGGGAAGTATGTGTAAAGCACTTCTGCTGCATACTAGTTGTCAATGGAATGGCGTATTTTTCAAATAACTGGTGCATGTTACAGAATCATTCATGGGTAAAGAGCCGTTCAAATAGCAAGATAGACAGATGGATTTTAATGTAACAAGTTTCACAAAGTTCTTTGGTATGGTTTCAGATTTCACACTGCAACTAACCTTTAAGAAACTACGAACTGAGGCTTGGGATTGTATCAAAGTGGAATATCAACGGTTACTTGAAAATAATTGCCTGAAAGTTTATAAAATATTTTTCCTCTCTCCAGCTGTATATCTGCATAAGGCTGGATTTTCTTCAACCACAATATATTGCAACAGATTGAATGCAGAGGCAGATAGAATCCAGTTATTTTCTAATAAGCCAGACAATAAAGAAATTTTGAAAAAATAAAACTCTCCTCTTATCTCACTAATTTTTGGTGGAGAGAGGTTTGGAAAATAAAATTATTTTTCATTAAAAATGTCTCTTATGTAGTGACTCTGTGGCATCTTACTACAACTAATGCACAGTGACTGCAGTGGAATATGGGGGGGGACTTGATAATATGGGTGAATGTAGTAACCACATTGTTTTCATGTGAAACCTTCATAAGAGTGTATATCAATGATACCTTATAGAAAAAAATGTTACTTATGGTAACTCATTTTAATTTCTACTGTGATAAATATAAATAAGTAAAACTCTCATATACAAAAACTCCTTGGGAGGACCTCAGTAATGCTTAAGCATGTAAATATGTCCTAATAGTGAAAAGTTTGAAAATCACTGTCTTTGAATTTTGAAAGTTAGTAAGTTCTATCATGTTAAAGTAGTTTTTAATATTAGATTACTTAGTATTTTATCAGGAATGGATGTTGAATTTTATTAGAATGTCTATTAAGCATGTATTAAAATGATAATATTAACTTTTTCCTACAAGCCATTGATCTATATTAATCTAATAGATTTTACTAATACTCTTTCTTACAATCATAGGATAATCTTTATTTAGCTTTAATATTGTTTTAATGCAACACTAGGTACTATGTTTGGAAATGTTTTATATTTATATTTATATTTATATATATTTATATGCAAGATTGGTACATAGTTTTATTTTTGTTCCTTAACCTCAGTATGACAGTTATACCACCTTCATAAATGAAAAAGACTATTTCCTTCTTTCTCTCTGCTATGAAACTTGATAGCATGGGAATTGTTTTTCTTTGAAAGCTTAAAAATTAATTTGAAAAAACTATATATGAGCTCCATGTTTACTCATGATTACTGGTCTAGTCAGGTTTTCATTTTCAGTTCCTTTTCCTTATTTATGTTATTTTCCATAAAATTACCTATTTAATTGAAATCTTTCCAGTTTCCCTATTTTACTTACAGTTGTATTCTCTTATTTTATTTCCTTTATTCTATACATTCTTGTTTTCATTTTTCCTTGATGTAGATTTGCTTTTTTTGGCTTGCTTATTTTATTGCTTTTTTTCTCCTACAAAGTACTTCCTTTTGGCTTTTTTTTTTCCTTTTGGCTTTTGTCTTTATTATTTCCTTCTTCCTACTTCCTTTAGCCCTGTTTTTATGCTGTTGTTTTTCTATATTTCTATGCTGAATATCTTAATTTCTATTTTCATTCTTTCTTGTTTTACAACATAGCCATTTAAATCTGTTAGAGTTGCTCTTCTAGCATTCCAGGGAAACAAAACAACTAGTATTATGTTTTAGGATTAATATGCAAACAAAATAATGTTCTTTGACCTTTTAGAATTTTGTATGGCCGAATGAAGAATAAGACTGGGAGTAAAACTCAGGGGAAATCGGCTTCTGGCACTCGCATGTCCATTGTCCTGAGGTTCCTTGCTGGGACCCAACCTGAGGAGATCCAGATATTCTTAGACCTGCTGTTTGAACCTGTGAAGCACTTCAAAAATGGTACTGCCTGCTGCTCTGAATGTATATTGTCTGCTGTATACTCCTCATGCAGCAGGCTAGATTTCCCAGGCTCTTGGCATCTTTCTAACTGGGGTCACTCCTCCCAGTCTCCATGGTGGTCTTTTTGCTGAAATGCAGTTCATTCTAACTTTGAATTAGGCAGAGTTCACAATAGATGAGGGGGATTATTAGCATCTATGTATAAGCAAGCCCCTGATTAGAAACTGTATTTTTGTTGTGCATTTAGGCCATTTGAAAAATGGTACTTGCCCATTACAATGGAGTTTTCTCCCTTAGAAACATAAAGCATACTGCAGAATTAATCCTACTTATCTTGGCATTTATTCATTCACTGAGTCATTCATCTATTGAGTTCTATTTGTTGAATACCTCCTGTACCCTGGACATTCTTGAAAATAGAAATGTGAGTATTTACAATTTCTGCTCTCAATCTCACAGTCTAAGCGAAGTGGTTGTGATAAGTCTGTATAATGAGCTGTAGTGCTCTGTGGTGTGTTCCCTGGTAAGCAGTGTTAGTAATTAATAATAATGATGATGATGATAATGGCTTATATTTATGGAGTGCTTACTCTGGGCCAGACATTATGATGGCCCCTTTACATACCAACTCATTTGATCCTTAAAACGACCACAAGAAGTATCATTACTTGAATGTTCCCATTTTACAAATGAGAAAATGGAGGCTTAAAGAGGTAAGTTTTTTGCTCATGACCACTCAGCTAGGAAATGGTGGAGTTGGGACTCAAATCCATATCTTTCTGACCACAAAACCTCTGCTTCAATTCCAAAATTTCTTTGCATTAGGCAAACATATTTATTTACAGGGTGATGTGTTGCATTTGTTCTGTATTTTTCCTGTAATAACAAATCCGGTTGTTGGAAAGGTTTTCATTCGGTGTAATATTGCACTGTGAAGGAGGCTGGTTCTGATGAATACAGAAGAGTCTGGAGTGTAAGAGCTTCCATTAAAAAAAGGAGCTTATAAATGACACTCTTATGAATGGACCATTTATGTGTTAAAAAATCAGTAAGCTCATGTTCCCATACCAATTGGTTTGAAGTAAAGCTTAAGCAATAATAGTTCCAGTCTTTTAAGTAGATTATGAAATCAGTATGTTACCTCTTTTTTTTTTTGAAAAGGTTTTGTTTAGCATAAGGCAAAAGTTTTTTTTTATAATTTATTTTGGTATCATTAATCTACAATTACATGTGCAATATTATGGTTATTAAACTACCCCCTTCATCAGGTGCCCCCCACCAACCTCATAGTTACCTCTTTTTAAAGGACTATTTTACTTATTCACCAGGGACTACAAGAGAAATAAAGCATTTGATTCTCAGCCTTCAGGGAGCTTATAACGTAGCAAGACATTTTCTGTGAAACTGCTGAAGTCAGCATAGTCAGCAAAAGCTAAGTGTGAAAAAATGTATTGAAAGTTGCTAGGTTGAATAAAAGACTATTACAACTCAGGTTTTAAGGAATAGTATAAATAGGTTGAGAATTGGGTTTAGAGAATTAGTTCTGTCACAAGTTTCTTACTCCTTTATTCCTCAATTTTCTCATCTATTAAGTGATAATAGTAAAACCTGCCATACCTAGCTCATTGACTATTTGGTAAGAATCAAAAGGAGAAAATATATGAAAAAGGTACGCTATCATCTGTAAATCATTATAACAATAGAAAATACTATATCCTTCAGGGAAATTGAAAGGAAGCTATAATTATAAATAGTAACAAACTAATAGTTACTGTTACATGACATCTCTGTTTCTCTCTGTTTCCCTAGGAGAATGCCATGCTGCAGTCATTCAGGCAGTAGAAGATTTGGATTTGTCCAAAGTTCTTCCTTTAGGTCGTCAGCATGGCATTTTAAACAGCCTTGAAATAGTATTGAAGAATATCAGTCATCTAATCAGTGCATACTTACCAAAGATTTTGCAGATACTACTCTGCATGACAGCAGCTGTATCACACATCCTTGACCAACGAGAAAAGGTGAGAGAGGTTCACTGTAGATGCTCTCCTTTGGGCTAATATGAGTTTGTGTTTTACTTGGGGAATTGGTTGGGACCTGAATATTTAGCAATCTTCATTGTTATAAATATTTATTTATAGCTCGAAAATGCAAATTATATCAAGTGTATATCTTAAAATGAGGTGAAATTGTAGGGAGTGTGTTCTATATATGTCTCAGAAACCAACAATAGGGATAGTTGAGTTGATGTTTCTTAGATTTTAATTTTAAGAGCGTAGAGGTGTAGGTAGTCTTCCAACTCTCATTTATCCATAATGGTTGGAGAATAAGTACTGTTAGCATCATCCTTGTTATTTTGAAACAGTTCCCTAGAGCTCTCTTAGCCATAAATGCTTACCTACTATAAGCACAATGTTTTGAGTAAGAATAAGCAGCAAGATCAGGTAAGATAATTCAACTAACTGCCAAGAGGCTTCATGAGGGAATGCTCAGTAAATGTTTCCCAAATTGCATTCAAGACAATATATTTGGTTGAAACAGGTATGTGGGTGTAAGTGTACTCTGCAGTTTAGAGGAACTTGATGTCTTTAAGGACTGCAGGCTTCTTGGAGAAAATGGGATTTGGAAGTGAAGATCCAGGCTAGATTTCTGCTGTTGATTTTCAGTTAATGATGAATAGTTTTCATTTGGATAAAATTCATTTCATTTGATTCATGGAAATGCCTAGTGAAATGCTCTCAGATATGGTCATGATAACTGAAAATTGACAGCCAAAATTTTATGCTGCTTTTATGGGGCTATGCATGGAATGTAAATCTGCATTAGTAATGAAATAATATTCTCTGATTAACAAGATCCAGAGATTTAGAACACACCTTCCATTTTAATAGGCACATTTTGTTTCCCTCATTCTTTCACTCATTATTTCAACAAATATTAATTGAGCCCCTACTATGTGTCAGGCACTGTTCTAGGTACTGGGGATAGAACAGACAACAAAGCAAAAAATACTCCTATCCATTTATTTATTCAGTAAGTACTTACTTCACCCCTGCTATCTACCAAACATCATTCTAGGTGGGAGATGAGATGAGTAAGGACTCAGTACTGTCAGGTGAAAAATAAAAAGTAAATACACAAATGTTTAGAATAATGCCAGATGGTCGTAAGTTCTGAGAGGGGGATAAGATGGCACCCATCTGCAGGTCTCTGAAAGTCATTCTCTATGTAGCTGTCTCCTCTCCAGGACTCTGTCCTGTGAATTCTAGCCACCTGGGCCTCTCTAAGCCACTTGACTCAGTCTCCTCATTGTAGGAAGACAATTGGTCTTGGTCTGTTCTGGGCTATTCCTCCCTGCACTAATGCCTTAAGCTCTCCAGGCAGGAAGCTGGCAAATGTGTAGAACTTACCTCATCTTTTTACCCTCTCTTGGGGCTTACTGCCTTCTGCTTCCTGCTGTCCAGCGTCTGAAAATCATTGTTTCTTATGGTCTGTTCAGTTTTTTAGTTGCTTTAGAGGCTAAATCTGGTCTTTGTTGATCCAGCTTGACCAAAAGCAGAAAGGAGCAGTTAGTCTGACTAACACAGGGCTGGGAGTAGCTATGTTCCCAACAGCCAGAGCAGAACCTCATAATGCCCAGGGTATCAGGAAGAGTCTTTAGCAGGGGATTGCCTGCATTGTGGAGCCAGATTAGCCCTGGAATAAAGGCTGCTCTGATACCACCTAACTAAGCTTAAAAAGACCAAACTTTTTCCAGTTAAATTACCTGCATCCCAGAACAAAACTCAAAAGCTTTCGAGTGATTTAAATGAAAATAAAATTCATAGTGTCTGATATTCAGTCAGGTTTTACCAGGTAGGCCAAGAAGGAGGAAAATTTTACTTATAATGAGGAGAAAAAAACAATCAATAGGAGTGGACCCAGAAGTGACCCAGATGATAGAATTAGACATGGGTTTAGAACAGCTAGTAGAATTACACCCCACACATTCATGAAAGTGGAGGAAGGCGTGAGCATGTTGAGGAGAGACATAAAGATGTGAAGAACCTAAAACAAAATGAGGGAATGGGGTAAGTAACCAAACGAGGGTGGATGGGGGCTGCTTTTACTAGGGTGGTCCAGGTACTGTCTAAGGAAGTTATGTTTGAGCTTATACCTGCCCAGCCTTGGGAAGAATGGTTCAGGTGGAGGAAATGACTAGTAGTAGCACAAAGTCCCTGAGGTAGAACAGTCTCGGCACATTCTGAGAACAGACAGAACACCAAGGTTGCTAGAACACAAGGAGCAAGAAGAATTGTGTAAAATGAGGTCAAGAGGTGGGTAGGACCTTGTGGGCTAGGACGAGGAGCTGGCTTTACTTTTAAATGTACTGGGAAACATCTGAGAGATTTAAAGCAGGGGAGTGATATGGTCTGATGTTTTAAAAACATCACTGATTGCTTTGTGGAAGTGAGGCTGGTAGGGTGTGAAGAGTGGAAGCTGCAAAGATGTCATGGAAATTCTGTTATATGAGAGCTTCAGGGCCATAGGTAGAATTATGTGAGAATTTTCATTGATGTCTTGAAGTGAGTGATAGTGACTTTTTACATGGATATGTTAAATCATGAAAGGTTAGAGGTTTTATAAACCCTCCATAAGGCCTCTGATTTTTTGGTTAACTTAGCAGAAGTTACCCAGTAAATGCAGCCTTACTCTAGTCAATAATCAGTGACTCAAAGGATCATTTATACAATTTCACAGTCACTAGTTAGTGAATTGCTAAGCTTCTTGACTGATAGGAGCTTTGTCTCTTTTTAAATTCTTGGACAAGTCCAAAGAATTTCTTGAAGTGTTGTAATGAATTATTGCACAATAATATTGCTTAAATGAGTTAAAGTTCTACATTTATGTGTTTGAACTAAGTTATACATTTACTTTTTTGTATCTTTCAGATCCTCCAAGGCATTGATTGACACTGAAATGTGTGTCATGTGGGTTGTTTTGTTTTGTTTTTTCTATACTTAAAACAATGGAGTAACTTGTAAATGTACATAAACCCTGTCATATTGACTGTTCCTCTTGGAACTGAAGTCTATAATTGCTCACTTCCAGGTTTTTCTCAAGTTTATTCAACAATTATTGAATAAAGAGGGCAGCTGCCACTGTAGTTATGGAAGTCAATAGAACATTTGCTACCCGATGCAGAGGGGTCCTAGTAGGAGTCGGAGGAAGTTAGGAAGTGTCTGATTTGATATTATGTTTGCTAAGGTTAGTTCCTATTTTGCTTCAGAGGATCATGATACCATGTTTTTTCAAATATTAGTAATAGTTTTTATCTTTCAGCAAACATAACACAGCTAATAATGAAAAAATTGCCAATAAAATTGACAGAACAGAATGACTTGTAACTGCCCTCTTGGGCTTGCCTGTCGTTTCCATCTCTCTGTAACTTGTATGATGAGACAGCTGAAAGCAGGTGGTAGAAACTTGTCATTGGACCCATCTGTCAGTGGGGGTTCAGTGAATTGTTGTACTCTGAGCCTGAACAAAGTGCCTACATATTTGTGATTTTATTAACTCATAGGGAGTGAGATGCCAATAGAAGGAGCAATCTCTGTTATAAGTTTACTGTTAATTCAGACATCCACCCACTCCAGCCCCTATGCCTCTGATGTGACAAATCCTGATTTTTTCAAATTGTGTTTCTCTTGGAGATCTTACTATGTGTTTATTTTTGAGATCTTACTAAGCCTTAATTCAATCACCTCATTCTCTTTTACTACACAATATATTCCACTGTATGGAGAGACCATACATCCTTTAACTAGTCCCCTAGACTAATTTTAACAAGAATAATAGAAAACTTCTAGTTAAAAAAAAAGTAATACAAGTGTGAAAACAAAGAGGAAGGTGACTTTCATTTGCAATGAAGGCTTAATAGTTTTTTTCTAATCTAAGGCATTCTGATGGAAGATTTGTTTTGTTTAGAATGCTCTGTTCATAGGAAGAAATCAGGAGTTTATCTGAGACAGTTACTTGGATAAAAAAGTAAAAGAGTGTAGACAGAACATCTGTTCCAGTTGTGACTTTCTTCTTCCCTAAGGACACTCGGGTGTGATTTTGCTGGGCAGTAACAAAGGAACATGTCTCACCATTTGCTTTTTTAAGTCTCTGCTTCCCCATCATGTTCAATGAGAAACAGTATTACTTGCTCAGTCTACATTTCCACGTGAATCAGAGCTAAATTCAACAGACTCAACAGGATTTCCATTTTGATTCTTAGCCATCTGAGCAAGAGTGTCTCCCTGAAAAGTTTAGGATAAAAATGATACATATTTTTTTTAAATAGAAGATCTTTGTTTTACAGATACAGCTGAGGTTCATTAACCCACTGAAAAATTTAAGACGGCTTGGACTCAAAATGGTAACTGATATCTTTTTGGATTGGGAGTCCTATCAGTTCAGAACAGAAGAAATTGATGCTGTATTTCACGGTGCAGTTTGGCCTCAGGTAAACCTTGATTTTTATGTTCTGCCTGGATACCTTCTGCTGCTTCCTTTGTTACTACTGCACCAGCATGGTCTATACCCAGACATGAATGCCTGTCCTGGGCTTTTCTTTTCCTCTACTACCACCTAAAGCTCAATAGCTACTTTCTGTAATACTATGACATTTATAATATAAATGTCAATAGTATAAGACTAACTTGAATATGATTGTGTCTCTGAAGCAAATACTAACATAACTTTTATAGCACCTCACACGATGTTCCTCTGGATCACATGACAAGCATGAGGGAAAATACACAGGTATTTCTGTTACAGTATTTCCTCATTTGATATTTTGGATGTAACCATTTGGTGGTGATAAGATGGCTGTAAGACATGATTTTAGGAAAGGTTTGTAGCTGCTTGAGCTCTGTTATTTCTTGACCAGTTGAAAACTAAAGTATCTGGTTCCTTTCAAGCATCCAGCACTTCCATGCACTATCTGTGCCATTTTTTTCTGTATAGATGTTATTTTGGATTCCTTTATGTTTTTCCTCGGTCCGTCCTTTAAATTTTAATCTCTGTCCCTTGGCTCTTTTATCCACTGGTGTGGTTTCTGCTTTTTAGTTGTTTTTTCCCACAGTTCTGCATATGTTTTTATTGTGCATTCTGTTCTTGTGTCCTAGATCAGCAGACTTGGATCTGAGAGTCAGTATTCTCCTACCCTTCTGCTGAAACTAATTAGTATCTGGAGCAGAAATGCAAGGTAAAACCCTGTTTTCCCCTTTAAAAAGGGCAGTGTTTTAGACTAATCTTGACAAAACTAGTCAAGGGAATTAATAATATAATTCATGGGCTTTCCATGGGCTTTAGATACAGTTAAGGAGACTAAGGAAGCTGAATCTCAGAATACATAATTTAAATAAAAATACAAGTTGTTGATTAATATGTATAGTGTAATCCAGGAAAAATGTGTGTGCATGTGTGTAAATATAAAATGTAAATCATCTGTGTAAAACTCCATCTGAAAATACTTAACAGGTCTTGTGGTCATAAATCAACATCCTTTCAAGGACATTATGAGCTGTTTACAGAACCTTTGTGTACTGATGGTTCAGAGATGCTGTTTTACAGACCAAATGCATACTTACTGAGCAGTGTCAAAACCTTACCTTTGTTGTTTATCTCAGTAGTGGAAACAGCCTTAAGTTTGCTCTGATGTATTTTGAAGAATGAAAAATAGAATAAAAGAAAACATTTTATTATGATTCAGTAGTGTTTAAGTCTTGGCATCAATTTTTACAAAATTGGGATCATACTGTAAAAACAGCTTTGATGTTGTTTTGTTCTGGTTTCATTTACCATTATGTCTTGAAAATTTCCCTGTATCACTAAGTAGTTTCCAAAGACAAACCAAAGACCTTCCTTATTTTTACTGGTAGGTAGTGCTCTTTTCATTTATTTCCCAATTTGAGTAATAGTTCTATACCTTGTTTTATTACTGGGCATTTATAAGCAGCATTTCATAAGCATATTGAAGAATGTTTTATAGTTGTGTAATTTTTATGCAAATCAGCCATGAAGGACTTTGATCCAAGACTTTACTGTAGTGACTCAGTTTTATATTAGTGGGATCCTTTCTCAAGGTGGAGTTCCACATTATTTTATGCCACTTCATTATCTCCTGCAGTTTCTCATTTTTGGTTAGAGAAAAATAGAAGCTATGTAGCAATAAAGGAGATAAGGAACAGAACTTATTTTTTCTTTTCTATTTAACACTTACTGAAATAAATCTTTAGAAGGATTGACTTCTCTTGAAATCTCCCTAAAAACAGCAATGCATATATAGTTGTATTGGAAGAATTAATATTTCAGAACCACTTAATAGGAATTTTACTCTTTAATTAAAAAATTGTATTTCAAAGTACGGTTGCAGTTTACATAGTGTCAGTCAGACTCTTAAACAGGTTTTCATCTATAGAGAAGTTCAGCATTTTACTTTGTATTTGAACAGATGCAGATAGGGCTGAACTATAGACCATGTCTTTACACTTACAACTAAGATGATTATCTCAGAAATTACGTGAACTCAGGACAACAGAAAGTTGCTTACTAACTACAGTGATCATAATCTTTGTCAAACTGAAATATTCCTGAGGGTGAAAAGAAATGCTATAAATAATTAAGCCAGAACAACCATTATGAACTGGGACTGTTCCTGGCCACTCCTAATAGCTGCTCTCGTTCTGACTGTCATGCCCTTTGTATGGCTCAGTCTTCTCCCCTTAGTTCTTGCCACTCCTGGAAAGCCCCTGATCATCTATGGCCTTTACTGCACTCTCCTCATAGCTTACCTGCCCAAAGCTCTTTGAGGGCAGAGACCATTTTGCATTTATTATTGTAACTTCTTCCACAGAGGGCTACCCTTCTTAATCCATGGTTTGTCAATATTGATTACATGTTGAATGAGTGATTGAAATTTCTGATTGAGACATACACTTAAGCATGGAGCAAGCCCAGTGTACTGCGTACAAGAAATACAGCTTGGTCACTCAGAAGTTGCATTGGATTTGAATGGGCTCTTGCTAGGACCCTGCCAGCAGTTCTCTCACTTTGTCTGCTTGAAAAAAAATTAAGACAACATACAACATAGTGATTAAGAGTACAGTCTCTGCCGGACACAAACTTAGCTTCAAATCCTAGAACAACTGTCTGTTCTTTGGCAAAGTTAGCCTCTCTGAGCCTCATTTTTGCCACTTATAAACTGGAAATAATATCAGGACCTACACCATTGATAACAGAGATGATAATATGTCATGTATCTTGCTTGGTGCCTACCCATACTATGCCCAGTATCTGCTGGACAAAGATGTATGAATATAACCTCTTAGAACTTTCCCTTTCCTATCAGTTATCCATACTTGGTATACTTGAGCTCTTTCTCTGGTCATGATGGATTGGTAAAACCAAAGTCTGAATTTTTTCAGTTTGACCTTCTTACTAATTGCAAGGATTGCATCTCTGATTGTAAAACAAGTGCTAGCTTGCCCTTGTCTGGAAAGCAAAAATGCTCTTGACCCTTTTTGGGTGTTTCCGCTAGGTGGGTTGCTCAATATCATTTGTGTGAGTCTTTCATTACTGGGGATAGATTAATCCACCTCTCCCGACAGCGGATCTTCATCCCTGAATGTTGCATATCCTGATACAGCAAATGTTTATTTGATCTGTACTCCTAATTCCAATGTTGTAGTACACTGGTTTCTATGTTAAGTGTATGAACAGTCTTATTCTAGAAGGCTTAAGATTGAAAAATACCCTGTCTTCAATACATTTCCTTTAGAAGAGTCTAGACTTTAAAGTTAGACTGTGGTTCAAATCTCAGATCTACTACTTATTAGCTCAGTAGTTTTGAACAGGACTCAGTTTCTTTATCTGTAATATAGGGATGATGATACTACCTCATAGAGTTGTTATGAGGAATTAATGAGAAATGGATGTAAAGTGCCTAAATAATATGTTTGTAAGGTGCCTAGAATTCTTATCCATTAATTTTAGATTTTAAAGTAATTTCCGTTTTGGGTAATCTTACTAATGTTCATATACACACATATATTTGTTATACTTCACGTGAAAATTCATATGGAACATGTTTTTAGAAGTAAACATGTTGAGAAATAAGACAACTCCTAATGTTTTTCTTGCAGGTATTTCCCTTTTCTGGCTAAACAGAAACCTGGGCACCCAGAATGTGATATTCTGACCAATGTTTTTGCGATTCTATCAGCAAAGAATCTCTCTGAAGCCACAGCCAGTATTGTGATGGACATAGCTGATGACCTTCTTAATCTTCCAGATTTTGAGCCCACAGAAACAGTTTTGAGCTTGCCAGTAACTGGATGCATATACCCAGAAAGTGCAGATGGTATGTATGCTGTATAAGGCAAATGATTCTTAGATTTCTAAGGTATCATTTGTTCCCTGAGGTGGAAAAAGTCAATAGAATCTGACTCTTTTAATAACTTACACTATTTTTTTTTTTTAGAACTCTGCCTACTCTTAGATCCTGAAAATTTTCTCCTATATTTTTTTCTATAAGTTTCAGAATTTTATGTTTTACTTTTAAGTTTGTGATCCATTTTGAATTAATTTTAGTATAATATGTGAAACTTAGGTCAAGGCTTTTTAATTTTTTACCCCAACAAAGTCAAATTGCTCCAACACCATTTGTTGAAAACCTTTCTCTTTCTTAATTTAATTGCTTTTGCATCTTTTTCAAAATTCAGTTAGTTTGGAAAATTTGCATGGGTCTTTTTAAAAATGATTTTATCCCATTGATCTACATGTCTGTTCATCTGCCAACAATACAGTCTCAACTTCTGTAGCTATATAGTAAATCTTAAAATAGGGTACACTGATTCTTTGTACTTTTTTCTTTTTTCAAAAGATGCTCTAAATATTCTAGTTTCTTTGCCATTTATATAATCTAGTCTATGTCTACAGAAAATTTTGCAGGGATTTTAGTAGAAATTGTGTTAAATCTATATATTATATGGAAAATTGACGTCTTCCCATGACAGGTTGAGTCATCCAATTCATGAACACAGTATGTCTCTCCATTTATTTAGATATTCTTTGATTTCTTTCATCAGTGTTGTGTAGGTTTCAGAATACAATACTTTGTTATTTACACCTAAATATCTTTTTTTGAGCTCATGTAAATGTTGCATTTTAAATTTAATTTTGGCATGTATATTTTTATTGCTAGTATTTGAAGATAATTAATTTTTGTATGTTGTTTTCTCTGACATTGCTGAACTCACTTATTCTAGGAGTTTTTTCCCCCTTGGGATTTTAATGTCCACAATTGTGTCATCTTTCTTTTTCTTTCTTCCTTCCTTCCTTCCTTCCTCCCTCCCTCCCTCCCTTCTTTCCTTCCTTCCTTCTTTCTTTTTTTTTCTTTTTTTTCCTTCTTTGTTTTTTTTTATTTATTTTTATTTTTTAAATATAATTTATTTTATTATCATTAATTTACAATTACATGTGCAATATTACGATTATTAAACTACCCCTTCATCAGGTCCCCCCCGACCAACCCCATTACAGTCACTGTCCATCAGCGTAGTGAGATGCTATAGAGTCACTACTTGTCTTCTCTGAGTTGTACTGAATAACTTACACTATTAAACATTTTTCTTTTCTCTAGGAATGAATACCAGTTTATATAAACTGAATTTTCTTTGCAGTGGTAGAAATTCAGATAATTTACACTCCAGAAAGCTCAACTATCCTCCAGGAGATTATCAGTTGGTTTCAACTGTCATGTCTCTGAATTCTTCCTACTATATTATCCTAATTCTTTTACTGCTAACACAAGTGGCTTAAATAAAGCCTTAGGGATCTCTTACATAAATTTTGAATTTGGTTAATGATAATTTTTAATTTAGCTATTTTGACTAAGAAGAAAGTTAGTTAATCCTTAGAGTTGATAGTTAATAAATTTTCATGGTAATTTAGTGCTTTCCTTATCTGTCATTATGAAGATACTGTACAGTTTCCTTTAAGAGAATAGTTAAAAAATAAAACCAAAACATTTGTCACTATTTATTTCAGAGTCTATAACGGTAGGAGGACGATTAATTCTACCTCATGTACCTGCAATTCTCCAGTATCTCAGCAAAACCACAATAAGTACAGAAAAGGTGAAAAAGAAAAAGAATAGGGTACAACTCAGTAAGGAACTTGGCATTCTTTCAAAGTAAGTGTTACACTGGTTCTTAAAAGATAATATTACCATCTGTTGTTTTAATATTTCTAAATTATATGTTGTTTTTCAGTTGGTTTGATGTGGTAATAAGAACCTATAAAGGTCCTCAGAATTTTAAATGCCCTCCATTTTTAAGTTAATACAGAATTCTCTTTCTCTGCCATAATACTCATTAGAAACCTTTTTGGTATCTGATTCATAATAGAGAACAGACTTTTCAAAGTGAACAGAGTTTTCAAAATTCTAAAGTAGACCAGTAGCTTTGCTTGTTTAGCCTTTGCATATTTTGATCAATTAAAATTTTGAGTTACGTGATATCACATAGTTTTGAATTTCTAGTTTAATTGAAAAAAGAATTAGTTTAAAAGAACAGGTCCTTTTGGTTTTTTGACAAGATCTTGCAAGGATTTTTAAAGATTCTCTCTCTCACTAGACCTAGTAGTATAAAATTGTGATTTCTATAAAGTGCAAAGTTGATAAAACTCTATAAAGTGCAAAGTTGGTAAACCTGAGTGCAAAAAAATGACCCTATTTTAAAGTTTAAATGGTTATAGGGCTTAGTTGCTTAAAGTTTTTTTTTTCTGTTACTTTCAGCAACAACAAAAAATGGTATATTAAATCTTCCAGGAACTTCTTTTAAATGTTCTACTTATATTATTGTATTCTAAGTTATACAAAATGGGAAACTATACTAAATACACTCATTAAATTTTATCACAGGCTATGTGGTAGTGAAAAGATGATGGGAGATTGAGCACCAGGAAGACCATGATTTGAAAGACCTTCTCTATCCCTTCCTAGCTGTGTGATAGCTGCTTCTTCTCTTGAGTCCCAGTTTTCTCTGGGCAAACAGGGCTAATAATTCCTACAGTGTAGGGCTGTTGTGGGAGTTAAATTGAATAACAATACATTTAAAACCTTAAATAAATCATGGCACTTAAAAATGTTCTTTTCTTGCAAAATAAGATATTACTAATTGCCAGATTACATAGCATTAGAGTTTACTACAACCCACCTACACAATCTGATGTTACAAAAGAAATAAACTAATAGCCACGAGCCCTGAGTTGGAGAGGAATAAGAGTGAGCACTGCGAAGTAACTGGTTGAAACTTTTTATATATGCACACATGCTTAAATGCCAAGTGTCTTTCATCACTGATTTTCCACAAAACTTTTTAACTTCTTAGAGTAATACTTTTAACTTATCTATTTTGCTTACATGTCATTTTTTTTCCCTCTGTAGGATCAGCAAGTTTATGAAAAACAAAGAACAAAGTTCTCTACTTATTACTCTTCTCCTTCCATTCCTCCACCGTGGCAATATTTCTCAGGTATAAATTCACAGGACATTTACTTGGCCCTTGAAGGAGCAGTTTACTATTAGATTTGTTTGTGAACAAAAATTTTATTGATTAGATTATGTGGAAAGACTGTACGGAAATATAAAACTGAAAATAGAGGAGAAAAATTGGGACAGAAATAGGAATGGTTGCAGGCAAGACGGTGGAGACACCATCATCTATCATAATGGTTGAAGTGTTAGCCTCTTTGTTTTTCCTTTTTTTAGTTCCTAATCCATTTCTGATTTTTTTCCCTTCTTTGATCAGTAACAAATCTGGAACCCAAGAAGTGCACTGTATAATCTTAAATATGGGTCACAGTGGCAAAACTGAATGAAAAGTCAGACTTTTAAATATCAGAGTAAAGAGTTTCTGATATGATTTTAAAACTCTAGATCAATCTTGATTAAAAGAGTCTCCCAATGGCTCACTCATTTATAAAACCTTATTTATACTGAACATCTCTGATCACACAGTAATTCAGTATAGAAAACCACAGATCTACCAACAACCAAAAGTATATATATTTTTTTCAGTAAGATCATGTTTTTCTTTCGCTCTTTTTTGACTGGAGAGTAGAAGAAATTAAGTTTCAAAACCATGCATATTTTCTGTTAGAATTAAAAGAAAAAAATTAATGGACATTATTGTGGGTTTTATATTAAATTAAAATGCTAAGAACTTTTAAAAGACTATACAGTAACTTTTCCAATTACTACTTTTACTTATTTGTAATTACTTGTTTTCTGTGTTATATTAAAGCCAAGTTGACCAGTTTTACAAATTACTGAAATATATTTTCTCCTAATATTTTGTCTTAAGGATACGGAGGGTGATATTTTGGTGACAGTACAAAACCTGTTAAAACATTGTCTGGAGCCTACAAGCTTTCTCAAGCCTCTGGCAAAACTCTTCTCAGTTGTTAAGAACAAGTTATCAAGACAATTGCTTTGTACCGTTTTCCAGGTCTGTAATACTCATTTTTATCCCAAATCACCCCTTTTTAAAAAGCTATGACATGTAAAGCATATTTGCAGCTTTCTTGGTGGCAATATCATTTTTATATATAAATTTGAGTGGGGATGGGGTTAAAGGAAAGAGGGCAGGAAAGTTAAAGTTTTATCTAACAGTTCTTTTTATTCTTTCTGTTTTCTTTTTAGACTCTTTCTGATTTGGACAGTGGATTAAAATATATTACTGATGTTGTCAAGGTAAGAAAGAAAATCTTATCTCTGTCTTGCTTCAAAAGTATTATCATTTTTGTTTACTTAAGATTTATCTACCTTCATTTATATGATTTTAATGGCATTTCTTGTAGCTTAACGCCTTTGATCAAAGACATCTTGATGATATCAACTTTGATGTTCGCTTCTCAACATTCCAGACGATCACCTCTTATATTAAAGAGATGCAAACTGTGGATGTTACCTACCTAATTCCAGTTATGCATAATTGCTTTTATAATCTGGAGGTAGGTTTTTACAGCAAAAATTTTAGTTTTTTTAATTGTTTTGATAATACAGTTATATGATGCAAAAACTTAATTTGTGTTTTGAGGGAGACAAAGGTTTTTAGTACAGTTTCTCCTGCAGAATATTTTCTTTGGCAAAGATTGTTATTCTCACAATTTGAAAGACAAATACTTTGAATAAAATTGTATATGTGGAAGTACTTTGAAAAGTCAGAAAGCTACGTACTAGTATAAACAAATCCATAGAGATAGAAAGTAAATTAGTGGTTACCAGGGGCTACATGGGGAGGAAGGAATGAGGTGACTTCTTACCAGTATAGGGTTCCTTTTGGAGGTGACAACAATGTTCTGAAATTAGATAATGGTAACGGTTACATAGCCTTGTGAATATACTAAAAATCAATGAGTTGTACATTTTAAAAGGGTGAATTTTATAGTATGTCAGTTGTATTTCAATTTTTTGAAGTTAACCTTATTATTTGACAGTTTGCCCTCTTTTATATAGTAGAAATGAAAGGTTTGGACTATATTAGGTACCATGTTACTGAACTGAATTAAAATCCAAAAATGGGGAAACTGAAACCCTTGATTAGTAACTGTAGAGTGGTATCAATAATCTCTTTGTGGTGTTTTATTATTAGTTATCTGATACTAAGGGCTGTGTAATATATGAAAAGTAATCTCCCCATTTGGGATTTATTCTTCATATATCCTGTCCAACACAAGGAATTCTAAATCATGGCTGTTGGCTGAGCTGGGAATACTTTGTCTGCATTTACTACCTGCATTCCTCAAACCAGGAACTCTAGTGCAACTAACCAGAATTATACCAGTTAACTCTGTCATTTTCAGTGATTACCTGGTACTGACTATTGAAAACTAGCTTTAGTGAACCTTTTATTTTTTGTTTGAGAAGTAAAACTAATTAAAAAGTCTGTTTCATGGTATTTTATGAAATTAAATATACTTTTCAGTAAGCATGAGTTTTCTAAGTCATTTATTATATTCCTCACAATCCTGTGTTTGGTTCTTTCTTAAATACATGGAGTAGTTGTGGGAAGTTTCTTAGTAGAGATTTTTACACAGAGCAGAGACTAAATTTTTTAAACTATTTCATTGGGAAATAATATTTCATATTATAGTTCTTACACAGAATAATTTGGGGTTTTTTCCTGCTTCCAGCTAGGAGACATGTCTTTAAGTGATAACGCCAGCATGTGCTTGATGAGTATCATCAAAAAGCTAGCTACCTTGAATGTCACAGAAAAAGAATATAGAGAAATCATTCATCGTTCACTCCTGGAGAAACTGAGGAAAGGATTGAAGAGTCAGACAGAGGTACTGGGGTTTGCAGTCATAACTTTGTCTTTTAAATACTACTATCTGTGGATTTTAGTTTTGTTTTTATTTTTCCCTACTTCTTCTGTTATTATGTAGAGAAGCAGTCAGACTTGGTACATTTAGTTAAAATACTTGATTGTGTAAATATTCACCAGACTTTTAACAGACAAGCAGGAATGGAAAGGAACTTGTTTTTATAATGGGAATGTTTCACCTTAAAAAACATTTTAATGGCTTTTTATGTTTTTCTTCATATTATCTAAGAAACAAATTCTTTTTAAAGTAAAAAAAATTTTTTTTCTCAACTTGATATTTGTAGAGTGTTCAACAGGATTATACCACACTGCTTTCCTGTTTAATTCAAACCTTTCCAAATCAACCGGAATTTAAAGACTTGGTACAGCTTACTGATTGCCATGATCCAGAAATGGACTTCTTTGAGAATATGAAGCACATTCAGGTAAGAAGACAATTCTGCTTTTTTTTCCCCTGCCTATAAAATAAGCATTTCAGACAGTTGTGTCTCATTTAAAAGGGTACATTTTAATTTTCCAAAAAGTTTTGAGCTTCTCATTCCTTGGTCTTCATAATCATCAGTCAGATTTGCATAGAAAATTATCATATCCTGGGGTCTGATTGCTTTGGTAGTATCACAAACCACAGAAATAGTGTCACCTTTCTCTGCCATTTCTTAAGAAGTTTAAATGCTTTGTATCTATTGTTAAACAAATGCTATAGGTTGTATCTCTGGAAGCAAATCAAGGCACAGTGTTAACATGTGTTGCTCATGTAACACAAGGACAGTATTTCATTCCTTTAATCTTTTCTTGGAAAAGGAACATGATACTGAAATGGAGCTCATTATAGCTGCATTTATTCAGTAACTAATTCATATTTTATCTAACTCATAGATACACAGAAGAGCAAGAGCCTTGAAGAAACTGGCAAAACAACTAATGGAAGGCAAAATTGTGCTGTCTTCTAAATCTCTTCAGAATTATATCATGCCTTATGCTATGGCACCAATTTTTGATGAGAAAATGCTCAAGGTAGGGCATTGGATCTAGAAATCAATAAGCCTCTATTCATACCATGATACACTTTTCCAAAATTTATAAGGGATTGGTGTCATCTATATTGATGTTGTCACCATAATTAGAGCCTTAGAATAGTTATAAAGCCCTCAGTATTGTGCCTGGGACATAGAACATGCTCTATAAATGGCACTATTATTTTTATTTTCATTGTTATTAGCTCACAGAGGCCAACCACAAAATATTTCCCCTCTTAGAAGTGATCACATTAAGATGACATACTTTTCTTTTGTATCATAGGACTTAATTCTGGTAAACTCCACTAATTGGTAGAGTTATTGCTTTCCCAGTTACTCATAAGAGATGAAGTAAAATACTGTTTACCTTTTCTTTGGTAGTATATTAGATAAAGGCACTATTCTAAGTACTTTAATTTGTAATTCTACTTCATCCTCACCACAGCTTAACCCTGTGAGGTAGGCACTGTTTGCACTATTTTACAGGAGAATAAACTGAGAATAATTAAGGTTGTGTAATTTTCTGAGACACACAGAGTCAGAACTGGTGTTTGAACTTAGGACTGCCTCCACCATTATACTACATAGTGCCTAGAATAATGCCTGGCACATGGTAAGGACCTGATAAATACTTAACTGTTTAGATTAATGAAACATGATACTCAGAAACTCAACTCTGATTGAGGTAATTTCAGGATTTATGACTTGAATTTATATTGTATTGATTACATGATCTGCAAAGATAACTTTCCACTGTTGTTTCAGAATATTCAAAAAATTTTAAAGAATTACTTAAGTAAGTAAAAGAATACTCCCTAAATTCCAGTTTAAAGTGCCAGTAAGCACAACCAACTCAGAATTTGATGGCAGTAAAATAAGAAGAGGTCGAGATACACAGAAGAGGTGTAGATGGAAAAAATAAATTATATTTAGCTTTGCTTGGTGTTAGCAAGGTATATCTTTTTATAGTCTTTGATTTTTAACCTGTTTGAGGCTGTGTATTTAAAGTTGTTTTCTGGTAGGTAGTATATAGCTGGATCTTGCTTTTTTTATCCATTCTGACAGTCTCTGCCTTTTAGATGGCTTTAGATCATTATTAACAGGGTTGGGTTTTAATCTTTGATCTTATTATTTATTTTCCACTTGTCCCATTTCTTTTTCTCTTTTCCTTTTTCTTTCTTTTATTGGATTAATTAGATATTTTTTAATGATTTTATTTTCTCTCTGTTGGCTTGTTAACATAGAGCTATTTTTCTTTTATAGATTTTACCTCTACATTAGCTTTAAACCACACAGTACATTGTTGTTATTTTTGTCAATTATCTTTTAAAGAGATCTTTAAAAATAAGGAAAAGAATTTCATTTTTGCTTATATATTTATAATTTCCAGTGCTCTTCATTCCTATGTATAGATCCATATATTCATTTTACATCATTTTACTTCTGATGGGAAGAATTCCTTTAAGTTTTTTGTAGTACAGGTCTACTGGTAATTAATTCTTTCAGCTGTTGTTTGTCTTTCATTTCTGTTTTTGAAAAATGATGTTTCTGAGTATATAATTCTAGATCAACAGGTTTTTTCATTCAGTTCTTTAAAGATACTGCTCTGCTGTCTTCTGGTTCACGTAATTTCTAACAAGAAGTCATTCTTTGTTCGTCTGAGTGTAGTGTATCTTTTTTCTTTTCTGGCTGTCTTTAGAATTTTCTCTTTATCACTGGTTTTAAGCAATTTGATTACAGTGTGCCTTAGTGTAGTTTCCTTCATGTTGCTTGTGCTTGGGGTTCACTGACCTTCTTGAGCCTGTGGATTTGTAGTGTTCACCAAACTTGGAAATTTTGGCCACTAGTTCTTCAAAGATATATTTGGGTCGCCTTCTTTCCTTGCAGACCTGAGTGTTTATTAGGCCACTTGAAGTTATCCCATAACTCACTGAGGCTCTTTTTATAATATCTTTTTTTCTAGGTTTTGTTTCATTTTTCTGTTGCTGTCTTCAAGTTCACTAATCTTTTCTTCTTCAGTGTCTGATACGATTATAATTCCATCCATTGTATCTTCCCTTTCAGAATTATCTCTTCCAGTTCTAGAAGTTCAGTGTGGGCCTTTTTCTATCTTACATGGCTCTCCTTAATATGCTTGTTAACTTTTAACATACTTTTCTCCTTAACTTTCCTCTCCCTTTTCAATCATATGGAGTGTAATTATATCAATTGTTTTACTGTCTTTGTCTACTAAGTGTATCATCTGTGTCATTTCTGGGTCATTTTCTATTGGTTGATTTTTCTTCTCATTTGAGATATGTTTGTGCTTCTTTGTATGCCTCTGTAGCTTTTCTTTCTGCATAGCTCTCTCCACTCTTGTCCACTGCCCTATGGACTCCATCTATTGCAGCCTCAACTCTGCCTCCTTAACTCAGGGAAACCACTGGGCCTTAGTGATTTAAAGTATTTCCAAGGTACACTTCATTTTGTTTCCTTTTTTTCAGGAAGCACTCTTCTGCACTGTTTGATTTCCAAAGTCTGAAAACTGTAGTTTCACATTTTTGTCTACTTTTCTGTTTTAAAGTATGATGGTAAATCCAGCCCCATCATCTCCATCATGGTATAAAAAAGATGTCTCCAAGGCAGTGTACTTTTGAATGTTGAGTAGTGCAATCTGTAGTTAACTTTGGCATTTATCAACTTTTACACATCAAATTTATTCAGTTTGTAGGCTTGAACCCATCAGGGAAGTCTAAGTGGAAAATTTGTTAATACCCTTAATTAAAGGAAGGTGTCATTCCTTTAACTGACAGCATCTTTACCTAGAGCTGGGGGAAATATAGTTTGAGCATTCTTTCCTTTCTGTAATTGTTGACCACCTACTAAGTTTTTCAATGTACCAAGTTAGCTCTGTATTTTATGAGCAAATGCTTGTTCTATGTTGATATTCTTGATTTGTTTTACAGCATGAAAATATAACTATTGCTGCCACAGAGGTTATTGGAGCTATTTGCAAACATCTCTCTTGGTCAGCATATATATATTACTTGAAACATTTCATTCATGTGTTACAGACAGGAAAAACCAATCAAAAGTTGGGTGTCAGGTATGGTCATACTTCTTATTTTTGTTTTGTTTTTAAAATGTAAATTTTGGATTATTTCCTGAGATAGTCTTTCTGTAATCTTAGTTTATTTTTACCTTGTATTATTGAGGTATATGCTAATGCTTGCTGAAGTCAAAAGTATCTAAAACTGGTAAAAATAATTTTAATGTTTATAATTCTTCAGATTTCCTCTCTATTTAGTTATTAGATATTAATCAAATGAACGTTTCTGTGTACCTTTTTTTAAACAGTTTGCTAGTAACAGTACTAGAAGCATTCCACTTTGACCACAGAACTCTTGAAGAACAAATGAGAAAAATTCAGAATGAAGAAAGTAAGTTTTTACAACTTAAACTAGATTTCCATCCTATTCTTGGATATTTTATGATGAATTAAAGATGGCAAAATTCAGCATATTCCCTTTTCCTGCTCTTGTAGTAGCAACCAGTGAATGAGTTAGGAGGCAGTTAAAATGAATGGTTTGCGTATTCTTGTGAAAACTTATTTAACAATAGAGAGGGCCAGTCTAAATTTTATGGGTGAAAAAAATCTGAGCTACAGATTATTTACATAGAAGTCCAGTTTTATCACATACATGTATGGAAAGAGCATTAAACAATAAATGCAAAGAAAGTACAAAAAAGAATTAAACCTTAGAGCAACAATTAAATATGAAGTAGATACAATAAGAAAGGATCATCAAAGCTAAAAATAGATACTTGAAAAGATTATGTCAACCAAGAAAAGGAGGCAAAACTGAAAAAGAACAAAGGCCTTTTATTTGGAGTCTCAGAATTGCAATTTGGGGAGCACAGATTAAGAGTAACCAGAAAAGTGTCCCACTCATGTGAGGAACACAGGGATTTTTTATGAGAAAAAGAAGGTGGTGGGGGTGTAATTACATGTCTTAGATAAAGAAGAGAAAAGAAAAAAACCTGTTAATATGGTGTTAGCTGATTGAGCCACTTTTGATTACCCTTTGATGATTATATTGATGCTATTAAACAAAACTATTCTTGGTATGCATTAGTTAACTATTCTGTAATCATAAAAGTTCTTATCAACAGTTTTATGGTCTGAATACCAGTTCTATTAGATTTTATGAGCAACTGCTTATAAAAGAATTACTAATTCTAGCCCTGTTCAATAGTTCATTAGGAAAATGGAGCTTCAAAATGGAATCTCTCATGTCCAGAAATTTTGTACAGTTCCACAATTATCAATTGGCAAACCTCTGACAAGATTGATTAGTCAAGTTAGAAAGCATAATAAACAATATTAGGAATTTTTAAAGGTCGCAGTTAAATGAAGAAGATAAAATTATGATCCTTGTTAATTATGAATACTTGGGTGAAATGTACAAATTCTTAGAAAAATAAAATACAGTAATAGACCTTAGAAGAAATAGAAAATCTGGATGGATCTCTAACCACTAAAGAAATTGAACGTAGTTAAAAATCTGATAAAAATGCAGGGCTCAGACTGTTCTATAGGCAAGTTCTACAGATATTCAAGGAAATGGGTAATTTCAAGCTTACACAAGCTATTTCTATCCTAGATGACTGAAAAAAGAAGTTCCCACTAACTCTTAACATTAGTGTAATTGGTTACTGGAATTTAACACATTAACATACAAAAAAATGTGATCATCTAAATAGGCACAGGGGAGATATTTAATTAAATTCAATATTCATGATAAAAGTGATTATCAGACAACAAATAGAAATTTCCTTAAACTATTAAGAGATGTCTTTCAAAACCTAATGCAACATCATAATCAATGGTAAAGGATACATTGAACTAGAGATTCTAGCCAGCACAGAAAAATAAGTAAAAGAATGAACACTTAAGTAGTCTAAGGTATTTATCCTAATTCTTTCAGCTAAAGACATTGAAATATTCTGGCCTTCAGTTTGTACTTCCTACATTCCCAGTGTTCTTCCTACTCAAAGTTTTCTAATTCTTTGATTTATGGTAAAATCACTCTAGAGCCATACTAATAGAAAAGACTGGTTTGAATCTGTTAAAACCATTTGTTTTAAACAATGTACTAAAGCATCATAACAATTTATCTTCAGTCAGTTGAATCTGCATTTTGCATAAGTAGAAACATTAAAAAATTAAAATAATTTGCTTAACTGTCTCTTTTCTTCGTAGATATGGCTGAAGTTGGAAACATTTTTGAGTACCTACTATGAGTTGGGCTTTTATAGACATTATCTCATTTGTCCTTATAAGAATCTTACAAGAACCCTAGTTTTTAGTTACCCTCTGTTTTTGATGTTGAGATACTAAGGTTCAGAAATGTAAAGTAACTTTCCCAAAGCTGCACAACCAGTAGACAAAATAAAGACTAATAGCTACCATTTTTTGAAAGTCAGCAAAATTTCAGAAACACATTTTAGGCAGAATGTAGACTTTATCTCATCTAATGCTCAAAATAGCCTTGCAAAGTAAGTGCCATCCCATTTTACTGGTGAAGAACACAAAGCTAACGAGGTTTAAGTTAATTGACTGTAGTCATCTGGCTTACAGCAGAGCCAGCTCTGGACTTGCCCTATAATACTATACTGCTGAATATTCTTTAATAAATTGAACCCCATAGTAAGGAACATTTCTGCATCAAAACTGTTAGCTGCCATTATGGTTTTCATGCTCATGAATTTAGGTCTTTGCTTTTGGAAATAACAATTATTTTGGAGGCTTTCTTTTTGTTCAAATCTTCCTATCCCCTAGCCTCCCAATGTGTCCCAAAGTATCCTGTACTTGCTATTCCACTTTTATAATTGCCGGTTTACTTACCTATGTTCCTCAGTAAACTCTAAACTGTAAGAAAGAAAAAAAAACCCATAGCCCTCTCATTTATTACTGTTTCCTTAGTACTTAATCTTGTCTGCCCATAGTTGGTGACCAGGTATTTTTTATTGGATATTGGTGGGAAAAGCTACTTAACACAACTGTGTTGTTTTCTTATTTGATTTAAGGTGACACTTGTTGTTTACTAAACATAGACACAATAGAAGTGACTGAGTTGCCAGAGCATGAACCAATGGAATCAGAGCATATGGATGAGAACAAGAAGGAGAATATATGTGAGAGTTTGTCAGACAGCAATGAAGAACTGGGAATTCCTGATCCAGCTGACTGTAATGGGACATCAGCTAAGGAATCTGAGTGTGTCATGAAGTCCATCTCTTTCCTTCCTCGGAATAAGGAGGAATTGGAGAGAACAATTAAAAATATCCAGGGAACCATAACTGGGGACATCATACCTAGGCTACATAAATGCCTGGCATCTAAGGTAATCATTCTCTTTGGAGCCGAGTAGGTCTGTGGGAACTCTGGTGTTTGTGGAGCCCTGTCAGATCAAGTCTCCTGACTGTTGTTGGTTGACTTCAGCTCTTGGATTTTCTTCTATCTCAGCATTTCTCTTTTTTCTTTTCTCCTCATCTTCAGGTTCATCTGCTGCAGCTAGGCAGTAGTGTTTGTTCCTTCTTCATTATGATTTAAGTATGGTAGATACATACTTTTCTATCTCCAAAGTAGATATTAAGAAGACTCCCATTTCCAAAAAAGCTTATGAAAAGTTAGAGTATGTGTCCCTTTCCAACTTCTTGGCCATTTCTGTACTGTTCAGAATTCATCTTTCCCCTGGTTAACAATGATAATATTTAGCAGTGGATTCTCATGAAGCCGGAGCCTTTCCTTCTCACTATAAAACAACATTAGGCAAACTGTGGCTCATGGACTGAATCTAGTCTGTAGACTTTGTAAATAAAGTTTTATTGGAACACAGTTAAACTCATTCGTTTACACAATGTCTAATTCTGCTTGTGCATTACCAAGGCAGAGCTTAGTAGCTTCAACAGAGATCATAAATCCCAAATACTTGCTGTCTGGCCCTCTACAGAAAAGTTTGCCATCCCCTGGTGTAAAATACTGACTTGATCATTTTGTATCTTTGTAAATCTTATTTGAGGCACTCTATTTCTTATGTACTATATTTCTTACATAAGTCACACACGTGAAGTCCCAACTGACACAAATTTGATTTTTATATATTTCATAGCATTCTTAACCCACATCAGTGAAAACTTGGCTTTATTGTTTTTTCTGGTTGCTTCTTTAAAAAAAAACATTCTTACTCTAATTCTTTATATATATATATACACATATAATTTTTATAGAGACTTATTGTCAAATTGCATAATTTAGTTTGTTTTTTAAGACACTAAACTTAGATATGGACATAAGATATATCAAAAGAGTTTACCTTCCAAGTGTAAGGTTGCAATGTTGGTAGGTCCTGGATCCATTTATTTTCATTTTAGTTTAACCTAAGTTTTTCTTACAGACTAAAAGGGAGGAAGAACACAAGCTCATAAAATCCAAGGTTGTGAATGATGAGGAAGTAGTTCGAGTTCCTTTAGCTTTTGCCATGGTTAAACTAATGCAGTCCCTTCCACAGGAAGTTATGGAAGCCAATCTGCCAAGGTATGCTGTGTGACAAATTAGGAAAATTCAGTGAAACTCAAAAATTGATTCTTCCTAACTTTTAAACCTCTTTTGTGAGGAAGAGGACAAGTACTATCACAGTTTGCTGTAGTTTAGAATCCTAAGTGGGAAATTTGAGTTATGAACTATTAAGCAAAAAGAAGTGAATATTTTAATTTGCTTGTGTTTTTTGTTAGTCATTTTTCAATTTCTCATTTTCTAGTATTCTGCTCAAAGTGTGTGCCCTCCTCAAAAACAGAGCACAGGAAATCAGAGACATTGCACGTAGCACCCTTGCAAAAATAATAGAAGATCTGGGCGTGCACTACCTACAATATGTTTTAAAAGAATTACAGACTACCCTTGTCCGTGGATATCAGGTAAATTGCATATTCAGTTGGGTTGAAGTTCAAATATTTGCAGTCTGAACACTGTGAGTCATGATGTTTGGGATCTATCTTCAGTAAAGTTGATCCATGGAGATAACAATTAAGAATATTAAAAAGTTTCTATCAGTATTTTAAAAATCGGTTTTTTAAAAAGCTCCTATACTTGATTTTTGTAAAGATACTCATAAGCCTGGGTTACATAACCTTTCTTTTTCTCTCAAATCACTTGATATCAAGTTTTGTGTTCTCAAGAGTTCTTAAAAATTTTCTTTTTGAAAGCATATTTAATGTATTGCCACAAATGTAAACAATAAAGAACATACACATTTGTTTAAGAGTTGAAACGTACAGTAAGATCTTCAGGTGGAATACAAACCTCTTTGAGTAGTTTACATGGTTCACTCCTCACTGCACCAAGTGTGGGCCCTGGACAAGTGCCATCAGCAGCAACTGGGATCTTGTTAGAAATACACAGTTTAGGGGCCCTACACCTGAACTGCAGTATCTGCCATTTAATAAGATCCCTGAGTTTGAGAAGCATTGTGGCTTATTCTTTTCAAGAACCCAGTCAAGACTCCAGGTAGTCAGCTTTACTTGCTGTATCCTGGTTTGTTCATAGGCAAGGTTCCTATTCTATAGGTTATATAACAAGTCTAACATGCTAAAAATACAATATCCATTTTGACTGTCTCTCTTTGTATAGTTTTTTAAAGATTGCTCTAGGGATTATCATATACATACTTAATTTTAATAATCTGCTTAAAATCAGTATTTTGCCACTTCAAGTGGAATGTAGAAACCCTTCTTTTGTCTTACAGTTTGTATATAACATCTCCATTTATTGAAAACATCAGGCAGTGGTAGAGTTTTCGCTTTAAATTGTCATATTTTTAAAAGCTCCAGAGGAGAAGAGTAGTCTATTTTACCCAGATATTTATCATTTCTACTGTTCTTCCTTTGTTTCTGAATTGCCAGGTTTCTTTCTGGGATCATTTCCCTTCAGTCTAAAGAACTTTCTTTAGCAATCTTGTAGAGCAAGTATGGTGGCAGCACATTCTCTTAGTTTTCCTTCATCTGTGAATGTCTTCACTTCACCTTCATCCTTGAAGGATACTCTTACTGGATATATAAATCTCCTCATTAGTCCTTTTCTTTTAGCACTTTGAAAATTTTTTTTTAAGTTGAAATTTTAAAATGTTTAAAACATTCCTTCTGGCCTTTCTGAGTAATCCAGCTATTCAAAGAATTGTTCCTCTCTACTGTAATGTATCATTTTCTCTGGTTGCTTTAAAGACTTTTCTTTGCCTTTATTTTTCATCAATCTGATTATGATGTGCCTGAGTGTGGATTTCTTTGGGTTCATCCTGTTGAGATTTGCCAAACTTCTCAACTAAATTTGGAGAGTTTTCAGCCATTATTTCTTCAAACACTTTTTTCCGCACTGCACTCTGTCCTTTCCTGGGACTCCCATGAAAGGACTATTAGGTGTTTTGTCTTTGTCCCACCAGTGCCTGAGCTTCTGTTCATATTTTTTTTTTCTAAGTTCTTCCTTTCTGTTGTTTAGATTTGAGTAATTTCTGTTGATCTCTGTTCAAGTTCAGTGACTCTTCGCTCTTTCATCTCCATCTTGCTGTTGGGCCCATCCAGTGAGTTTCTTATTTTGGTTATTGGGTTTTTCAGTTCTCAGATTTCCATTTAGTTCTTTATATCTTGTTTCTTTGCTAACACTATTTTTCCATTGGTTTCAGCTGTCCAGCTAGAAAGCTGGGCCTTTATTTCTCTTGTTGTGCTCTGTACTTCCCACAACTGCACCCATGTCAGGGGGCAAAAGGTGGCAAGACAGAAAAAGAAAAGCCGCTAGCATTGGCCTGCCCTCTCAGAACTGCAGTTCCACTGGAGGAGAGGAAGGGTCTCCCCAACATAATTGTGGTTCCTGCCAATTCCCATTTCTAGGCTACTGCCACCACCATCACTAGGATCTCTGGAGGCTGGGATGTGGGAAAATGGAGAAAAGAAGAGGGAAAGAAACAGTATTCCTCACTCTCTCAGAGCATTAGTTCCTATTCTGCAAACCACAGGCTGCTCCTACAGTTCCCTGCATGTTGGCATCCACTGCCGTGTTGACTGAGGGATGTTGACAGTGGTAAACTCACTGGAGGTTTGGGAGTACCTGCGTTCTGGTGTTCTTCCCCAGTAGCTGCTTCATGCACCCTGTCCAGGTGTTATAGCTGCATTCAGAGGGAGGGACAGGGTAGAGTGTGCTTTTTCCATATTACCTGGAACCAGAGCCTCTGTCAGTTCATTTTTATTCTGTTCTTTCAACCAGCATTTATTTCTTGGCTACTTTGTGTGAGGTGCTATATTGGGCACTGGGCGTATAAGAACAAATACAGTACATCTCCACTTTGAGGACTTACATTGTAGTGGAGTACCTGAGGCATTTAAATGAGGAGCCCTTTTTTTCTAAGCACCTGTGTTTAAGTCCCTTCCATTATTTGTTAAAATAATTAAATAAGGGTGAGAGAATAACTAGTTTGGGTTTTGTAATTCTTGTAGACATTGCCAAAATTGTACTTTGAGTACATTCTTCATATATAAAGGCATAGCAAACATTTTAAATATATAAAAATACATAAAGACCACAAGTAGATACATATGAAATTATGCCTTTAAAAATCTAGTCTATCCATTAGCAACTAAATATGTTTCCTTAGTCTATGATCATTATCTGATGTTTACCAAGATAATTTTACATCAGTAGAAGTATCTAGTATAAAGAATGCAAAAAGCTTACAAGGCAGTGGGGCATAGTGATACAAACCTGGGGCTTTGGCCCCAGTGCTTCTGATTTCAAATCCTCCACCACTGTCTCTACCCATGTATCACTTGACCTCTCTGTGCCTCAGCTTCCTCTTCCGAAAAATGCTGATAATACCGCACGTACACCATAGATAGAGTGGATAAGGATTAAATGATTTAGTACATGTGAGGTGTTGATACAGTGCCTAACCCATAGTAAGCCCTTAGGAATGTTAGCTATGAGTACAAAATGTTAGCTATTGAGTACAAAATCTTGTCTGTTTACTTCATAACACTTTATGTACCAGCTTTGATTGCATTCAACATTGGCAAGCTTCTTAAATCACAGGTTGTTTTTTGAAGTTCAAGACTGTTTGTGCTCTTTTTTATAAATCACTGGTCTGGTTTAATCATAGTAATAGATCCTAAGCTGGCAATGTGTTTCTGAGCATCTCTTATACAAGTGATCATTTGGTTAGAGGCTTTTAGATGGTGAGATAAGTATGTGTCATTTGTCAAGTGGCTCCCTACAGTAATGACATATATAAACGGAGTGCTGTCTTTGCAATACTTCTCAAATCTTATTTTTTCCATTGTCATATTCTTAGCTCTTCAGATATTTATTGTGCATTTAATTTTAGGTCCATGTGCTGACTTTCACTGTTTACATGTTGCTGCAAGGCCTCACCAACAAGCTACAACTTGGAGATTTGGATTCTTGTTTAGATATAATGATTGAGGTAAGATTTAGAGAAGGAATGCTAATTGTTTTTTTACATGGGCAAATGACACAACAAAATTAGTTCACAAAATAACAAATAATAATAGTGCATAAAAATGAAAGTAACATACTATCTCATCTCTTGGATTAGCAGAGATAGTATAAAAAGCTAAGATGAAGTGAGATGGATGCTCTGCCATTGCTAGTAGGTCATACATTGGTATGAATTTCCACGGAAGAGGTTGGCATTGTGAATGAAAGGCTTTTGAAATGACCAAAAATTTCAGCCACTTCCAAAAATCTGTTTTGAAAGAATAATCTAAGGTGTGGTCTAGGGTGTATAAAAATATTTTCACCAGAATTTTATTTATAATAGTGAAAAATTAATAACAATCAATTGTTTAAATAGGATAATGTGACAATTTGGGGAGTAGGATTAGGAAGAGACTAAAATTTCCACAAAACCTTTTTGTTCATCCACTTAAAAATGTAGACATTGACAAACATTTTGAATTAAATGTAATAATTTTGATAATTACAAATATGAGAGTTTTATAAAGAGAAATTAAGCTACTCTTTGGTATTAATCAAAGTGCCTGTCTGCATAATATACGATGATATATGTGAAACTATGTACTATTCTTGTTTCCCCTTAGTGTAAACCTTCAAGTGTTTCTGTATTGTCTGTTACTAATTGGTCCCTAAAGGTCATACCAACTCATGACCTACTAGCTTTTAAAACTTCTGCTAACTACATTGAAAAAACGGAAATCTACCATCTAATTTCAGTCCTGTGTGTCGGTCCCTCCCTGCTTCTGACCCTCAGATAAGGGAGGAGACATGATGAGATATTGAAGGTCTCAAAGGACCAGCCAGGGGACTCGAGGCTTAACAGCGCAAGAGTGGTGCTGAGAGGGCACCCCTCATATTTATTGAGCCAATAAATGTTAGTAACAGTAGAATTCTGTGGGGGGACTTAATACACAATCATTAATTCTCAGCTGTCTCCAGTCTCTTGGGGCGTGATGTTCCTTCATGGTGAACAAGTTCCTACATGGTGAACGATGCAAGGGCAGTCATGGCACAGAAACTGTTTTGGTCTTGATCATGCATCATGAATTACAAGAAAAATAATCAAGTCCGATATGATTATACATTTGATTTCTATACTTGTGATTAAACATTTGACTTATATATTAATCCCACACTGTGCAATTTACTTTCCTTGATTATCAAAATGCTCTTTTCAAGGGCTGCTTGTGTTGACATATCTTGCTGAGTGCACATAATTGCCATTTGGCTTTTTTCTTTCAAGATTTTTAACCACGAGTTGTTTGGTGCTATTGCTGAAGAGAAGGAAGTAAAGCAGATCCTCTCCAAAGTTATGGAGGCACGAAGAAGCAAGAGTTATGATTCCTATGAAATTCTTGGCAAGTTTGTTGGAAAAGATCAGGTTACGAAACTTATCCTTCCATTAAAAGAGGTAAGGTCTTGAGTGTAATACAGGAGATCGCTACACTACCCGTATCATCATGCTTGATACTGTTCTTGAGGAACGTCTTGCAGGATAAACCTTAAACTGCACTTGACCAGGATTTCCTTCGGTGCTAAGGGCACCATACCATGTCCTGGGTAAGGAAATAGCTATGAAGTGCAGAGGGTTTTGTTGAGGTTGGTGGTCCTGTAAGTTCCTCTGCTTTGGCCCAGGAACTAACATCAAACCCTGAGGGGTTGGCCATTGCACCACTTCATTAGCACTGTTTCCTGTGAGCAGTGACTGCATTTTGTTAACGTGTGTGTGTGTGCATGTGCACACACGTGCTTACCTGTAAACCACCTCCTTTTAATGCACTTGGAGGGTTGAGGTCTTCCAAGTGTTAGGTCATATCTCCAGCCATGTGTAGTGAGGCCTCACCAGCAGCATGGAGGGAGTGCCAGAACTCCAGAGGCACACACAGTGCTGATAATGGTTCTCTCTAAGGGTTGGGGTTTGGGTAAATACCATTTTATATGTTATTTCTATGTTTGCAATTTTATTAAGAATTTTTTTAATTAGAAAAAATATATTAAAAAGCAAATAAATAATAGAAAAACTACCACTACAACAAATCAAAAATACAGTTATGTCCTACCTCGGTATGACATTTTTGTTTGTCTTCAGATCTTACAGAATACCACAAGCTTAAAAATGGCCCGGAAAGTTCATGAAACCTTAAGACGAATCATAGCAGGATTAATTGTAAATCAGGAAATGACGGCAGAATCCATTCTATTGCTCAGTTACGGTTTGGTCAGTGAAAATCTCCCCCTGTTAACAGAGAAAGAAAAGTAAGTTTGAAATAAAACAATCTTTTAGGTGCTTGCTTCTGATAAACCATTCAGTTCTTTCTTACTCTTAAGTGGGTTAATTTAATAATTTACTTAGTACAAAAAAAAAGAAATAATACATTTATTTGAGTTGTAACAGTACTACTATCTGGTGTTCAGGCTGAGGTCCTTCCAACATGAGATGCATCTCAACCTGAGGTTATTTTTCTGGTGCATGAGTAGCTGTGACAACAGCCAGTTATTTTGGCATTTCTCTGATAACACTTCTGTTTTGTATATTTATTGAATCAAAATTAGGATACATTTTAAATATATATCTCTTGTTCTGATTAAAGAGAGATTGAGATCTTAAAAGATTTTAGAATACCTTATTAGGAAACTTCCTTTGGGTTTTGCTTCTGTGTTGTAAAAGAAACTCTTTGGCATTTGTTTTCAGAAATCAAAGAAAGATGTGTGTCCCTTGCTGTTTGTCTTAATTTAAATGTGTATTCATCAATCTGACCTGTTCCTGGGGTCCTAGTAACCTTGATCAATGACATAATGATCTCTCAGTGTCTTGTGGTCATGGGAGAAAAAAGCCCAGAGCCAGCAGCACATTATATAGTGCTGGACTCTCATCTCCAGAGAAGGCCACAGTAACTTCTTAGAATGCAGTGTGCAGTGTTGTTCCCTTACTTTTCATTCCATTGTGATCGACAGAAATCCAGCAGTCCCTGCACCGGATCCACGTCTACCGCCCCAGAGCTGCCTTCTGCTGCCCCCAACTCCAGTTCGAGGTGGACAGAAAGCTGTTGTGAGCAGGAAAACCAACATGCACATACTTATTGAGTCCGGGCTTCGGGTAAGAATTAACCCTAAACTGAGACTCGCTGCCCACAGTGAATCTGTGCCTTTTAATCCTCTCCTGCATTTTCAGTACTGCTCATTTCCACTGTACATGCCTTACTGTAAATAATTTATGGAATTCTTTTTTAAAGATGGATTGGTCCATTTACTAATTATCTCTTCTAGTATTTACTTTAATGATATAACTGTCTCAGAATTAATGATTCTGACCTGATATCTATTATGGTTTCACTGTTGCTTTGCCCATGAGCATCTATAAACTACTTTGATTTTTTTTTTAAGATTATCAGCTTTTAAAAACACAAACCTGATCATTTTATTTCCCTTTTAAAACCCTTCACTGGCTCCCATTTTTCTTAGGAGAGAACTCAGTCCTTCATTTGGGCTACAAAGGCCTAGCCTCATATTGTATTCCAACACATGTTCCAGCCACACAGATTTCCCGTCAGTTCTATAGTCACCACACTCTTCCTGTCCCAGGACCTCATCACTGCTCCTCCCTCTAACCAGGTCCCTGCAGAACTCTCAAAGCCCTCTGCATATGTAGTTAATTATTTCTTATAGTCTGTCTTCCTCACTAAGATCGATCCAGCAGGGCAGGGACTTCTTGGTCATCATTCAGTGTCCACGTTGGCCTTTGCTGCATCCTGTATGCTTGGAATCAAAGTAGCAAATGCTAAGTAACCATCTGGTAAATGAACTTATCTTTAACATCTGAGCTGCACAGTGAGCTTCCACCTTCTTCACTTACTGAGACTCTCCCAGGTAGTTTCCCATTTCTTTAAAATGTTTGTCACTTCAAATAGAAGTATCTTAACATTTCGCATATGTCTCTTAAAATCATCTCACCTTAACTAGTTTTATCTTAGGGGCAACTGACATGAAATATCTTTTTAAATCTTTCAGCTGCTACATCTGAGTCTGAAGACTTCCAAGATCAAGTCTTCAAGTGAACGTGTTCTGGAAATGTTGGATCCTTTTGTGTCTCTCCTCATAGACTGCTTGGGTTCCATGGATGTAAAGGTAAGCATCTGTTTCTTCACAAGAGCTGTGTTATGCAAAATACCTAGACCTTACTTCTGGGTTCATGCTTCACAAGATGGTTGAGCTTTTAAAGGGATTTCTGACATGATGAATTACCTCTATTTCCTGCATTAAATTGCTTCACAATTTAATAATCCCATATGTTTGGATAGCCTTTAACAGTTTTTAAAGCCCTTGTGGGTACATTATTTATTTCATTTGATCCTTCCAACTTCATGAGAGTGAGTGGTGGTGTCCCCATGTCAGTAATCACCATCATCATCCATGTCGTTACTACTACTTCTGCTATGAATCTTCATAATAACCCATGAGGCATACGTTATTAATGTTTCTGTTTTATAGATGAGAAAACTAAGCCTTAGGCTAAGTGACTTGGCCTAGATCACAGAACTAGGCTATGAACCTTGGTCTGTCAGACTCCAGTGCTTACTCATCTTTCGTTTCCTCAGATTGCCTGTTTTTACAGTGAAGGTGTCAAGAGGTTAAATAACCTCATAGTCAAATCGGTGACAAACCGAGAGCTGGGATTTAAGCCTGGGTCTTTCTGACTCCCGTGCCCTTTTCTCCATGTCTGCATCTAATCCAGCTCAATAAGACTACTACAGCAATCAGGGCACTATGGGTCTACTAGGAAGAGCTGAAGTAGGTGGACTAGCTGGTGTAAGCATCCTTTAAGGTTTAGCCTGGAATTCAGGGATTCTCATGTAATCACTTCGTCCAGCACACTTTTTCACATCTTTTGCATAGCATTTATCTATATTACAGTTCACTGTTCCTGTGCTTAATTTCTGAGCAAGCCATTTGCTTCTTAAATGGAGCCATGGCATCCTTTTCATCTTTGTATATCTAATACTTAGTAGAGTGCTTTGTATACACAATATAATCTTAGTAAGAGTAGATTAAATTGAAATACCATTCTAGAAAAAAGAAGTCATTTATAATGCACATTTCTACAAAGAAAACTGCCAAAATTGGCTAACCCATATAGGTTAATATATAGTAAGTGAGCACCTTTTCTTATTAAGTGAGGATATGCAAGCATGTGTCTTCACTTGCCCTGGAGAAGCAGTACTTCTACATTAAGGAATAGCAAAACCTACACTCTGGGCAGTTTTTCCAGAGTGGACTAGGCAGAACATTTCACTCCTTCAACTTGATTGCTTATAGAGTCTACACAGCCTCAAGTGCTGGGTTATAGGGTTTGGTCACTTCCCAAGTGGATTCGTTTTGTTTTTGTTTCTCAGGTGATCACAGGTGCTTTACAATGCCTGATTTGGGTCTTGAGGTTCCTTCTGCCCTCCATAGAAACAAAAGCAGAACAGCTGACGAAGCACCTTTTCCTTTTGCTGAAGGACTATGCAAAACTTGGGGCTGCCAAGGGCCAGAACTTCCATCTGGTGGTAAATTGTTTCAAGGTGAGATGTTTTCACTTGCACTTAGGAACAGCCAGAGCCAGGATTAATATCAAAGTTAGTTTTCCCCATTGTCCTTTGTAGTCATGGTCAAAATATTTTTCCAGATCACTTTGCTAAGGCCCGAGGGTTGGTATCCTGTGAAAAAGCATTGATGTTGTGCTAAGTCCTTACACTTCACTGGATCTTGATTTGTAAGCTGTCCTGGCTATTAACCTCACTATTATAACTTGCAGTGTGTGGCCATACTTGTAAAGAAAGTGAAGTCTCACCGGATAACTGAAAAGCAGCTGCATGTTCTGCTGGCATATGCTGAGGAGGACATTTATGATACTTCAAGACAAGCCACTGCATTTGGTCTTCTGAAGGTGTGGTGTTACCAGAATGTTGGATTTTACAGTTTATAAGCCTCATGTCAGATATTTAGAATAATGTGGAAAATGCATTTTGGCTAGCTGTAAATTTCCAAAATTAACTTATAAACATTGTTATTTTGGTGGATTGATGATAAACTAATGTATCTACTAATTAAAATGTTTCAACATATCTGACACTTCCATGGAATTACGTACAAATACATGCTACTCTGCTTGTATTTATTGTATTGGACATCTTTTTAAAATTGCAGTAAAATATATATACAATTCACAATTTTAACCATTTTTTAAGTATATGTTCTTTTTTCTTGGAGATATTTTCATTATGTTTGAAAAGTGCGTGTGACTGCATTAACATCAGGTCAGCTTATGCCCATCTACACTAAAACTTGAAATGAGTATGTCTTTTCCTTTTGTACTTTAGGCTATTTTATCAAGAAAATTACTGGTCCCAGAAATTGATGATATCATGCGGAAAGTATCCAAGTTGGCAATTTCTGCACAAACTGAACCTGTCAGAGTCCAGTGCAGACAGGTTTGTGAAGAGAGCTTATTCTCCTAATAGTAGTTGGGCTCTGCCTTTTCTGGTTTTTAGACAGAGACCTGTCAACATTGACTGAATTCTGAAGATGACTTTGTGTCACACTATTGCTTTATTCTGAGACTCAGGAACCCATTTCCATACCAAGTGTGAGAAGGGCCTCTTCTTTGTCTTAAAAGCATTTTTCAGTGAACAAGGAGTGTTTTGAGTTAGCCCACCATGTGGAATGTTTCAGATGGATGAAGTCCACTTTCTTTCTGCAGTATGGTAGCTTGCAGCGAAGGTTCCCACCCAGTGGTCCAGTCATCGACTACTTATGCATATCACTGTATGCCAGGTGCTGCTCGAAGAACAGTCAAAAAAGTTTTTATACACCCTGTCCTATAGTAGACAGGCACAAAGCAGAAATTCCACAAAGAGTTATTTAAATACAGACATCTTAAGTGCCAGGAGGGAAAAAGTGCTGTCATATTTCATCACTTACAAGACACACCATTATTTATATACCTCAAAGAAAGAAAAAACTATGACACAGTGGTAAGGTGCCATCAGTTATTATAAGACACATCCAAATTTCAGATATGTTAAAATGTGAAAAAACTGTGCTTCTTAGAATTGACAAAATATGATCAGGTGGAGGACCATCTTAGTGTGACAATCATGGAAGGCTTTTCTGAGGATTGGCCTCGAAGCCAAAATGTGAAGAACAAGTCTTAGCCTCCCAGTGAAGGGAGCAGCCAATGCCTGAGGAAGGTAAGCCGTGAGGCAGGTCGGAACTTAGCTTGTTGGAGGAGCTGCGTGAATGTGAATGAGGTGGCAAAGGGAGCTGAGCCAAGCAGACCTGTGGTCCTGTTAAAAATTTAGGGCTTTATTCCAAGAAGAGCAAAAAGCTCTTGAATTCTTTAAGCAAGGAAGTGACAAGCACAGATTTGTATTTATACATTTGTTCATCCATGATCCTTTGAGTGCATATCACACCCAGGGTGGATGGAAATTGGAATTGGAAATACGAATTCAGGGCCGAAGGAGGGTTTGGGCTGCTAAGGAGGTCAGGGTGGAAGGGAGGAAGCATGTCATAAGAAAAAGTTCCCTTGAGTATTGTTAGGTGAAAGAGGGCTAGCTGTTACTTAATACTAGCTTTGTGCCTAGCACTTTATATACATGACTTCTATTTATAACTATCCTTCAAAAGAAATTGTACCCCATTTTCTGACTAGGGAAATAACAGGCTTTGGAAATTTAATGATGTGCCTTAGTTCTCAGCAGTTTAATAATAAAGGAGGCTGAATAGTATAGTAGTTTGAAAGTAGAGGCTTTGTATGCCTAGACACACTAGGCATGCAATTCTGGCATTGTCACCTGAGCAAAATATTTACATCTCTGTGCCAACTTCATTCTCTTCATCTGTAAAATGGGGTGCTATCACCTGCCTCCTAAGGGAGTAATGAGAATTAACTGAGAAACAACACAGTGCTTGGCAGAGGGGGAAGTACATGCAAGCGTTATTATCAGTATTAATATTGTTACCGTTATTGTTATTCTCTTACAAGGGGAAATAAGGGCTTGGACTATAGTATATACTTAGTCTGCCACACCACACCAGCTATCAGACAGGAGCTTCCCACATGTGAGCTTAAATTTGGAGCCCTTAACAACCGTGCCAGTGGTGTGCCACACTTGACTCTTAATATCAGGCATGTGGGGCAGGATCTGAGTAAGTGAAGTCGGAAAAGAAAAGAAAGGACACAGTTGCTGACTCCCTACAGACTTTGCCTGACTGATCACCCTTCTGAAAGGTTTTTGTGACCTACAGTGTCTCAGAAAGCAGCTTTGAAACAGGAATCCTGGAGAGACAGGATCAAAATAATTATCTGTGTGACTTCTATTCCTAGGTTTTTCTGAAATATATTCTTGAGTATCCCCTGGGTGACAAACTGAGACCAAACTTGGAATTCATGCTTGCTCAATTGAAGTAAGTTTAAGCTATAAACTATACAGGGGCAGAAGGGTGGTTTCTCCCTTTAATATAGCAGCTGTCTTGAAAATGGCTTCATATGGCAGTTCTGTAAATTGCTTTTCCAATTTGTTCTGACTTCTGATTTTCATTAGTCTACTTAGGAGAAAGGTAAAAATCTAACAAAATTTCATTTAAGCTGTACAGTGTATACAAGCATTAGAATTGGGAAAAAAAATTTTTTTCCTCTTTTTAAGAAATTGACACCTTGAAACAATATTTGTAAGTTTTAAAAACAATTACTGGTAAATTTATAATACTAACAGGTCCATCTAATGTTCTTGCCCTAGTTATGAACACGAGACCGGGAGAGAGTCTGTGTTGGAAATGATCACCTATCTCTTCGACACATTCCCTCAGGTACTGTGATCACAAAGACAGATTGTTCGCTGTTGTTTCCCATGAGCCCTGGGAGCCCACAGTCCTTGTTAGCATCTGTGAGAATTCCCATATGGGTGTGCTCACAAGTGCCTGGTTTTTTTTTAGGGACTGCTCCATGAGAACTGCGGAATGTTCTTCCTTCCTCTTTGTCTAATGATGGTGAATGATGACTCTGCCATGTGCAAAAAGATGGCATCCATGACAATCAAGTCATTACTCAGTAAAATCAACCTTGAGAAAAAAGATTGGCTCTTTGATATGGTGACCACCTGGTTTGAAGCAAAAAAGGTTAGGGTTGCTTGTAGTCCTATTTCAATGAAGTCTTAGCTTTTGGTGTACACTTTAAGAATACATATTATATAGATGATTGAATTAATTTTCCCAATAGCTTTATTATTTTTGATTATATTAAAAATATGTCCTTATAGTTAGAATTTGAGAAAATATGAGAAGTTATAGAATAACATAAAAATCACCTATATTCCCACTACATGGTTAATGTCAGCCAGTTACTCCACTACATGAATGTGTCATAATGTACTTAACCAATCACATTGGTGAATACCTTTGTTACCAATTTTGTTTATTCAGTTAATGAAATGTAATTTTTTTGTCAGTGACTGTATCTGCCTGCTGACACTACCATCATCATCAGTGGTCCATTTTTCTGGAACATAAACACTAAATGTCATATTCTAATACTGGCTTTAGGTATTAAAGTCATCTATATTTTTCATGTTAGCCACCAAAGATCCATATTCTGTTGATTTTTGGCATCATAAAGAAATATTGAGCATAGAATTGTGCCCATCTTCATTTAACAGTTTTGGAAACGGCCTCCCAAGGTGTGTTGACATTGTCTTGTGGTCGTTTATTTTTGGTAGAGCTTAAATAGACAACTAGCTGCCCTAATCTGTGGCTTCTTTGTGGAAAGTGAAGGTGTCACCTTTGAGAGAAGACTTGGAACTATTCTTCCTGTGATTGAAAAAGAAATTGATCCTGAAAACTTTAAAGATGTAAGTTACTTGCTAGAGAATAAAACTTTTGTTCATATTTATAATTTTACTTAAGGTAATATAGTGAACAGATTAAATATTATTTTTGTTCAAAAAATTTTTTTATTAATAAAAGAATTCAGTGCAGTTAGATCTTCATTTTAAAGTAAGAGTTAAAATTAAAGTAAGTTATCCTCCATAGTATATGAAAATCAAGGGTTGTCCAGCAGGGTGATTTTGCCTTCCCAGGGCACATTTAGCAACATATGGAAACAGTTTCACTTGTCACAGCTGGAGGGTGGGAGAGCACTACTGGCATCTAGTGGGCACAGGCCAGGGATGTTGCTAAATACCCAACAGTGCACAGGGCAGCCCCACAGCAAAGAATGATCTCACTCAAAATGTCAGTTGTGCTGAGATTAAGAAACCCTGGTGTAGATTTACATGCTGAAGTAAAAATGTCCATTAAATACTTAAAATTATCGTATTTGATTAAATCCATCCTGTTTTTAGATCATGGAAGAGGCCGAAGAAAAAGCTGCAGATCGCCTTCTGTTTAGTTTTCTTATACTGATAAGTAAACTCATCAAGGAATGTAATATTATTCGGCTTACCAAGCCGTCTAAGACTTTGAGTAAAATCTGGAGTAAGTATTTGCTTTTTATTTAAATCTAAAAATAAACACATTAGTTGTGAGAGAATTACTGAAAACAGATTTGGGAAATTAGAATATGAATACTTCAAGAAGTATGTAATGTCAGGAAAAAAGTCCATGAGAAAAAGATTTAAAAGGCCCCTTCACATTGATTACAGAGAAAATGTTTCTTTCTGAAAAAAGTGATATATATTTATGACTTAATAAGTAATACATGTCATTTATAAAAGATTACTAACTCTACAGGAGTAAAAAGGGAAAAACATTTCCCAAAGTTTTCCTTGCTACTTAATAATTAGGTATATATTTCCATCTAGTCTTTCTTTTAGTTAAACAGGCATAGGTTTTCTTAGAGGGTTTGCTTTGCACAATTTCATATAAACCTTTATTTCTTGTTGTTTGTACCTAAGTAAGCAAATTATTATACCGCAACACACTTTGTCGATATCTTTCTAAATAGCTCTAAATAGTCCATCATGCAAATATGCAATAATTTACTAAACCATTTCACTTCTGTGGGACTTATGTTATTGTATATCACTCTCTAAGTGAAAAATAAGATCTTAGAATTTTTAATTTAATAATCAGTTTGATTAGTTAATAGGAAATAGACATTGGAATAATGCTTTAAGTACCCACCTATTTTAAGAGTACTGGTGATCCTATAGGAAATAATGCAGTTACTAAGTTACCAGGTCCCACTCTGCTATGGCTCCACTGACACACAGCCAGATTATTGCAAAAGTTCATACAGAACAAAAGTCCATGTTCATGAAAGATAGCATAGACTAAAACTCAGATATGACATAGTTTATCCAGAATTTTAATTTGTTCCCCAACACCCACAAGGCCTTTTGCACTGTACTTTCCAAGTGTGGTATATGGAGTGTGTCCATATAGCATGAGAGTATGAGCTTTGGGGCCAGATCAAGCTAGGGCCCAGGCATAGTTTTGCCTTTTACAGCTTGCCACCTCACTTAGTCCCTCTGAAAACATGTTTCCTCATCTATAAAATGGAAACAACAATTCTAATCTCACAGAACTGTTATAAGGTCTAAATGAGGTAATATGTGTAACACACTTAGTTAGCCCTGTGCCTGGCACAGAGAAAGAGAGCCTCGATAAATAACTTTCCAGTCAGCTACTTGAAGCCACCGATTTCAATAATTATCAGAAACAAACATACCTAATACATATTTATATTACTTTAGAAATTGTAAATGTTACTGCCAGCTTATCTCCCTTGAATATGGAACTGGTCAGTTTTCAGGCTTACTCATACCTGTCATCATGTACCATGTTAGGAGTTGATTTTCTCATTGTTTCCAGTGTCCTGCCACCTCACGTCTCCCTAGCTCTCCTTGCTCTCTGACAGCTTCTGGGAAGGAGGAAATATTTTGTTCATCTTTGTGTTTCCAAATCCAAGCACATAACAGATACTCAGTGAACCCTAAATTAGTCATATTTACCACTGAAGAGTCAGGAAAGCTGTGAGGCATCTGAGAATCCATTTTGGTTCCCTCAGGTCATGTGCACGCTCACCTGAGACATCCACACAACTGGGTGTGGCTCACCGCAGCCCAGATTTTTGGATTGCTTTTTGCCTCTTGCCAACCAGAGGATCTTATTAGAAAACGGACTACCAAAACAACTAAAAAGAAACTCTCAGGACCTGTAGCAGTCATGTTCCTAACAAGCGACCTTGACCAAATGGTAAGGTCTCTCTAAAACCTTTTCCTTCCTTCATGATCTGTATGAGATGTTGGTTCTGGTTCATGTAACTATCTTGGGGTTGGCCCTTAGGAGAAACTCCTCCAGCTGACTAGTTGCACATGTGAATCTGTAGGAGTGTTAGGAACTGGAAAGGGGTCACCCTCAAGGCCCAGGTGTTTTTCAAAGATAATTTTTAGACCATCGGTCTAGTCACTTTTGCTTATTTAGCATGTTCATCTTCCATTATATGTTTAAATTCTTTATCAGCATTAGAAAATAAGATTAATACTGCCTGTCCTGCCTCCTTTATAACCTGTTGATGACTAAATGAGAACACATTCATGAAAATGATAAGGACCATGGTATTCCACTTCTGATTTCCTAGGACCTAGCACAACACCTGGCTCATTGTGGGAACTCCATAAATATGAATGAGTGGAAGGTGGATGGGAAGAAAAGAATAAAAATAATACTAGATTGTTGCAGTTTTCTCCTAATAATCTGAGGAATTATTACCTGTTATCTCCTCAGAATTTAAAAAGCATCCCATTCCTTTGGACTGAAATGCCTGGGGCAGGTAGAAGGGAACAGTTACACAATTTCTGGTCATGAACCTTCCCTTACAGATGTACATAAGTGGCCATTCAAAGCAAAATCTAGTACCTCAGTTGTTAAATATTATTATGGGTACTTGGAGTTTGTAAAAACAACCAAATGTCCTGCATTGTCTGCCAATGTCCACTTTCTTTTCACAGATGAAAAGTATCTCCCTAGCCTCTTGCCATCAATTGCATTCCAAATTCTTAGATCAGTCTTCAGGAGAGCAGGTAAGTGTTATAACCCTCTCAATTTTAATCGATGGGACTACTCTACCAACAGTTTAGGAATGGGCTTACATTTGGTATTTGTGTGGTTTTTGTTTTCCTATTTTAATGCTTGGGGAATTAAGCGAAATACATCTTCAGTGATACACATAAATCTAGTCAACTCTGGGGCCATGTTGGGATTCCTCTTGGCTCCACTTAAAATTCCCAATACAGATGAGGCAGCAGAAGACTGCCTATTCATTTACTCCACATTATAACTGAAGCTTTGAAGGGCATTGGCTGGCTGAATGACTTGACTTGTGATTGTTCTTATATTAAACTATAATACTTAATTTCCTTCACTTACCCCTAGAAGTTAAAAACAATAATGATTATGCTACAGTGTGGTCTGAGAATTGTCTTCTTAACCGAAGGCAGATGATACATCACTAAAATGTTTTATGTATTTTCATATCATAAAATGTAAATATAAAGAAACACTAATAAATATTCAGTAAATGTAGTTACTTTTGGAAAATTGGTCTGCTGCTCCCTTTTTTCATAGAGCAGTTGAGCTGGTAAGTTAACACAGATGTAGTGACTGGATATGAGCAAGGCACTTAACCATGATTCTTGTCATGATGGGACAATGACAAAGTGATGGAACACTAGAAACTTGGGAAATGTTATATCCTGAGTGACCTTAAGTAGCATGCCATAAACACTGATACTTCCATCACTTTTTTTTTTAAATATAATTTATTTTATTATCATTAATTTACAATTACATGTGCAATATTACGATTATTAAACTACCCCTTCATCAGGTCCCCCCACCAACCCCATTACAGTCACTGTCCATCAGCGTAGTGAGATGCTATAGAATCACTACTTGTATTCTCTGAGTTGTACTGCCCTCCCCGTGCCCCCCCAACATTACATCTGCTAATCGTAATGCCCCTTTTTCCCTCTGTATCCCTCCCTTCCCACCCATTATCCCCAGTCCCTTTCCCTTTGGTAACTATTAGTCCGTTTCCATCACTTTTTTAAACGAAGATTAACATGTTTCATTACATGGCAGGGTCACATAAGGAATGGATAGCTATTCAGTGGATAGCAAAGTGGGGCCAAAGAAATCCTGCCATGGTGGACAGTGGGTGGGATGTCACACAATATCAGTTGTAACAGAGTGTGACAGGCCATACAAACTTGGAACAGGGAGGAAGAGATTTACTAGTACTGACCCAGGATGAAAAAAAATTAAGGAATTTAGTTCACAGTAATCTTAGGACAAGTTAACAATTGGAAGGAGCTGCCACAGAGGAAAAAAGGCCCCTAAAACTGGGACTGTCTTCATGGAGGCCAAAGCACTAGGAGAAAATTATAATTGTGGCATGAATTCTAGATGTCCAGGCTAGCCTTGGACAGTGTACAGGTTCTGAATAGTACATTTGGGGGAACTTTTGGCACACAGCCCCTCTGGCAGAGCAGCAAGGATGGTGAAGGAACTCAAAACCAACCTGGTTTCCTCCTGCACATAATGGGTGTGAAATATGTGAAATACCTATGTCAGACATTTCATGGATGTCACAGAGTTGGGGACTCTAAATGGGTCAATTATTATAAGACTAAAATTGGTCCCTGGCTGTTTATCTGGATCAGATGGTATTTGAGGAGGGAGCCCAGTGTTTAAGAACTAGGGCTTGAATTGTAAAGATCTTTGAATCCTGGCTGCTATTCACTTTGTCTCCGGGTGAGTCACTCAGTAACTATGAGCCTTGGTCTTCTCTCCTGATAAAAGTACATAAAGGGGTATTTTAAAATTGAATTAAAAGGCTGTATATAAAGTCAGTGCTCAATATATGTAAATTACTTCTATAAAGGAATTTAATGGATGGGGGAATGAAAGCTCTTAAAAATATAAATGGACGGTTCAGAATGAAACTGTTTATTCTTTATTGTGACCATAAATGGTAGAACTAGGCCAAATGGATGAAAGTTATGTGGAAATGGATTTGGACACACTAAGGAAGGACTGAAGAATTATCAAAAAATGAAGCAATCAACTTAATAGTGAAATAGTTGTTTCTAATTGTAGAATACCTATTTTAGCTCCTGCTTTACTGAGCCATATTTATTTCAAAATCAGTCTAATTCCTATCTTTTTTTTTAAGGTTGTGAAGAATTTGTTATTTGTAGCAAAAGTGTTATATTTACTGGAATCTGATTCTGAGGATAAGCAAAATGAGATAAAAGAAATGGAAGAACAAGCTTTAAGAGATGGTATGGTCAGAGAGGAGGTAGAACTAGAGGCCGGTGCAGATGAGAAGGTGGAATCTGACAATGCAGAGGTGGATGAACACAGCGAGCCAGCCACGCTGCTATGGTTAATCCAGAAGTTGTCCCGGATTGCAAAACTGGAAGCCGCCTATTCACCTAGAAACCCCTTGAAGGTGCGAGTGCATGTGCAAGCTGACCAGAAGTATTCATTTTGTTTAAAAGTAACTTGGTGTATTAGTGATCCTCCCAAGTACATAGGGGCTTTTGAACCCAAAAGTGCAGTAGTAATAATCTGCCCCCAAATAGATCTTGTTTTCTATAAATCAGCTGTTACCTGGCTACAAGTGTAAGAGAAACACTTCAAATGAACAATGATCTTTACTTTCAGAGAACATGCATCTTTAAGTTTCTTGGAGCTATATCAATGGATCTTGGAGTAGACAAGGTGAAGCCCTATCTCCCACTCATCATAGCTCCTTTGTTTCGAGAACTAAACAGCACCTATTCGGACCAAGGTAACTCTGCAGCCTCTCTTTTGAGTACTTGCACGTTAATATTTCTCACTTCTTTCCTGAATGCTTCCCTCTTCTTTCTTCCCTCCCTGCCCACCAGAGTTTAATAAAGAAAACTTGCTAGGGAGCAATTAATACAGCAAACAAATAAGGCATATTTGTGTTACATTTAACCGGCTTCTCCTGTATGCTTTCTTGTGTCTAACAGTGGGTGCTCTCTCTCCTAAAAGATGTTTTATTCTTAAGCATAGACTAAATAATAAAAAAAAAACTATAATTTGAGGTGGTTCTAAGCTCATAATGCAATGAACAAAAATTTATATTCTCACGAATTATAAGGCAAAAGTAAAAATAGTTGTAAGTATTTTAATTTTCCTTTTTCTTGCGTAGTACATTTGGTAATTTTCTTACTGCCCTTAAATTGTCTCTTTTGGTACTAAGAGGGAACTGGGGTTGGAAAGAGAGGAGGCAAAGTGGATGTTCAGCTTTAAAATGACTGAATGTCAAAGCAGGAGCTATTTTAGTACTACGACCTTGAGAGAAAGTTTCCTTCCTCTTAGAATGGGTGGCAGTCAGGTCTACTTCGGTTCTCATCAGCCAACATTTATTAAGCATCTAGTATTTGCCAGGCACTGGGGATTCAACAGGGGAGAAGGTCAAATCCCTGTCAAGAAACTTGCTTGCTTCTAGAACAACCTAAAACCTGAGCTCTCCTGAAACTGAATGAAAAAATCTGTGAGCTGTTTGCATTTGGGAGAGAAGGGTGGGAAAGCAGCTTTTTGTCAGCCTTTCTAAGGAGTCTTTGATCCAAAGACCATGGCCAGAGCTAAGCCATGAATTAGAGAAACACACTTACCTTTACCCCATCTGCACAGAAGCTGAGCAAGTTCATAAAGGTAACTCAAATGATACTGCCAAGTCCTCAGATGAATGTTTTCTGAGCCAGGATTCTGCAGGAAGTGGGCTTCATGGTCTCTGATCTCTTGTATCCTGGACAAGGTGGTGGCTGGGAGTGCTGTGTCCAACTCTTCTCCCTGCTTTTCCATCTCAGAAACTGCTAGTTTTAGATCAGTGTTTAAATAATAAAAGTGATACTAGAGGAGTTTAAATTTTTCACGTTGATTTTGTAGATGTTCAGAAGTGTGCTTTCCTACATGAATGCCTCTTGATTTATTACTGTGTGTGTGATTAGATCCTTTGCTGAAGAATCTATCCCAGGAAATCATAGAATTACTCAAAAAGCTGGTTGGACTCGAGAGCTTCTCATTAGCCTTTGCCTCTGTACAGAAACAGGCTAATGAGAAAAGGGCATTCCGGAAAAAAAGGAAGGCTTTAGAGGTAAGTCTGCTGTTTGAAAATGTGGTGTGTTCATTTGGCTTAACTATTTTTAACCAGGGGTGTGTGCATGCATGTGTCTCACACTTTCTCAGGGAGGAGAGAGGACTCGGCTGTTTGAGAAATGGGGACTTTGTAGTTGGGGCTCTAGATTTTCTTTAATGGGTATGTATTGCGTATGTGATGTTTTAAAGGTGAACAAAATGGTACATTTCTGCTTTGGTTTGTATTGGTTTAACATTTACTGTAAAGGTAATATAAAATTTTATTCTTTTTTCAAGTTTGTAACCAATCCTGATATTGCTGCCAAGAAAAAGCTGAAGAAACACAAAAATAAAAGTGAAGCAAAGAAGAGAAAGATAGAATTTCTGCGTCCAGGCTATAAGGCCAAGCGACGAAAGAGCCACAGCCTAAAAGATTTAGCAGTGGTAGAGTAAAGTGCTCCCTGTGCTGATACAGTGTCTCAACTTACCTCCAAGTATGAATGTCCTAGTGTATCTGCTGGTCTGAGGGTTTTATTATTTAAATTAATAAAATAGCAGCTTTTATTGTTTAAATAAAACTTTAGCACAGATTGTATATTATAGTTTAATCATGCTTGTATTTTTTAATTAAAACATTTCATATTACTACTGTATCTTCACTGTCTAAAAATATGTTACTAGTGATAGAGTTAAAATTTTTTAAATATACTTTAAAATAGCAAGATAAAATGAAGTTAGGAATAAATCAAATAATCTGCAATACTTTTATGGAAGACATTATAAAACATTATCAAAATGCATTAAGAAAAATCTACAGCAATGAAGAAATATAACCATGTTCATAGATAGGAACACTCAGTATCAGAGTACAAGTTGTTCCCAAGTTGGATCTCCATAGTACATGCATATCTGAGCAAAATCCCAAAAGAGTTCTTTATATTATTCTAAGAAGCTGACTCTAAAATTCATATGGAAGATAATAAACTGAGAATAACCATGATGCTTTTAAAAAGGAGAACACAGTGAGGGGCTTGCCCTGTCAGGTCTCAAAAGACACAGAAAGTATGATCTATTGAGAGCACATGTGATACATCTACTTTATCAAAATTAAGAACTTCTACTTATGAAAATACACAATTGAGATAATGGCATGTACCATATACTGATAAAAGGATTTAGTACTCAAGCTATATAATGAATACCTATGAATCAACAAAGGTAATCCAGTAGGAAAAGTGGCAAAAGAAACAGGCATTGTATAGAATATAAATGGCCCTTAAATCCTTAGCTGATATGGCTATACCAGTTTTTAAATATTAAAGTACTTATGAAGTGATTGGTAAGTAGTGACTACCTTAAAATCCCTAAGTGCCACCCTGGCTACATGAGTCTCTAGACCTCATCTCCCCACACCACAAATTAAAGAATTAACACTTGGGCTAGTGGGGATCCTCCTGCATCAGCTATGTTTGATCGTTAAACATTTTTAATCACTCCTGTATTCAACCTCATTAATAATTAGGAAAATGCAAATTAACACCAGAATGAAATTCATTTTGAACCCTTCAGATTGATAAAGTTGACAGAAAATATCAGATGTTGGCACAGGGAATGCTTATAAACCACTTTGGAAAAGAATGTGACATTATCCTGTTCAACCATATGGCGTCTTCTGCTGCACTATACCCTTGATGTGGAAGCAACGTTCTTTAGCTCCCGACATTTGGAAGGGAGTGGGGAGAAGAATCCATCCTTTGTGCCAGGCACTTTGCATAAATTTTGCTTAATCTTCATAGTATTTCTGAGAGCTTCCTAAGATTAGCTGCTGTTTTACAGATGAGGAAGCTGAGATTCAGATCAAGTAATCTACCTAAGGTTGTGACATGGTGGTAGGCGGCATGATCAGGATCCAGACCCAGGGCTGACAGCCCATGCTCTTTATGATTTGTGATTTGGGGTTTAGAATATTGTAGCAGGTGGCAAAGGAATCAAATGTTCGAACATTCATTAACTTAATCATCTGTGTTTTGATACAGTTTGTGTTTCAAACAGGAATTCTCATACTTTCAAAGGGTTTGTAATGTACCGAAAGATGGACACAGGGCATCTTGGAAGGCTGATTTCAATTAATTCTAAGTGATGAAAAATGCATGTATTGTTTTTATAAAAATATTTTAAAATAAGGCAAAAATCAGAACAAATTTCCTAAGGATATTGAGCACAGCTTTGTTTTAGTCAGTAAATATTTATTCAGTGCCTACTGTGTACCAGGTGCATCAAATTAGATTCAAAGGGTACTAACAGTATGGTACCTACCTTCAAGGAGCTTACATTTCCACAATTTAAAGTGCATCTCAGGTAGGCTGATAACAGAATGTCACCCCTCAACTTTTTCAATGTGAACACATGATAACAGCACAGCCACCAACCAGAGTTGTCAGAGCAAAAGACACCTCTGATACAATTTGTCCAAGTCTCTTGTTTTATAGAAAAAAAACCCTGAAGGAGTGGCCATTTGTGCTGAGAACTCATGTGTTGTGATTTCAAGTTTGGTGCTTCTCCCATTTTCAGGCTACTCACAAAATAATATTCAGTACATTTTTTAAAGTATCCAAACTCCTGTAACATACCTGTAGTTTCCTGCGGGATGGGGACCTTATAATTTATACCATATTAAAATAAATGTGTGCTCTATTTATTCCATGCTATTCCTTGCGATAAACCAGAGAGATCAGGATCAACCAAGTGTTGGCCTTTGCTACACCTCAAGTGCCCTCAGTATTCAAAACAGCAAAGGCGATGTGTTGGGCAGCAACTGCCTGCCAGGGCTTCACTTCCCCCTATTTCATTGTCACTGTGTTCCTGAATTGGTGGGGTATGCGTAGCCACTTGGGTACACAGCCAACACTAGACATGTGCCACTGACCAGAGGAGACCCACGTATAAAGTGCAGAGGTACTATTTTCCTAGCTGACAAATACATAACCTATTTCAACCATGAACATACTCTAAGGTGCCATAAGTGTCAGGTGGCGTCATACTGGATCCTGGAGATAGAAATATGAAAAAGATACCCTACCCGGCAGAAGTGCCTTGGAATCGTGAAACATTAGTTACGTGCTCAGTAATACCAGGTGCATTGGGAACACGTGTGCCTGGAGGAAGGCCTCCAAAAAAGATTTCAGAGAGACCAAATTAAGAATGGGTATTGGAGAATGAGTAAAAGTCCCACAGATGAAAACAAAGCCACATTCATTTGAGGTCAATGACCAAAAGTGTGAGGGAAAGAGACCAGAGGCCAACATCCAGAAGGTCAGTGGTAGGGACAGGAAATGAACCGCTAGTGTTCCTGAAGGGCAAAGCATTCTTTACCAGCATCTAATTTTTTAAATGCCCCCAGCTGTCCGACTTAAAAAATGAAAATTCCCCTTAATTTAATAAGTACTAAGGACTATATTTATTTCCATCAAACTATAGTCGCTGTGGTAGACTGGCTAGTCTGAAAAGTTCTATAACTTTTTAATAGCCTAGCAGTAAGTCTTAATTTTAAAACCAAGCATGCTTAATTTCTCCCTGTAGAACCAGTAAGATTTGATTTTTCACCAAATTTACATGTCCAACTGCAGGTAGATAAGACAGTAAAGAAATCTTTTACAATGCTTCTTAAAATAGGCCTTTTTCAAAATTTCCTTTAATGTGCATTTTTTTCTTTAACATGTATAGATTCCTCCAAGTATAACCACTTAGGATTATTTTTACTGCCTCTACTATTACTAGTATGACAAATAAACTTAGAGACATCATTTTGAATGTACTCTGCTTAAATTGGCGTAATTTTACTTAAGGAGTTAGGTTATCTATGTTATCCAATGTTGGAATTTTCAGGAATTTATGGTGTCTGTGAGACAAGCTTCTGATCCTGAAGTCCCCCTGTGAGCCCTATGCCCACCTCACTAGCAGGTGATCTGGGGCAAGCCAACCTATCCGAACCTTGGGTCCACATCCATAAAAATGACATTACAACGTGTCCTACCTACCTCACAGGGTTCCTGTACAAATCAACTAGGTCAATATATGTAAGATTTTTCCAACTATAAAGTACTATATAAAATGACAATTACAGATGTTACTGAATTTAACCACCAAAATAATTATTTCAACTTCATGCCTATAACCAAGAGCTTTTAAACAAAACAGCTTAAAGAGGTCATTAAGCAAATGAAGACTATTACCCATAGTTCCTAGTCTACTCAGATTAATCTTTGGAAAAAAAAATTCATTGTAGGGGGAAAAAAGTCTGAGTTAAGATATTTATTAGTGTTATCTTATACAAACAAGCCGCAACCACTAATTCAAAAATAGGAGGGATTTTTTTCCATTAATAATAGTACATTCTTTAATAGGACTCTATTTGAATAAGAATTCCATACAAATAGAATATATACCTTAACACAAGAAAGCAATGAAGGATTTTACATTACACAGAACAGATACTCAGTTGGTTCAATCATGTTACCCTTCCAACCAAATATTTATTTTTTATATTTATTACAAATGTTGCGGTCAGTTCAGTATATGACAACAATCATACAGTTTTAGTAGTGTGAACCACACTTAACTGTTTCCAAAGGGATATGTGATATGGTCTTCATTTCAGAGGAGCAGAAGTGATTGAATTACTGTCTGCTCTTTAGTGTTTCAACTAACCTATGAAAAGAAAATTAACAGTTTTAGCTTCAAACTTTCAGACAGAGAGCACGATCATTTATAATACAAATTTTTTACTGGAGGTGGATTGCAAAGCACTTTAAGTGATGAAGGCTAAGATAGTTACATCTTCCAGGAAGATGGCGGCATGAGCAGGGCAGCGGATATCTCCTCCCAAAACTATATATATTAATGAAAATACAACAAATACAACTATTCCTAAAAGAGAGACCAGAAGATACAGGACAGCACACAGCCTGCATCTGCACCTGAAAGGACTCGGCACCCCGCAAGGCGGGTAAGATACGGAGCCATGTCCCGTCGGGACCCGAGCACTCCCTGACCCCAGCGCACCGGCGGGAGGAGAGGATTCAGAACCAGGAGGGAGTGGAAGTACAGGCCCGCGAAATAACCAGCCCTGGTGATCTGCGCCGGGAGCGCTGACACACATCGCACAGTGTATCGGAGATTGAAGAGACAGGGTGCTGGATCTGAACCGGGGAACGCACTGGGTCCTCACAGCCCACTCCCCGGGACAAAAGAAAAGCACGCGCTTTTTTTTAGCGGTCTTAAAGAGATAGGGGCCCAATGGAGGAACAGGATCATCCCAGCACACTCGGCCCAGCAGGCTGGGAGTCCTGGGGAATTTTGGACCCCTGCGCTGGCGACTGGGAAAAAGTAGCCCCACTGAAACTTCCGACAGAGGTCAGCAGCCTCGCATTCATTCCCGCCCCGGCCAGAGCTACAAAAGGCCCTGCGGAGCGGCACGGCCACGGCTGTGGAATAGTGGAGCAACACCGCCACCTACAGCATCCTCACAGAATCTACTCCCGGCGGATATCTTTTTGTTTTTTCTCTTTTCTTTTCTTTCTCTTCTTTTTTTTTTTTTTTTAAGCCTTAAAGAGCCCAGCAGACATACATGACACCTACCAACGATCGCTTCTATCACCATGAAAAGACAGAGGAACATGGTACAAACAAACCTTATCCAGACCCAGACACCAGAGAGGGAGTCTGAAGGGATGGAAATGCACAGTCTTCCTGAAAAAGAATTCAGAATAAAAGTCATAACCATGCTGATGGATCTACAGAGAAATATGCAAGAGCTGAGGGAGGAAGTGAGGGAAGTCCGGAGAGACAATGCAGAAATGAGACGAGCCACCGATGGGCTTAGCAGCAGACTGGACGAGATGCAAGAGACTGTTAATGGAATAGAAATCAGAGAACAGGAATACAGAGAAGCTGAGGCAGAGAGAGATAAAAGGATTTCTAGGAATGAAAGAATATTAAGAGAACTGTGTGACCAATCCAAATGGAACAATATTCACATTATAGGAGTACCAGAGGAAGAAGAGAGAAAAAGGGATAGAAACTGTCTTTGAAGAAAATGGGCGGGAAGGGAGGGATAAGAGGGAAAAAGGGGCATTACGATTAGCAGATGTAATGTTGGGGGGGCACGGGGAGGGCAGTACAACTCAGAGAAGACAAGTAGTGATTCTACAGCATCTCACTACGCTGACAGACAGTGACTGTAATGGGGTTGGTGGGGGGGACCTGATGAAGGGGTAGTTTAATAATCGTAATATTGCACATGTAATTATAAATTAATGATAAAAAAAAGAAATAATTGTTGAAAACTTCCCCATGCTGGGGGAGGAAACAGTTTCTCAGTACACAGAAGCCCACAGATCTCCAACACAAGGGACCCAAGGAAGACAACACCAAGACACATAATGATTAAAATGGAAAGATCAAAGATAAGGACAGAGTATTAAGGCAGCTAGAGAGAGAAAAAAGATCACCTACAAAGGAAAACCCATCAGACTATCATCAGACTTCTCAACAGAAACCTTACAGGCCAGAAGAGAATGGCATGATATATTTAATGTAATGAAACAGAAGGGCCTCGAACTAAGAATATTGTATCCAGCACGATTATCATTTAAATTTGACGGAGGGATTAAACAATTTCCAGACAAGCAAAAGTTCAGAGAGTTTGCCATTCGTAAACCACCTCTACAGGATATCTTAAATGGACTGCTCTAGAGGGAAGCACTCCTAAGGCTAAAAAGATGTCACCAGAGAAAATAAAATCGTAGCAAAGAAAGCAGACAATCCAAATACTAACTAAAGGCAAAGAATAAAACACCTAGTATATAAAGAATGGAGGAGGAAGAATAAGAAGGGAGAGAAATAAAGAAACATTAGACTGTGTTTACAATAACTTAACAAGAAAGTTAAGTTAGATTGTTAGATAGTAAAGAAGCAACCCTTGAACCTTTGGTAACCACGAATCTAAAGCCAGCAATGGCAATAAGAACATATCTATCGATAATCACCCTAAATGTAAATGGACTGAATACACCAATCAAAAGACACAGAGTAACAGAATGGATAAAAAAGCAAGACCCATCGATATGCTACTTACAAGAGACTCACCTCAAACCCAAAGATATACACAGACTAAAAGTGAAGGGATGGAAAAAGATATTTCATGCAAACAACAAAGGGAAAAAAGCAGGTGTTGCAGTACTTGTATCAGACAAAACAGAATTCAAAATGAAGAAAGTAGCAAGAGATAAAGAAGGACATTACATAATGATAAAGGGGTCAGTCCAACAAGAGGATATAACCATTATAAATATATATGCACCCAACACAGGAGCGCCGGCATATGTGAAACAAATACTAACAGAATTAAAGGAGGAAATAGACAGCAATGCAATCATTTTAGGTGACTTCAACACACCACTCACTCCAAAGGACAGATCAACCAGCCAGAAAATAAGACACAGAGGCACTGAACTAACACACTAGAACAGATGGACCTAACAGACATCTACAGAACTCAACACCCAAAAGCAACAGGATACACATTCTTCTCAAGTGCACGGGGAACAATTTCCAGAATAGACCACATACTAGGCCACAAAAAGAACCTCAGTAAAATCAAAAATATTGAAATTCTACCAACCAACTTCTCAGATCACAAAGATATAAAACTAGAAATAAATTTTAGAAAGAAATCAAAAAAGCTCACAAATACATGGAGACTTAACATTCTCCTAATTAATCAGTGGGTCAATGACCAAATCAAAACAGAAATCAAAGAGTATATGGAGACTAATGACAACAACAACACAAAGCCACAGCTTCTGTGGGACGCAGCAAAGGCAGTTCTAAGAGGAGAGTATATTGCAATCCAGGCCTATTTAAAGAAGGAAGAACATTCCCAAATGAATAGTCTAAAGACACAATTACTGAAATTGGAAAAAGAAGAACAAATGAGACCCAAAGTCACCAGAAGGAGGGACATAATAAAGATCAGAGAAGAAATAAATAAAATTGAGAAGAATAAAACAATAGAAAAAAAGCAATGAAACCAAGAGCTGGTTCTTTGAAAAATAAACAAAATAGATAAACCCCTAGCCAGACTCATTAAGAGAAAAAGAGAATCTACACACATAAACAGAATCAGAAATGAGAAAGGAATAATAACAATGGACCCCACAGAAATACAAAGAATTATAAGAGAATATTGTGAGAATCTATATGCTAACAAGCTGGAAAACCTAGAAGAAATGGACAACTTCTTAGAAAAATACAACCTTCCAAGACTGACCAAGCAAGAAACAGAAAAACTAAACAGACCAATCACCAGCAACGAAATTGAATCGGTAATCAAAAAACTACCCAAGAACAAAACCCCAGGACCTGATGGATTCACCTCTGAATTCTACCAGACATATAGAGAAGAAATAACACCCATTCTCATTAAAGTTTTTCAAAAAATAGAAGAGAAGGGAATACTTCGAAACTTATTCTATGAAGCCAGTATCACTCTAATGCCAAAACCGGGCAAAGACCTCACCAAAAACGAAAACTACAGACCAATATCCCTGATGAACGTAGATGCAAAAATACTCAACAAAATATTAGCAAACCGAATTCAAAAATACATCAAGAGGATCATACACCATGATCAAGTGGGATTCATCCCAGGGATGCAAGGATGGTACAACATTCGAAAATCCATCAACATCATCCACCACATCAACAAAAAGAAGAACAAAAACCACATGATCATCTCCATAGATGCTGAAAAAGCATTTGACAAAATTCAGCATCCATTCCTGATTAAAACTCTCAACAAAATGGGTATAGACGGCAAATACCTCAACATCATAAAGGCTATATATGACAAACCCACAGCTAACATCATACTTAACGGCGAGACGCTGAAAGCTTTTCATCTAAGATCGGGAACAAGACAGGGATGCCCACTCTCTCCACTGTTATTCAACATAGTACTGGAGGTCCTAGCCACAGCAATCAGACAAAACAAAGACATACAAGGTATCCAGATTGGTAAAGAAGAAGTCAAATTGTCACTATTTGCAGATGACATGATACTGTACATAAAAAACCCTAAAGACTCCACTCCAAAACTACTAGAACTAATATCTGAATTCAGCAAAGTTGCAGGATACAAAATTAACACACAGAAATCTGTTGCTTTCCTATACACTAATGAACTAACAGAAAGAGAAATCAGAAAAACAATTCCATTCACAATTGCATCAAAAAGAATAAAATACCTTGGAATAAACCTAACGAAGGAAGTGAAAGATCTCTACTCTGAAAACTACAAGACACTCCTAAGAGAAATTAAAGAGGACACTAACAAATGGAAATTCATCCCATGCTCTTGGCTAGGAAGAATAAATATTGTCAAAATGGCTATACTACCTAAAGCAATGCACAGATTCAACGCAATCCCTATCAAACTACCAACAGCTTTCTTCAATGAACTGGAACAAATAATTCTAAAATTCATATGGAACCACAAAAGACCCCAAATAGCCAAAACAATCCCGAGAAGGAGGAATAAAACGGGGGGAATTACGCTCCCTGACTTCAAGCTCTACTACAAAGCCACAGTAATCAAGACAATTTGGTATTAGCACAAAAACAGACCCACAAGACCAGTGGAACAGAATAGAAAATCCAAACATTAACCCAAACATATACAGTCAATTAATATTTGATAAGGGAGCCTTGGATATACAATGGGGAGATGACAGCCTCTTCAGCAGCTGGTGTTGGAAAAACTGGACAGCTACATGTAAGAGAATGAAACTGGACTACTGTCTAACCCCATACACAAAAGTAATCTCAAAATGGATCAAAGACCTGAATGTAAGTCATGAAACCATAAAACTCTTAGAAAACAACATAGGCAAAAATCTCTTGGACATAAACATGAGTGACTTCTTCATGAACATATCTCCCCGGGCAAGGGAAACAAAAGCAAAAATGAACAAGTGGGACTATATCAAGCTGAAAAGCTTCTGTACAGCAAAGGACACCATCAGTAGAACAAGAAGACATCCTACAGTATGGGAGAATATATTCATAAATGACATATCCTGATAAGGGGTTGACATCCAAAATATATAAAGAACTCACGCACCTCAACAAACAAAAAGCAAATAATCCAATTAAGAAATGGGCAGAGGACATGAATAGACACTTCTCCAAAGAAGAAATTCAGATGGCCAACAGGCACATGAAAAGATGCTCCACATCGCTAATCATCAGAGAAATGCAGATTAAAACCATAATGAGATATCACCTCACACCAGTGAGGATGGCCAACATCCAAAACACAAACAACAATAAATGTTGGCGAGGATGTGGAGGAAAGGGAACCCTCCTACACTGCTGGTGGGAATGCGAATTAGTTCAACCATTGTGGAAAGCAGTATGGAGGTTCCTCAAAAAACTCAAAAAAGAAATACCATTTGACCCAGGAATTCCACTCCTAGGAATTTACCCTAAGAATGCAGCAGCCCAATTTGAAAAAGACAGATGCACCCCTATGTTTATCGCAGCACTATTTACAATAGCCAAGAAATGGAAGCAAACTAAGTGTCCATCAGTAGATGAATGGATAAAGAAGATGTGGTACTTATACACAATGGAATATTATTCAGCCATAAGAAGAAAACAAATCCTACCCTTTGCAACAACATGGATGGAGCTAGAGGGTATTATGCTCAGTGAAATAAGTCAAGCCGAAAAAGACAAGTATCAAATGATTTCACTCATATGTGGAGTATAAGAACAAAGAAAAAAACTGAAGGAACAAAACAGCAGCAGACTCACAGAACCCAAGAACGGACTAATAGTTACCAAAGGGAAAGGGACTGGGGAAGATGGGTGGGAAGGGAGGGATAAGGGGGAAAAAAGGGCATTGTGACTAGCAGATGTAATGTTGGGGGGGGGCACGGGGAGGGCTGTACAACTCAGAGAAGACAAGTAGTGATTCTATAGCATCTCACTACGCTGATGGAGAGTGACTGTAATGGGGTTGGTGGGGGGGACCTGATGAAGGGGGTAGTTTAATAACCATAATACTGCACATGTAATTGTAGATTAATGATACCAAAATAAATTACAAATAAAAAGAAAGTTACACGAAAAGAATGAGGTTATGGGCTCCATTTCTATGAGGGTCCTTTGGCTTTCACTTTGTCTATGCTCTGAATACATCATCAAAAAAGACCAAATATCTACTTTCCAGGATGCTACTACTATAAGCAGACGAAATGTGGGTAATTCAGAGGTGCAAATTAGTCTCAGTCCTCAAGGAGCTGATAATTTCCTTGATAATGTAATGCACAAACCAGTTACAAGACAGTGTAACAAGTACTGTATTACTTGTCACTATTGTAACAAGGACAGCTATGTGACAGGCAGGCAGTGAGCACAGAGATGTTAGGGAATGCTCTTGAGAAGAGAGTCTTACCCTAAGTCCTTAAGGATAAGGAATTGGAGGATGAAGTTATGGCAGGAAAAAAGCTAGAAAAAATGGCAGAGAGCTGGCTTAACTATAATCAGGTAGGTGTCATTGACATGAAGACCAATGGGAAAAAAGGATAGAGAAACTTACTGATAAGCTAAGTAATCTAAATTTCATCCTTAAGACTAAAAAGAAATTACACATGTGCGTACACAGTTGCACACACACACAAATGCACAGATGGCTACTGGAAACATGAAACTTACCATTCCATTGCCTCATCGAGGCCAGTGCCTTTGGTTGCTGAAGTTTTGAATATTTGCCATTTTCTATCCTTCAAGGCAGGTAACCCAAGTGAATTTGCCATCTCTGAAGGAGTCATGGCCTGTTCCATGTCCTGCTTATTTGCAAACACCACTAAAATGGCTTTTCTTAGCTCTTCTTCCTAAATAAAACATTTAATTTCCTCTAATCAATTTGCTCCCTTGAGTTCAGGAAGAAATGCCAAAAAAACCCCATATATTTTTAAAGTATATTTCCTCATTATTAATACATAATGCTCATTATAAATTATTTGAGGTTATAGAGAACTATGAAAAAAGAAGCTTCACCCATAATCCTACTTCCTATACATGGTCACTGTTAACATTCTGGGTATTTGCTATTACTTTGTAACTTAGATACTTAGAGTTTGTTTAGTAAATACACTTACAGATTTAAGGTTGCATTTACATACAGTTCCACACCCCACTTTAAGAAACTGACATTAAATTATGGATGTTTTTCCAAGCTAGCAAAATTTTTTCCAAAAAAAATTAATGGTTAAATATACCTCACCATGAATGCATACACCATAAACTATATACCTGTTTTCCAGTATTAGACTCTTAATATATTCTTTTCACTTCACCACTAAAGAAACCCAAGTGACAGAATCATTACACAGAAATCTTTTGTGAATCTACATTTAACACATTCTCTAAAGACAGAATCAAAGTATGAACTTTTTTCATTGTTACATGTATTAATAAACTACTCTCCAGAAAAGTAACAATTTTGACTTCATCAGTGTATGACAGTGCCCATCTTCAGTGCAACCTTGGTAGAACTGAAAATTATGTATTTCTCTGAACATAGCATCCCATTATATGCTTACTTATTATAAGGGTTTTAAAATGCAAATGTTATTAGCAATTTATTTTTCTCCGGTGTATTGGAGGTTCATGACTTTTGCTCATTTTTCTATTATTGATTTACAAAAGATCTTGATATGATTAAGAACAAAAATCCTTAGTCACTGGTTGTAAAACTGTGTTGTGGTTCTGTTTTACCCTAATTTGTATTACTTGGCATCTGAGCCTTGGCAGTTTTTGATTTGTATTAATATAATTATATCTATCTTTTTGTATTTCCTTCCAATCTTTTGAAACCTTCCCTATCCAGAAATTTTAAACATATATTAAGTATATTAAAATGATATATATATTCCTAATAGTTAATAACTTCCATTTTTTACATTTAATTCTTTACTCCATTTAGAATTTTTGTACATAAAAAAGGTAGAACTTAAGTTTTGTTGGTAAGTATTAATAGTCATGATTCATACTCTATGGGTACATCACATAAATATTCACTGAATCAATTAAAAGTTACTTCCTGAAGAATGAATACAATTTCTACATCATTCTCCATAAGATTATATGAATCAAATCCTAGCATCACAAGTAACCTAACAATCCAGCACATCTCAAGAACTGTAAATAGAACTTAATGTTTCTTTATACAATACTTTGACAAAAATACATTATAATACCATGTGAGTTACATCTAAATAAAGCTTTTATTTTAAAAATCCATTATACTCACGGCAATTAAACAGTCCTTTAAAATTTCCTTATACTTTAATTTTGTCTAAGAAGCTTTTGTGATAAATATGATGCTATGTTATAAAAAATATTAAGTTTAAAACTATTAGGTCTGCAATTGATAATTCGGAAGCCATTAAGAAGTCAGTAGTCCAAGCAATCACAAGTCAAAAGCAGTCTCAAAATACCTAGGTAATCAAGTGGCCTAGAACATATATTTAAGCATTCAATGATTGGATAATTCAGAATCATTGTTTCAGTGGGAACTCATCTAATTTTCCCAAGCAAAGGCAATTTCATTATTGATTAATCATTACTACATATGAAAACTTAAAATAACAAATGGATATTTTTAAAACATTAACTGATTAGTCAATGTATACTCTGAATGTAGTCGGTCAGTTAGCCAATAAATTATCTCATGAACCTCAGTGAATACAATGTACTGAGTTCTTAATTAAGTGCTATACACTGTTCCACACATCAGAGATATTAAGAGAAACCTGAAGAATTTACATTTTAGGGTGGGAGACATATGTAAGTAAACAAATACATTTTAAAATAATGGCAAGAAATGACAAGTGGTACAAAGAATGAAGTAGGAAAAGGAGCTAGAAAATAACTGAGACCTCTCTGTGGAAGAAACATGAGATGAAACATGTCAAGAAGGTAACCATGCAAAGATTAGGGGAACAGCAGTCCAAGCAGAAGCATGAGCAAATGCAAAAAGCCATAAGCTAGGTGTCAGGTGTGCAACTTGGTGTGTTCAAAGAACAGAAAAGTCAGTGTTACAGTGGCTGAGGCACTGTAAACACAGGGAAGAGTAAAGAATTGATAAAGCCGGGAGAATAAAGAATGATTTCTGGCAGGAGCCAGAACTGTACCAGAAACCCTGAGATATAATGAACTCTAGTGCCCTCTATTGCTTCTAAAATGAACAAGTATGGTTATTATTTATACCCTGCTTTTTTATAAGCTAATTTATACAACTAGATATAAAGACATGTTTTTAAAAAATCACTCTGAAGGAGTGACTTAGAATAGTTACTTCAGATTAAAAAGAGTTCATCTGTGAACTTCCTGGAAATCAAGGAATCCAGTTGAAAGGAAATTGAAAGGTTGGATTTATTTTGTCTCCAATCCTCTCCCCAAGGTATTTTTGGAATAATAAGTAACTGGCATAAAAGAAAAATTATACAGAAAGTATGGGGGAGAAAGTCCCTGTTTTCTTTTTAATTATTCCCACATGTGATAATAAACAATGGAAACAGCAAGCCAACATAAAGAATTTCCCCATATTTTAATAAAATTGTCTTACCTCCAACATGGCAACTAACTCTGATTTGGAAATGCCAATTCGGTCTCGGTCACAACTGTCAACTACATAAATGACTGCATCTGTATTTGAATAATAACATCTCCAGTATGGCCTAAAAAAATTCAGAAAAGGAGAATATGATATTATTTGATAGAAGAAGAAATTGCTATTGTAATTTATATGCTAGGACTTGGCAATGATTGGGGGTAGAGTTGCATGACAGTTCTAACCCTACTCATGTTAGAATCAATGCCATAATGATTCACTGTTTCTGATGAGTATGTATCATACCTCAGATGTGATATGGTGGAAAAAATGTTGATAAACCTTAAATCACAGGACCAAAGAATTTCAGAATGAGTTTAGACTTTAGGCTGAGAGATATATAATCTATAAAATAACTTAAAAAGTTATTCTGATTTTTAAATTGATATTATCAATTTATATTGATAAAAAAGTTATATATAGACCTGATCATTATATCTTATAAAATCTTTAACTGGGAACTCCTTAAGAGGAATGGGTTCTTAAAAAAATGAATATGATTTTATATAATATACATTAAATTGATCACTGGAGACACCAAGAAGTAGAAATGGCTAAAATTATAAATACACTCAAAAGTGGTTCAGGAAATAAAATGAGTTTTAAAAGGCAGCAGGTATCTGAGAAATGCACTACTTATCTTTTTAAGATAGTAGGTACCGTAGTGAGAAACCACTGAAGTCAGCAAACATTCACACCTGCCATGGCAAGCACAGAATGCTGGGCAGGAAACCTGAGTTCCAGAGGGCATCCATGTTCACATTAGCCCTAAATGGTAGGCCTGAAAGGTATTTTTACAAAATCCAAAATAGCCTGTCTCACAGAGGATGGGACTGACAAGAATTGAAAAGCTTAGTTAGTTAAAAACTACTGAAGTAATTAATTAGGTCTTGAGATTTTCATGAAAGAAATTATCATCTACATGATATCTGAAAAACTGGCTTCCTTAGATTTTAACTCAATTGAGAAACAGGCAGTTTTATGTCATTTTAAAATAGAAGGCTCCAGTCTAATTACAAATGAAGATATATCTTGGTTTACTGCTGCTAAATCTAAGAGCCAATAAACATTCAATACCACAAAATAATCTGGTCTTTGTACCATACCTGATACTTGTCTGTCCTCCTAAATCCCAGACTTGGAATTTAAGGTTCTTGTATGTCACTGTCTCAACATTAAACCCAATGGCTGAAAGAGAAACAACATAATACATGCAGACTAATGCATTCTACCTTCAAAGTATATAATCTAATTGAGTTTTAGCAGTTAATGGTAACTGTTGAATCAATTATTGGTTGAGATATTATTCCATTTAAGACAAGACAGTGTGCTATGCTATACAAACACACAAAAAAATTAGCAAGATCAACACCACTTATAAATTATGTAAGAATACTCAGCCACCTCTGCAAATATAATTCTTAGTTCAGTAGGAATCCTACTATGTTAAACTTCCCTCATAATACAATAGTGGCATACAAAAGTGTTCAAAAAGTTCTATTTATAAAGGACAGTTGTAGATATATTACAAAAATTGGAATTTTGGTAGGTAGCAAATAAACAAGGAACAAATCCAAGTCTAGATTTTAAACTTCAGTGGGTAAGGACACAGCAATAGCCGTACACCACTTTATGGAAACTGAGTTAACCTAAGGCTGGCTATCTCACAAACCCTCTGCAGACTCTCAAGGGCTCATCTGGAATGTCATAGCTGGATGACCTCCTTCTAAGGTGGTGTTCTGGCACCACGTGGCTGAGTAAGTATACCACTATTTTCATTGAAAGGAATCTAAGGGACGGTGGAGAAGATGCTAAAAAACTTAGGAATTATATAAACAAATATTATGAAGAGTTTTTAAGCTTAAAATTCAAAGTAAAAAATGACTTACAGCTGTAACTGGACAATTCATTTTTCTTCTACATTTAAGTCTATATTGGTAAATGATACATATGAATATATGACAAGTATGCCTACTACACCTAAAAAAAACTATAAACCTGAGTGAAAAACTAAAAAAGTTCAGGCTGTTGCCCTTAGAATTAAGTAGGAGTATAATCACCACCTTCACTTTGAGTAGGAACATCATTCATATGCAAAGGACAAGAGGATGGTATAAAGTGCATTCTCTGAAATGCAATCCACTAGGCTGTGTGCACTACAACATGTAGGGACTACCAAGACTTAACCACAGCAGAGATGGGTGATTTTGAAAAGCAAAAACCAAGGGAACTGAAATTTACTGAAAGCAGCAAAAAGAAATAGCAGATGCCACAGGGTTTTAAAAAGTTCTTCTTTCATAAAATCTAGACTTTTTTTAATCTGGAAATTTACAACTAAATATAGAAATGATTTGCATAACAATAACTTTAGAGGCATAATTTAAACACTGTTGAGCAATGCTCGATACCATTAATAATCAAGGAAATGCAAAGCAAAACCATGAGACACCACCTCACACCAGTCAGAATGGCTAGTATCAAAAGGTAAGAAGTATTGGCGAGGGTGTGGAAAAAGGGAATCCTTCTGCACTGTTGGTGGGAATATGAATTGGTGAAGGCACTACAGAAAACATACGAGGTTCCTCAAAAAATAAATGGAAATACCATACGACCCAGTAATTTCACTTCTAGGAACTGACCTGAAGAAATTAGAATTGCTAATTCAAAAAGACATATATCCCCTATTTTATTGCAGCATTATTTACAATAGCCAAGATATGGAAGAAACATGATCGTCCATTGATAAACGAACAGATAAAAAAATGTGGCACATATATCCAATGGAATATTATTCAGTTACCAAAAAGATAGATCTTGCCATTTGTGACAACCGTGGATGGACCTATGGGTATTAAGCTAAGTGGAATAAGTCAGACAGAGACAGAGGAATACCAAATTTCACTTATATGTGAATATAAAAAATAAAACAAAACAGAAACAGACTAATAAACATAGAGAAAAAACTGGCAAATGCCCCTGTCAAGGGATGGAGGAGGATGGGTGAAATAGGTATAGGTGATAAAGAGGGCAAACTTCTAATTATAAAATAAGTAAATCATGGGGATCAAACTATAGCAAAGGGAGTATAGTCAATATACCTTTGTATGATGATATAGTCAATAATATTGTTGTATCTTTGTATGATGATAGTTGGTAACTATACTTATTGTGGTGAGCATTTCACAATGTATTTAATTGTTCAATCATTATGCTGTACACCTGACACCAATATAATATTGTCTCCCAAAAAATTTAAAAAATAAATTCAGTATGCTAAAAATATAAATAAATACTCGAGTAAATTCTATGAAACCTTAAACTTAGTTTAAATGTATCATCTTCTCTAAGTAAATTCAGGTCAACAAATGAAAAAGTACAAATAACAGAACAGTATTCTTATGTAATCAAACAGGACTATTTGAGAATATTTTTTTAAACATAACAACTGATTTAAAGTCAAAGTGTTCTTGATATTTTTAGGTACCAGATTAATTAACACATAATTAACCAACAGAATTACTTAAGAGACACTAATTTTAAAACAGTAACAAATACAGAAAAAAAACTTCACACGTAATAGTATCACAACATCTTAAATCTTTACACAGGCTTACAAAGTATTTTATATACTTATCTTCCCCTCAAAGGCAGTGGATATTTATTATCTTCATTTTATTAATAAAGATACTGGCTCTCAGTAAGATAAAGTGACTTAACTCTAGGCAGCTTTTAAAACAGCTTTAAACAGCAAAACCCTGCCATGCACGGGCTCTGCAAATTGCCTCAAATTTATGAAAAAAAGTGTTATCGATAGTATGCTCAAACTAGAAGATTATAGACTTTATTATATTAAAATTACCTTAATGTATGAATTACTTACTCAGAAATAGTTATGCTAGATGGAAAACAGCACCTGTAGTTTACCATACCAACACTTACTAGGAATTGTAGTGACGACTTCTCCAACCTGTAATCTGTATAAAATTGTAGTTTTTCCTGCTCCATCTAATCCCAAAATTAAAATTCTCATTTCCCGGGTTCCAAACAGACTGGAGAAAATACTTGAGAAAAAGCCACCTAAAAATAAATAAATAAATAGAATGTATTCAGTATCATTTTGTGAGGTAGGTCTACAAAACATTTAATCTTGCCCTCTGAAAGCTATAAAATTTAATAATACTATAATATTTTCCTCAATTCGCATGTGTATATTTTTACTCCCAATGAAATATATTATTCAATATCAAAATAATTACAAGTAATTACTGATTGTTACCATGTTCAAGATACTGGATCAGGCAGGCGCAGAAGATAAACTCCAGAATAAGAGAAATATTACTGCTGCCCTCATGGAGCTCACTTTCTAATCAAAAGAATATCAATAACTTAGCATGATCTCCTTACTACCCCTAAAAACCACAGAGTAAATCAGAATGACATTGGGACCATTGAGACCCTCCCATATGAGAAGCAATTATTGCTGTAAAACAACACCATCATCCCTTCAATCACTGAGATTTCTCTGTAGGCAATGTAACAAAAGAAACTGAGACACAGAAACCAAAAATAACAAAAAACTAATTTTGATAGAAAACTGATTTAAAAAAAACAAAGCTATATTCAGTGCATCGTGAAATATTCCCAGAAAGCGTCCTATATGTAAGGAATTAATATAAAGTACTTGTGAACACAGAGTAAAATGATGGTTACTAGACACTAGGGGAATAGGGGAAATAGGAAAGATATTAGTCAAAGGGTACCAATTTTCCTGATCGGATGCGTAAGTTATGGAGACCTGATTAACAGCATAGCAAGTACAGTTAATAACAATGTATTATACACTTGAAATTTGCTAAAAAAGTAGATCTCAAAGTGTTCTCACCACTCACACAAAAAGTAGGTGAGGTGATGGATGTGCTAATTAGCTTGACTATAGTAATCATTTCACAATGTATACATTATCAAAACATCATGTTGGGGGCGACTTGATAATCATGGGTGAATGTAGTAACCACAGTGTTGCTCATGTGAAACCTTTCTACGATTGTATATCAATACCTTAATAAAAAAAATGTACAGAACATGAGGTGGGAAGAACATAGAGGGGGTTCCATGGACAAGGAAAAAATGAGTTTGGGACAAGATTATGAAAGATGCTTACACCATGCTAAGGATTTTGGATTTTGTTCCTTGACTGATGGAAAGGCCATCAACATTTTTAAAGCCAGGAGTTTAAAACTACTTGATTTATGATTTTCTAGAAAGATGGTTTTGGTGGCTGTATTGAGAGTGGTTGGGTGGGAGTGCTGGTGGCAGGGGAACTAGGCTACTGCTATCATCCATCATGAAAGATTCTGGTGGAAACAGGCAAGACAGAAAGGAGAAAGGGGCTGGGTGCCCGAGAACCTAAGCGGTGGAATCAATAGGACATAGAGACAATTAGCAATGAGGGGAGAGAGGGAGAGCACTGGAGAATGAGGTCCAGACATCTAGCCAGGACTGGGCCAGTCCTGCAGAGAGCAAGTTCACCCTTTCATTCTTAGGACATTCTATTTGTTTATCTACGGAAGGAAGTTACAGACATGGCTATGGCTGGGTTTGTGTTGTCACATTAATTATAAAAGCTTTAAGGGGAAAAAAATCCCAAAGGGAATAAAGATTTTCTGAAAAGTATTCTTGTCTAAAGAAACCTACACGCAAAAAGAAAAACCTTGACATTTAACTGATTTCAGTAATCGTGATGACACTGTGTTTTCATTCAGGCTGTGCAGTGAGGCTTTGAAAACTGGAAAATTGACAGACAGGCTCTTGTTAGGGGAAACAAAAATGGTTCCAAGTTGCAGGGTTGAATATTTTTCTTTTTTCTTTTCACAGGAAAAAAATCCCATCATTTCTAACAGTCAGAATGGCACTAAGCATTATTTCTCTTCTTTAACAGATAAAATCTAAGGTTTTCTAGGTAATAAAAAGCAGTCTGAAGTGTGGATGACACATTTAAAAATATTAACACCTGAAAATACCTTGTTTTGTAGATTTGACTTGGGAACCATGTACATCTCTTTTATAATTACAAAAAGTCAAAATGAAAATGGAAAGTAATTCTTTAAAAGCAAAAGCAAAGTGGAACAAATGAATCTAATTGTGTGTTGACTTGGTGACTTAATCACACACAAGTGACTTTTAGAAGTCAACAACTTGACTGTACAGTCTTAGATGAAAAACACCCTAAAGACCAAAAAGAACTATGAAACAAAAACCAACCAAAAAACTTAAATCATTCTCATTAATCATACCAGTAGTAATACCATCAGTATTATTTCAAAACTACATTATGCATATGCATAACAGATTAAGTTATACATTCTTATATTTTCAGCCTAAGAGAAAAGATGCAAAAATACAAAATCAACCAAATGAATGAACTGGAAATAGTATGAGCTCATGATATATTTTCTCTTTAGTAATTTTTGTACTTCCCAGCTTTGGTCTCTGTAAATACCTAGAAATAATGACCCCCTAGTAATGGCCCAGATTGTGGAATCTAAGAACAATTTCCTGGTAAAAGAAACCAGAGCTCCTGGAAGAAATGGCTGATTCCAGGACTGGAAAATGTACAAGATGATCATGGGACATCTTGTTACAGAAAGCAAGGAAGCCATAAAAGATGACTGTGGTTGTGCCAAAAGAACGAGGAACCAACCCCTGGCTCCCACTAGCAAAATATGGAACTTCTTGGGCATCTAAAAGGATAATAACTACAGGGCACTGAAATAAATTAAATATGTTAAAGTCCATGAGTTCATGATGATACTAACAACCAAACAGGCAAAAGCTAAAGCTCACTGGCTCCCTTTGGACGATGTTAAAAAGAATCAAATCATTATCCTGAAAATTGGTCAAGAAAAGAATCAGGCGGTTAGCTTACCTTTCCTGTAGGAACTATATAATAGTGTGATCAAGTAGTTGATGAAGAAAAGTCTCTATAGAAGTAGTCCAACTAATAAATGAAGATAGAGTAGTAGAATTAAAATAGCACTATTTTGCAAATGCCCCAGGAAATACTGGATCTAGGCAATGGTCATTACTGGCTGCTAACATCTCCCAGATAGAGACTGCCAAACGTTACATGCTTCTGATGGAACAATACAATTACCTAGGAAATATTCTTGCCCAAACTCAAACCTGGATCAGATTAAAACTCTAGATCTAATGACCAAGTTACAGGAAATGCAAAGGAAAAACAAATAAAAAGACACTATGTGGATTCAATCAACAAAATCCAGGTTATAATAAAGTCTACAGAACTAATCACCGAGTTTTTTCAATAAACAAATTGTGAGAAAAATAAAAAACAGAGAGAAGCAATAAAGGAGAACTAAACAGACATTATCAACCAAATGCAAACGTGTGGACCTTGTTTAAAACTTAGCTCTATCAAATCAGCTGTAAAAAAAATTTTGAGGTCAGAAAGACAACCAGGGAAATGTAGGTGTTTGCTAATATGAATGAATTATTATGCTATATGAGTAATAATGTATTAATGGAATAATAATTAAAAAAACCCATGTTGCACACCTTAAATACATGCCATTTTTATTTATAATTCATACCTTAATAAAACTGGAAACACTTAAAATTTAAAAAATCACCCTTTGTCTTAGCAGGGCCTCCTGGTAACAAGTTAAGGTTGTCATTTGGATTGTGCTAATTAAAATAACCCCGAAGAGTAAGGGAAGTGGAAGCTTATAGTCTTTACTATCCTTTTTACAGCAAAAACTTTTTTTAAATAAAATTTTTCCTTAATGATTAATCCAAAAAAAAACACTCTGGCCTTTTCCCACCAAAAGTCATTAGAGAAGATTAAAATAAAGTTACATTAACAATATAAAAAACAGTTGGCAACAGAAGCGATGCCATACACAACAGATGGTTACTTAACAAGGAAATGTCACAATTTAAGGGGGCCAACTCTGGAGAAATGAAGACCATGGGCTATAGAACCTTGGGAAAGTGTAAAAGAAGGGTTATGACTTGACAAAATCCTGCCTTTTACAGGTAAAAAAAAAAAAGAGAGAGCGAGAGAGAGCTAGAAGAACAAAACTGAAGAGAGTTACAGAAAAAGACAGGAAAGCGCTCGTGATGTTCCAGAACAGGAAGAGTAAACTGCGACTTAAAGAAGTCAAAGAAATAGCACCTTCATTTGGGCTCTAGCGAGGAGGGAGGCTTTACCTGATGCTTGTGACGACACTGTAGTTTCCTCAATTATCACCCCCAAAATTGAGATTAAAATTTCATTCCCTGACCAGTAATGACAAGTATTCCCATTTCCTTTTCTACCTTATTCTACCATCTACATGAAAAGCTACAGATAAGAAGACAAATGCCAGGTTGGCTACAAAACGTTATGAGCAACACCTCCCTTCGGATTTTTTAAACTGACGCAGTGCCAGCGACCAGGTACAGAGAACCAAGCTTCCACTCGGGTCAGATTTCATCTTTCACCCATGAAAACTCTATGAACCTAAGGCTGACAAGATGCCAACCTTCTCAAGCCTAACTGCCCAGCAAGTCGAGCTAGGTCTGAGGGGGTGAGGGAGAAGTTCACGGTCAGAGGGAAGGACCCAGGGCCGGGCTCCCAGGCCCCAGCGCTCCGTGGACTCGCGCTGCTCCCGCCCCCGCCCGCCTTGGGCTGAAGGGGAAACGAGCGAGGACCGGAGCGAACGCTCGAGGCAATGTCCACCCCCCAGGTGAAGAACCAAGGTGAGTTAAGTCCTCAGCTCGCCTCTCCCCTGAGAAGCGGGCTCCTCCGGCTTCCCAGGCGGCGCCCCTCTTCCTCCTGACACACGCTGACGGCCGCAGCCGCGCCGGCGCGGGCGGGCGTTCTCCTCGGATCCCTCACCCATGGTGAACTGCCTTGTCCGCGCACGTTCAGATACAGGCTCGGGCCACGGCAGCGATTTCTATTCGAGCCTCGGCGCAGCCGCTCCGCTCGTCTTGGCCTCCGCTCCCGCTCCCAGGCGGTTTAACGGAATCCCGGTACGCCCGCAACTTCCACGTAGAACTCCCGGAGGGGGCGGGGCATCAGCCAGGAACCAGGAGCTACCGCGGCTGCGCGCCGGGAACAGCGGCTTGAGCGTCCGCGTCGTCGCTTTCGACGAAGTCCAGGGCGCGTTGGGTGTAGATACTGTGGAAACCAAAAGGTTAAAAAAAATTCAAGGGTGCTAAGTCTCTTCCGCTTACAGAAATGGCTTCCGAAACAGAGAAATTGCAATTTTCCTTTTAAATTTTGACACGAAAATGTGCCGAATCCGCCAACCCAAAATGTGAGCGAGGCTTCGCTGCGGCAGCCCAGATGTTGCAGGTCCTGAAGTGTCCTGTGGGGGCGACCCACCTTTCCCTGGCTGTTTTCTCCGATTAGGTAATAGGACTACGTAATGGTACCACAGAGAGCCCCGAGCCCCCAGTGGAGAGCTACCTTACGCCTGAGGCAGCTAACTGAAGATTCTTGCCGTGGCAGTTGCTTGCAAGGTCTGCATTAGCGCTCCTCCTCGCGTTCTTCGCCCTGACTCAGAACACCTGGCCGCCTTTGCGGGACCAGCAGTGTGGACGGCTGGTTCAGATCGTGGGGGGACTGAGGACCTGTGCCTTCAAGGGGCGTTGGTCGGCAGTAATGTAGATTTTGACGGTGAAAGGTGTTGGGAGGAAGGAAGCAACCCTTGGAGGCTGGAGAGAAGGGATTCTCCTGGACTCTAGTTTTTTTTAAGGTTGAGCTTCCCTAGCACCCAATTACTTAGACCTCCCTAGAAGTAACCATTATTAACACTTTCTTGGGTCTCCTTCCAAATATATTTGTACATGATGTTTTTATATAACAATACAGCTTTCATCCATTCAGGAAGCTTATGGACTGGCTAGTTTGGTTTTACTTCAAGTTTTTTACCTCTCCAGCTGCACGGGCGTTGAATTATATTTGCCTGTTGCTCTTGCCCCTGGCGGCAGCCCCCTCTCCCAAATCATAAATTCAGACATTTTCCTTGCAAGGAAGTTTGATTTTGTTTTTTATTATGTATTGTATGAGAAGGGGAGAATTGAAACTGAGGAAGAGCAGGAACATGGGACAAGTATTCATGATTAGTTTTTCCTGCCTATGATGAAAAATGCTGACATATAAATGGTATAGTAAGAATTGGAGGGAGCCCATCTTCAGGCTGATTACGTTTTAAAAACCAGGGAGTTAGGAGGTAAGATTCCTAACATATTCTATGGTAATTAGCCAGCGACCAACCCTATCTTAAGGCAGGGCAAGCAGTCCTAAAGGATATGTTTCCACTATTAGGGTAACCATTATTTTGGAGCAGAATAGGATTAATAAATTCCTTGTGTTAAGTTCATTTTACAGGATATCTAGAGGACTATGGATGATGACATAATGTCTCTTGACTGGAGGCAGACGTGAGACCACGTGTCAAGCGTCCCTTGGCCCTCTAGCCCATTCTTGAAATCCTTAAAAGACTCAAATCCGAAGCCTTAGTGCACCTCCTCTCTGAGGCTGCCCGCACTCCCCTTTCTTCAAGTGTGTACTTTGCTGTGACTAAAGCTGTCTCACTGCTCAACTTAACTGAATTTTGTTTCTGCGTTCTTCCAAGCCTCTTGGGAGGTTAATAAGAGACCCCTTTCCTGGTGGTAATCATCTTTGCTACTTCACTATTTTGTTCAGTTTTCTACTCTTAAGCACTAGTCTTCACTCTCTCGGTTCTACCACAGACAAGTAGGGAAGGGCTACAAGAGACCTGATTTGGGCTTGCAAGTTCCCATCACCTGGGTAATCTGGATGGGACTGCATCTGTATGATCATGCTCTTCAGTAGCCTGCCCCAAAATCTTTCTTTGCTTTGAGGAAGGTCTCAGAACATAACCTCACTCCATCCACTACTCTGCAGTTCCCCAAGGTCTGGGATAGTAGGGGCTCACTTCTCACTCCATGTATATTCAAGAAGACAATGGACTTTAGGTGATCCTGGCTGAAGAAGTTCCAAGGGATCTGCCCTCTGCTGAACAGGAGTTCAATGAACATTCCTTTCCTTCCTCTGTTCTTCCTTGCTCTCTGCTGCCTGCATGGCTGCAACCATTCACTACTACTCTCGCTTTAATGAATTCCTTACCTACACTCATCAGACCTGTTTAAGGATTCTTTCTTGATCAGAGTCAAGAATCCTCTTGCATCTGGTTGAGGTTTCACCTAGTGCACAGGAAGAGACCTCTCCAGACACAGCTGCCTGGGAACAAAATGACTCATTACCTAAACACCTGTACCTTTTTAAGGCTCTGCTTTGTAACCATTGCATTGTCCAACTGTTATTTAACCTCTGCGTGCTATGATTCCAATGACCATTTCACCTATTTTTCATCCACTTCTAACCCTTTCTTTCAAGATCAGCTGCTGCCACTGGGCAAATCTTGACCATTGCTACTTAAAATTTATGCCCATGTCAGATTTATGTTTCCAGTACCATGTGCATAATTCTTGGAAAATACAGATTGAAAGAAAAGATAGGCTTTATATTCACACTGTGTATTTGGAGCCAATGAACATACGTGAGGATGGTGTGCAAATTTGAAGTGCTATATGCAAATTAAAAGCATTGTTAACACTATTATATGGTATTTCTACCTTTCATAATGTGTGTTAAGTACCTCATTACAAGTCACTATGGAAGCAATAGCGTGATAAAGACCAAACAAAAATGCTTTTGGCAATAAAAAACTTTTTCAAATTTACCCATTTAATTATTTTCTTTGTTGTAAAGATCTCATAATTTCCTGGGTGCACAAAAAACAAAACAAAAGCCTTTTCTCATTCATGGAAACTTTTGATCTAAAGAAAAATCCCAAAATATTAAGATAAGATGTTATTCTTTAAAATTTATAAAGTAGGTTTAGACAGACAAGTTAACTTTCTTCTGACAATTTACTATGTTCAAGGCCTTTGCTGTGTCTATGAATACCCTAAAACAGTACCTACTCTCGAAATTTCTGACATAGAGGCACTCATTAACCAAAGGTGTTTAAGACAGAAAATTAAAATAGCTTCAAGAAGTGCTGAGACAAATTTACAATAACAAAGCCATAAGCAGCCAAGGAACACTTAGCTAATCTTTATTGGTGATTACATCTCACCTCTACTTTTCTCTTTTCATTTCCTAAAACTAGAGCAGTTCTTAGGTTCACAAAGTTCCTACTTTGTGTTTCATAGGAACACAATTTGCATTGCATTTAATGCAGTCCAAGCCAGTGAAACAACTCCAAAATTCTTTTGACTGTAAAGTCACAATAAGATCAAATAACAATTAAGTTGGTAAAAAATAGGACAATACTGCCATTTCCTGAAATTTTCTGGTACTAACAGCCATTACTCCATCAGAAAGGTACATATATTTAAGAAAATATTTTTCAAAATATAATCATTCCTATTAATACTGACCTGGTATTATAGTTCCTGCTTATTACACCAGAATTATAGCAGCATGCTAGATTCTATAAGTCTATGTAATTTTATTCTTCATTCAAGCATATAGAATTGACATAACATCTAACATCTTTTCAAGTCTTTGTTCAAATGTCATCCTATTTAAATTTGTAATGTATCCCACATGTCCCTTATCCTGATTTTTTTAGAACTTCCCACCAAATACATTATAAATTAGTTACTTATTATGCTTTTTTTTGGCTGATTTCTTTTTTTTTTAATTTTGGTATCGTTAAAGTACAATTACTTGAACAACATTATGGTTACTAGACCCCCTATTATCAAGTCCCCCCCACATATCCCATTACAGTCACTGTCCATCTGAGTAGTAAGAAGCTATAGAATCACTACTTGGCTTCTTTGTGCTATACTTCCTTCCCTGTGTCCCCCCTATATTATGTGTGCTAATCATAATGTCCCTTAATCCTCTTTTCCCTCCCTTCCCACCCACCCTCCCCTGTCCCTTTCCCTTTGGTAACTGGTAGTCCACTCGTGGGTTCTGTGAGTCTGTTGTTTTGTTCCTTCAGTTTTTGCTTTGTTCTTATACTCCACAGATGAGTGAAATCATATGATACTTGTCTTTCTCCATCTGGCTTATTTCACTGAGCATAATACCCTCTAGCTCCATCCATGTTGTTGCAAAGGGTAGGATTTGTTTTCTTCTTATGGCTGAATAATATTCTGTTGTGTATAAGTACCACATCTTCTTTATCCATTCATCTACTGATGGACACTTCGGTTGCTTCCACTTCTTGGCTATTGTAAATAGTGCTGCGATAAACATAGCAGTGCATATGTCTTCTTCAAACTGGGCATTATGCTTATTATTTATTATCTACTTCCTCTCACTTGGGCACTAAGCGAATATTTGATGAGAGAATTTGTTGAATTATAAAATAATTTTTAAGGCCAATATCATAAACATTAGTTAAATATATATTGTGTAATATCGTTAAACTTGTTTCCTAAAACAGATGTATCTGAAGCACCTCAGCTAAGTTGATGAGAAGCCAAAAGATCTTCAAGGAAGTTGTCATATTTGAAGAGATGCCACCAGGTGGTGGTATTGCTTCAGATTAATTCTCGGTAGAATGAAATCAAATTGGTCCAATTAAAAACTGAGTGGATAATTTAATCCTTTTCAAATTTGATGGCCCAATAATAATTTTCTAGATTTTAAAATGTGAATGTTTTAATGCAGTCCAAGCCAGTGAAATAATTCCAAAATTCTTTTGACTATAAAGTCACCATAAGATCAAATAAGTTAAGAATTTTAAAGCTAGAAAGAATCTAAGTTCCAAAAACACCTCAGTTACCTATGAAGAGATAGAAACAGGTAAGTGACAAAGCCAGTACAGCAACCCTGATTATTTGATTTTCAGGCCTGGAGCAACCAGATAATGATGCCTTCTATAACTGAACTTTAATCTCTATTTTTGGTAAACTGATTTTCAAGCACATGACAGTGTCTCAAGAATTTGCTCTAGTTTCCAAAGTGAGAAACTTCACATTTCTGTATGTTCCATTGCCTTGTGCAAGTTGCATTCTTTTGCTCAGATTTTATTCCTTGAAGCAGAAACCTAAGAAATATTGTAAGTATGATAAACATAAGATTCAAATGGGCTTATCATATGTGTGTTTTTAACTGTATTTTAAGGCGCATTTTGAAATAACTAGGTGTGTGATTTTCACAGATAAAGATGTGTATATATCGTATTCCAAATGTTTCCTCTCAATAAGATGTACAAAATAGAATTTCACTTTAGGCTGAGGGTTTTTTTTAATAAAATTGAGATATGATTCACATACAATAAAATTCACAGTGTTTTAAGTGCACAGCTCAGTGGTTGTTAGTATATTCACAAGGTTTGCAACTATCACCACCATCTAATTCCAGAACACTGTCATCACTCCAAACAGAAGCTGTACCCATTAAGCAATAACTCTCCATACCCCTGCTCCTAGCCTCTGGTAACCTCTAATCTACTTTCTGTTGCTATAAATTTGCCTATTCTAGATATTTCATATAAGTGGGATCATACAGTATTTATCCTTTTTTGTCTGACTTCCCTGACTTGTTCATCTGTGTTGTATCAGGTATCAAATACTTCATTCCTTCTTACAGCAAAATAATACTCTGTTTTATGGCTATTCCATGATTTGTTTATCCATTCATCAGATGAGAGACATTTGGGTTATTCTGCTCTTTGGCTACTTGAATAGTGGTTCTATGAATGTTTGTGTACAAGATTTTATGGGAATATATGTTTTCAATTCTTTTCTGGGTTACATCGTAATTCAGTGCAATTCTATGTTTAACTTCTTGAGGAACTACCAAACTGTTTTCCAGAGTGGCTGCATTGTTTGGTGGAACTTTTCCACCACTTTACATTGTAATGTAAACACCAGCAATGTTTGAGGATTCCTGTTTCTCTACACCTCACCAACACTTAACTCTCCACTTTTTAAATTATAGCCATCCTAGTAAACATGGACTGGTATCTCATTGTGGTTTTGATTTGAATTTTCCTGATGACTAATGATGTTGAACATCTCATGTGCTTATTGGCTATATGTATCTTCTTTGGAGAAATGTCTATTCAAATCTTTTGCCCATTTTTTAAAAATTGAGTTACTTGTCTTATGTTGAATTGTAAAAGTTCTTAATATATTCTGGATACTAGTCCTTATTAAATATATGATTTATGAATATTTTCTCCAATTCTGTGAGTTGTTTTTTCACTTTGTTGATAGTGTCCTTTGATGCACAGTTTTTAATTTTGATGACGTCCAGTTTATGTATTTTTTCTTTTGTGACTTGTACTTTTGTGTCATATATAAAAAACTATTGCCTAATTCAAGCTCATGAAGATTTATACCTGTATTTCCTTCTAAGAATTTTATAGATTTAGCTTTTACGTTTAGGTCTTTTATCCATTTTTAGGTAATTTTTGTATATGATATGAGATAGGAGTCCAAATTCATTCTTCTGCCAATTGGGTAGCCAGTTGTTCCAGCACCATTTGTTGAAACTAGTATTTCTCCATTAAATGGTACTGTCATCCTTGTCAAAAATCAGTTGAACATAATTATACAGATTTATTTCTGGACTCTCAATTCTAGTCCATGGACATATATGTCTATCCTTATGCCGGTACCACAATGTCTTGTAGCTTTGTAGTAGGTTTTGAAATCAGGAAGTGTGAGCTCTCCAACTTTGTTCTTCTTTTTCAAGATTGTCTTGGCTATTCTGGGTCCCTTGCATTTCCATATGATTTTAGGATCAGCTTGTTCATTTCTGAAAAAGAAAAAAAAAAGGCAGTTGAAATTTGGGTAAGGATTGCATTGAATCTGTAGATCTATTTGGGAAGTGCCATTTTAACGTTAAGTCTTCCAATCTATGAACACAGAATGTCTTTACATTTACAATGGTTGTCTTCAGTTTTTTTCAAGAACTTTTTGTAGTTTTCATTGTACAGGTCTTGTACTTCCTTGGTTAAACTTATTCCTGAGTATTTTGTTCTTTTTGAGATTAAAGGTTCTTAACCCGGCATTTACAAATTAATAGATAGACTTCTGGGAGCCTGAAAACCTACCTAAATTGTTTCTAGACATTTATATCTCTCTCTACATACTTTTTTTTTCTTTTTTTCCCCAGAAAGACAGTCCAGAACTTCCATCAGATTCTCAAAGGATCTGTGACCCAAAAAGTTTAAGAATTACTTTACACTGTGTTAAGTGCTTTCATTTGAGATTATACATGTAGGGTTTTTCTCTCCCTTTATGTTAAGATGGAAGATGTTTTAGGATACTAAATTTCCATAAGGGTTTTTTTTTTACCTCTGAATCTAGAAATGAGAATATTCATTTACAAAAAAAAATTAATCCTAAAAAATAAATGTAGGTTTGTGTGAAATAAAAATTAATAATTTGGCTTTTTAAAAAACTTTCATTACAAAAAATTAAAAACACAATTTCAAGATTTTAAATACTCCATTGGGAAACTAGTTACAATGAACTCCCATGTACTTAACATCATCTATAATAGTCATCAATGTATGGCCATAATTCATAGCCACTCTTGTTTCATAATTATCCCTACTATTTGCACCCACTCTCCCCACACCCACACACTAAATTCTTTGTAATCAGATGCCCGCACTTGGACCAATCAACTGTGGCTAAGAAAACAGTACCCACTGGAAGATCATATTTACTTTCACAGGCACCATGTGCTTGAATAATGGTATAGGAAAGGGGAAGTACACAGAAGCTGGCCTAAGGACACAACAGGTATTCACTATAGATATTTTTTATATACTAGTATTTGTCCCCTCGGGGTGCATGTGACTGGCATTAAGTATAGTATTGATGTCTCATCCTGAACTATGGCTTGCCACGATGGTCCTCTTTGTTCCTGAGAGCTGAAGAAACAGGACTGTATCTCAGATCCTCACTCGGTAGGGAGGATAAAACACATTATACGTAGACAGCTCTCTTGACCCTTTTAGTTTGAACTGGAAGTGCTTTCGACAGTATAACACTTGAACATTTTGTAGGATTTCCAAAGAATCTTACTGAGGTTTATTCTATGCCTCAAAAGCTACATTCATGATTCTGTTAAAAAAGACCTCTCTGGAAATGTCACACTAATGTGGCATAATTCCTTTAAGATACTTAGAAACCCCTTTATCTACCTGAGAGGGTCTAATAGCCATAACCTAAATCTTTCCGGGATTTTAGCAAAGGGGTTTACAGTCATATCATTGATTTTATCTCTAAGCTGAAGCCATTTCTTATTTTGATATTCTTGCTAGCTAAAGAAACTTGAGATAAGGAACAGTTTTATCTTCTAACCCAGGAAGTCTAAGCCCACTATATTTCCTCCATATTCTTACAAACTGAACAGTTTTTTTTAGTACCTTCCCATACCTTATGTACTCAGCTCTTAGAAGTCAAATGATACTTTCAATATTCTGCCTGAAAATATCTCAGCCAGTTCTGCAAGCTCATTGCTATGTTATCTATTTTTAAGTTACCACAGGTAAAATTTCTGTCCACTGTTCCACAACTGTTTACCACAGTTCATTGTTTTTGTAGCCTCCAATACTATTTCCTCACTGCTTTTCTATCCTTCCCTGACAATTTGTTTACCATTCCTCCCACTCTCACTAAAAGCCTCTTCATTTTTCCAGCCTCCACCTATTATTTGGTCCAAAAGTCAATGCCACATATTTTAAATTTCTATTGCCACACTTCTGGTACCAAGTTCTATGTCAGTTATTTATTGCTATGTAACAAACTGCTTCAAGATGTAGGGGCTTCAAACAACAATAATTATTATTTGTCACAATTCATATTGACTAGTTAGGCAATTCTTTTTTGGTCTAGCTGGGGGTTACTCAGGCAGCTGTAGTCAGCTTGTACTTTGGTTAACTGGTTAGCCTCTCTCTCCATGTAGTCTTTCCTTCTCAAAGAGGCTAGACTGATCTTGACATGCAATGTCTATGCCACACTCCTACCTATAGAACTAACAGAAATGCATGCCATTTGCACCAAAAGGCATGTACAAGAATACTGGTATGCCATGATTCACAAAAATAAAAAACAATAAGCAACCCAAATGTCTGTAACACTAGAATGGATATGTAAATTGCAATGTATTTTCATTATGGAAAACTATATAACAATACAAATGAAAGAACTAGCATTTACACAACATGGAGAAATCTTCCAAACTGTTAATGAGTAAAAGAAACCATGGACCAAAGAATGCATACTGTGTATGACTCCATGCATGTAAGTTTAAAAGCAGCAAGACTGAACTATGATGTAAGTTTTGAAAAGCAGAAAGCAGGTAGTGATTAGAAGGAAGCAAGAGGACAGCTTCTGGAAGGTTCTGATATTCTATTTTTTAACCTGATTTGTTTGCTTCTTTGATAATTCATTAAACAGCATACTTTTTTGTGCTTTTCTATTTAAAGAAACCACATTAACATGTCATTTTTACCTTTTTAATTGGTACATTTTTAAAGTGGCATGTGGGAAAACTGTCACTCATCCACTGTGCAATCTTTTGGATGAACATTAGGTAATACCTACATACAAAAATTTAAAATGCATATGCTGCTCCCAAAAAATCCATTTCTAGGAATTTATATATATATATACACACACACACACACGTATACATACAAATATATATATATACATACATAGTGTGTATGCAAAGTACCTAATTATATACCTCTTTTCTTTCCTATAAGGCTTTGCATAATACCTTTTATATAGTAAATACTCAAAAAATCATTGTTAAATAAATGAGTGAATGAGTGACTCACTTTAGCATTCCTACTCCAGAGAGAAAGCAGATGTTTTACTGTTCTATATTGCCATTTTCCAGAACAGCGAGGAAAGAGTCAATATCAAATTTCTCAATTTACTTAGATGAGGCAGCCTAATCTAAACAATTTGATCTATTCAAAATTCAATATTAAAATATCTAAAGTAATATAATAAATTATCTAAAATAAAATACTGATTTTCAAATTTCCCTCCTTAGTTTCTGAAGCAATGAAATTTGCTTCAAAATAGTAAAAGCATCAAGAAACACAAGTAGTTGCTGCCCCACTTTCGAAAACCACTTACATATAATATGTTATGCATGTGAGACCCTGGCATTATAGAGAATAAAAGATTGGCCCTATAAAATATGAATTGGTATTATATCATGATTTCAATAGCAGGTTAAGCAACCTGCTTTACACCAAATACCATGTTGCATACCAAATTTTGAAGTGAACTCCCTGCCTAGTGAAAAACAAAGAATCTTTATTATTGACATAGAGAAGTTGTTTTAAATTTTAAAGTCAAAATAAGGAAGTTCTTTGAATATTGCCTAACTCACTATTGTGGGAAAAAAAGTTAGAAGCATTTCAGAAAATACTACCTTATTTTGCATTTCTATTAAAGTTTTTATTTTTACCAACTTGCAATATTTGTTTTATAAAGTTTAACCCAAATGTCAATTTATCATTTTTAACAAGAGAAAAGAGCCATATTGCATATTATCAAATTCTTGACCAAATAGATGTTTTGGTTTTAAGTTACTAAACTGTAAAATCTCTTGATAAGCTAGGAATCACCAGTTTCACACATGTAAAGCATTTTAATCATTATTATGCATAAGGTACAACATTTCTACAAAATGCTGGAAAAAGTGAGCTAAATAAGTACACCTAGTAAAAGTACTGAATCATTTGAATAGGAGTTAAAAGCACAATGAATCTTATTTTTCATAGGTTTTAGTAATTTAAATCAGTTTGTTTTATTTAAACTCCAAAGGATATCCATTCTTAATTTAATTTACCCACCTCTGATGGAAACATGTCTTCACAAAATAAAGAAGTGAAGTCTCAGAAAGCAGAGATTAATACTGATTTTTAATTATCTTTATTTTAGTTTATTTAGCTCTCTAGCTTTGATGAAATATTTATGGGAGGAGGCTATCTTTAGTTCAAGCTTTGCAAAGCTCTCTATCACCTCCCAATCTGAGTTCATCAACATGGAGCAACACAGGATACAGGATTGGTAGAGGTCAGAAGGGTTAAGCAGAGATGGTATTTTTATAGAATTGTTAGATGTGAAAGAACTTAAGAGATCATCTGGGCCAGTCTCCTTGTACAAGTGGGGGCACTGTGGCCCCAAGACCACCCAGCTCATTAGGTACAGAGTTAGGCTTGAACTCTTCTCTCCAATCCATGGTTCTTTTGACCTTGTTAAGTGAGACACAGGAAACCTAACAACAGTAAAAGTATCAAGAAACACACGTAGATGAAGGAGGTAGAACAGTCTCTTCTAGACTGGCTGGAAGGTGCTGCCATTTTACCTACACCCCACCTACCTCTCAATGCTCTGCTATCCTTGAGAGACTCAAACTTTAATGACTGACTGGAAACTATTCGATTGGTAATTAAACAAATGGAACTTCTCTAAATGTGTTTTATTATCTATACTTGTCACTGAATGTTCACATTTTTCAAAAAGGAAGATAAATGTTGGCTTTACTTCATGAATCTTCACTGTGTGTGCTCTTCAATTTCATCATATGCACTTTCTAATAATAACATTTACCAAGCACTTACTTTGGGTCAGTCAGCCTGCTGATCACTTCAACTGCTTTACTTCATTCAATTTTCATAAATAACTATAAAGTATGTACTATTATTCTCCCACATTTTAAAGGCAATGAAATCAAAACTTCGATAATTTATCCAAGGTGCACAGCTAATGTGTGGCAGCACTAAAACTGGATCCCTAAACTGTTTGTCATCAGAACCAGACTTCTTAAGCATTATTGCTGTGTTCTCTTTCTGGGAAAGGACCTGGCTTACCCAAAATAAGAAACTTCCTTGTTGGAAAAAATATATATATGTATGTATATTCATATTATGTTTCTATATTATTTATAATACATTTATATTGTATATAATATACATTCATATATAATATATATGCATTTCATATATGCATGTATATGAAAACTAAAGATATTTACATAGTATTTTCTAAATGGTGTGTTCTTCTTTTCCTTTTATTTGGGATAGATGGTAATAGTCATTATGAGAGAGCTCAGACTAACCTACCAGTCATTTTCAATTTAAATTTTATTTTTTTGTAATGCATAGTTTTTTAAGTAAGTAATATATAGAGAAATTCAAAAAGTAGAAAAGAGTAAAGAGTGAAAAATCTCTCTCCCACCAGAGTCACCTTCTCAGAATTAATCACTATAAAGATCTTAACCTTAAGATCGTAAGGCATGTTGAAAGCTGAGATAGGTAGAAATTAGGCCTCTTGTGCCAAATAATTAGCTAGGTTGTGAATGCAAAGGAAAAGTTCTTGAAGGAAATTAAAAGTGCTACTGCAGTGAACACACAAATAATAAAGGAAAACAGACTATTGCTGATATGGAGAAAGTTTGAGTGGTTTGGGTAGAAGATCAAACCAGCCACAACATTCCCTTAAACCAAAGACTAATCCAGAGCAAGGCCCTAGCTCTTTTCAATACTATGAAGGCTGAAGAGGTAAGGAAGCTACAGAAGAGAAGTCTGAAGCCAGCAGAGGTTGGTTCATGAGGTTTAAGGAAAGAAGCTGTCTCCACGACATACAAGTACAGGATGAAGCAGCAAGTGCTGATGCAAAGTTATCCAGAACCTCTAGCTAAGATAATTAGTGAAGGTGGCTACACTAAACAACAGATTTGCAATGTAGATGAAAGAGCCTTATATTGGAAGAAGGTGCCATCTAGGACCTTCACAGCTAGAGAGGAAAAATCAGTCAATGCCTAGATTCAAAGTATTAAAGGATCAGCTGACTTTCTTGTTAAGGGCTAATGCAGCTGGTGACTTTGTTGAAGCCAGTGCTCATTTACGTTCCAAAAATCCTAGGGCCATTGAGAAATATGCTAAATCTACTCTACCTGTGCTCTATAAATGGAACAACAAAGCCTAAATGACAGCATACCTGTTTACAGCAAGGTTTATTGAATATTTTAAGCCCACTGTTGAGATCTACTTCTCAGTAAACAAGATTCCTTTCAAAATATTACTGCTTATTGACAATGCACCTGGTCGCCCAAGAGCTCTGATGGATTCATTTATGAGATTCATGTTGTTTTTGTGATTGCTAACACAGCACCCATTCTGCAACCTATGGATCAAGGAGTAATTTTAACTTCCAAGTATTATTATTTAAGATGTATGTTTTGTAAGGTGATAGCTGCCATATTGGTGATTCTTCTGATGGATATGGGCAAAGTAAATTGAAAACCTTCTGGAAAGGATTCACCATTCTATGTGCCATCAAGAATATTCATGACCCACGAGAAGAGGTCAAAATATCAATATGAACAGGAGTTTGGAAGAAGTTGATTCCAGCCCTCATGGATGACTTTGAGAGGTTCAAGACTTCATGGAGGAAATAACTGCAGAAGTGGTAAAAATAGCAAAAGAACTAGAAGTACAGCCTGAAGATGTGACTGAATTTCTGTGATCTCATGATCAAACTTGAATGGATGAGGAGTTGCTTCTTATGGATGAGAAAAAAAAAGTGATTTCTTGAGCTAGAATCTACTGGTAAAGATGCTGTGAAGATTGTTGAAATGACAAAAAGGCTTTAGAATATTACATAAACTTAGTTAATAAGGCAGCAGTAGGGTTTGAGAGGATTGACTCCAATTTTGAAAGAATTTGTACCATGGGTAAACAGCATCCCATGCTACAGGGAAATCGTTCATAAAAGGAAGAGTCAATCCATGCAGCACACTTTGTTGTTGCCTTATTTTAAGAAATTTCCATAGCCACACCAGCCTCAGCAACCAGCACCCTGATCGGTAAGCAGCTATCAGACATCAAGGCAAGGCTTTCCACCAGCAAAGATGATGACTCACTGAAAGCTCAGATGATGGTTAACATTTTTTAGCAATAAAATGTTTTTAAATTGATTATGTACTTTTCTGCACATGCTATTACATGCTTCATAGACTACAGCCTAGTGTAAACAGAATGTTTATATGCACCGGGAAACCAAAAAATTCATTTGACTACTTTCTTGCAATACCACTCTATTGCAGTGGACTGGAACAAACCCGGAATATCTCCAATGTATGCCTGTGTATGTATGTTTCCTTTAAGACAGGTGGTAGCGTAAGTTTCACACTGTTGTGTATCTTTTTTACACTTCACAATAATATATCTTCGCAAATACTCTACATCAATGCATGTAGATTTACCTCATTCTTCATAACAGTGGCAAAATGTTCTATGAGGGAGGCATGGGAGAAGAAAATGAAATGAAAAGGTGGAAATTCATTAACAGTAATACACAGCATTTCTGAGGCTTTACCTCCTATATGTGACTGGAACTTTCCCAGGCCCCCTGCAAATCCTACAGATAAGTCCTCTTGGCCTCCATGTAATGGGGAGAGATCAAGGTGGGCCCTCTGGTGCCATCACGCAGAGAGTTCACATTGTGCTATTATGGCACTACACAGGAGAGCAGGATCTCCCCGCCCCACCACACCCTACTGCAAGTTTTGTGTCAGAACAATTTTCCCAGTTCTTAGTTTTGACATGATGCTAATCTGAGTGATAAACAGCACATGACACTCAAAATTGACTTTCTTTTCCAGTAACTAAGCAGTTTCCTTGGAATAAGTCTTCCTGGGAAGCTCCTGGGTCTTTCATGCAAATTGACCTCCTATGGAACCTCTACAACTAAAATCCAAATATTCCCAGTTGGTTTCCATCCATTTAATGAAACCATGTTCTTTGGTTCAGGATGAGTCACCCCCACCCCTAAGTGCACAGAACGAGGCACTCCTAGAGTCCTCTTGCCTCACGTAGGCCTTACTGGCATGCATGGAGAAAAGGGATTTTCATTAATGGACATCAAAATTGATGTTATTGTTGTCATTTAGAGCTGAAGAAAGTGAGGATAAGTATCATAGATGGAAAGAAGTGGGTCTGGGGTGTTCAAGCAGGGGAGTGATATTAACTGAATTTAAAATCTTCTGTTCCTCTTTCAGAATGCCTCCCCAGGGTTGCAGAACCCCTCTACCCACAGCCATTCCAAGCACAACCTATATTCACACTCCTGTCAATTCTAAGTTCATCATGGGTAGCTGAGTGCTTTGGGGCACTACACATGTTTATTTATTCATCCACTCATTGATCAAATATTCATTAAGCCCTGATGATAAACTAGGCACTGTGCTTAGTCCTGGGTCCTTACCCCCAAGGAGGCAGAACATGTCACATTCAACATGTAAGCAAATAAAAAAATGACATAACTATAGATTGCAATAAATGCTATGGAGGAGACGGGTTGTGTATTGTAATAAAATGTAACTAACGGGGGAAAAGGGACTATTTTGGTTAGATAGAAGGGTCAGGGAAGTCCTTGAAGAAGGTAACATTTCAACAGAAGTCTGAAGGGTGGAAGATGAGAAGGAGCCACTCTTGGGAGGACCAGGGAAAGGCGTCCAGGCAAAGTAGACAGCTGTTACTTGATCTTTTCAGTTGATTTCAACCTGGCACACTGATGAACTCATAATACACTTCTCAAATGGAAATGAATTCACCTTGTTTTGCTAAGTACTAAAACATATTTTAAGGCCAACTACTGCCTGGCTAATTGCTATTACTAAAAATAATACAACAAATAATTTCTATTATACCACTACTTACTTATGTTTATAAATGTTCTAATATGTATTATAAGGGATGATCTCTATTTGATACTGACTTGAGGCAGCACAATATGTTCCTTCAACAATATCTATCAAGTCCCTGCTTGTGCCAGATCCTCTGCTGGACTTGGTGATAAAGTGGAGAAGCAAAGAACATTTATCTGAAGCAAATGCTAGATTGAGATTGGGTTGGGCTTCTCAGTCCCCTCTCCCACCAGGATGACTTTCATGTGTTAAAATGTTGGCATTTATTGTGTGATTTTATTATTGAAACAAGTTCCACCGATTAAAAAAGAAAAAGGTTTAAAAATCACTAAGTCCCCTAAGTCCCTACTATAATATTAAATAACTATATTATTATGTAAAATTGTTTTCCTTTTTCTTAGAATTCCTTACAAGCTATATGTGGACATAACATTTGAGACAGTTTAAGGAAATATGAAATAAAGTGAATTACTTTGAATGAATTTAAAAAAGCATATTTACTTTTAACATAAATATAACATTTTCACCCAAGGATACAGAACATTAACCAAAGTTTCCTGTCCTCAAAAAAAAAAACCCTCATATTTAATTGTTTCTGATATTTTAAGTTCTTCTTGTTCTATCAGAATTTTTAAAGAATGGTCTACATGCATTTTAATTGACTTTTCTCCTTTCAAAATATCTGATAATCTTTCAAGCAATAAGGAAGGAAATACCACACTGGCAAAATGTGGGATGTGAAAATGGTGCTATGGGCATGAGAAAACTGCTCCTATTATGTTAGCAAGTTTCGAGTCCTTTACAAAAAGAAGAACTGGCTTATTAATACCAGTTTTGCTTAGTCATGTAATTTTTTTAAAGTTATTTTGCAGTTATGTATTGGCTTTTTCGCTGGCATCAACGTGGGAATCAAAGTCACATGAACTGAAGTTTGAGCTAATCTTTTTCTGTTCTTTTCCTCTTTGACACCTATCTGGGGTATACAGATGTTATGAAATTCTTAGCAAAGACCTCCAGTCATTTCAGGGGGAAAAAATTACCCCCCTTTCTTTTCTTGCTTAAAATATTTAGGCTATGTTTCTTTCTTTACACTGTATAAGAGCATTATTCCATGTTATTATGGCTCTTGGTATTAGGGTGAATTTATTTGGTAATGGACATACCAGGTACTCATTGTAAGTAGCTGGCAACATTGTAAAGTCGAGTCACTATTCCTTGATCCTTCATTTTGAGTGATTTCCACTTGGCAGCAAGGGCCTCCCTACAGCACACTTAACCTCTGCTCCTGGACCCAAGTCTTCACTCTGACCAAATCCCTCAAGCTCTAGATCTTTCTGAGCTCTTTCCCTTGCTTATTCCTAAATGACTTCCAGCTACCATAAGACATTCACACTCAAGTATTAGAGAAAAAAAATGGTGATATTCCCAAGTAAACACTGTCATTGTCGTTCAAAGACTTCCTGAAGTCTATGAATAATATGGGATTTCAGGTAGCTAGAGGAGGAGATATTTTCCCCACCCTCAGATTTCTTCAATTGCTTTTCAAATTCTATCCCAAAGAGGGTCATCTTTGCTAAATGGACGTAAGCCTCTGCCTTTCGTATTCAATGAAACTTGCTTACTCATAGTTAATAAAGTTCCCCTGAGGATGATTACTAAGCATTATTCCAAGGTTTCACAAACACATTGAGCGAGGCTGCCTAACACTACTGGATTTAAATCACAGTATGAAAAGAAGTCACATTGCTTTATCTGCTAGCCATTGTTCCTATGAAATGAGGGTTGTTTTTTTTAAACGCTCACACAAACAAGAAAAAAAGAGGAATTCGCAAAGAAATGTAGAATGTTAGAGCTGGAAGGGGCCTTCAGGACCAGCTAGGCCAATGCACTCACTTTACAGCGAGAGAAACTGAGGAGGCAAGTTACGGAAGATCACCCAGTGAGTGGCAGATGTCATTTCTCAGTTGTAACCTCTCCCAGCACCGTGGTCCTCTTCCTTCTTCACAGCATAACACCCCTTACACACTTGCATCTGCTTATGTCATTACTTGTTGATGCCTGTCTCTCCCTTCATGGTTACAGGACCTCTCTTTTGGTTTGCCACTTGCCAGACAGCCAGGCACATAAACGAGTGCTCAATATATATGTGTTGAATGAGTATCAATCAACAATCAGTAAAGAGAATCAACAGTATAGTCAGTCATTTGAAAAACTGTCGAGTCATTGTACACACATTATGTGGACATGCCACTCAAATCAGGGTAATGTTAATTCTACTACAGTAAAATATTAAACTTTGAACTCTTTGTGGCTTAAGACAAAAGGGCTTACTTATTCATTTAGTTTCTATGTGTGATGGGCAACTTATCCCACCTTGTAGCTGACTCCATTTGAAACATACAGCCTCCAAGGCCACTATGGCCAGGGAAAAGCAAGATGGAGACAGCACACTGGCTTGTAAGGGCTTCAGCCCAAAGTGACACATGGCACTTCCACTAATAGTCCTGCAGCCAGAATTGATCATATGGCCATAGCCCAATGGCAAAAGAAGTGAGGAAGTTTTAATTTAAACTAGCTGTCTTTGCTTGCCATTGTATGGGATAATTATAATAACAATCACAAATAACAATAATAAAAGCAATAATAACATTCAACAACTTTTATTGAGCCCTTACTTTATAAGGCCAAGAACTAAATGCTTTATTATATTAAATGCTTCTTTTTTAAAATCCTCATTACAGGTAAATGAACTGCAGAACTCTCATTATGACCAGTTTCCAGATGAGGAAACTAAGAGATTAATTTGCCCAAGATCAGAAGAGCTAAGTGGGATTAGGGAATTGAACCAATGATTTGGGCAGTACAGCCTGTGCTCTTAACTACTCTGATTTAATCCCACCTCTGTGACTTATCAGAGTAAGATTTTGAAAAACCTTAGTTGTTAATAATACAAACAGAGGCTAAGAAAGAATTATTAAATCCCTTTGTGTGATTATAAATAACCTCAATTTAGCTACTTGGTTCAAGAAGCATCTACTGTTAATGTCACCAATAGGAGAAAAAACTGAGATGGTGTGTATCCTGATATGACACACTGAGAGCACAGCATGTGTAACACTTCTGCTCAAAGTGCATGATCTGAACCTAACTGTGAGGAAGCCCAAACTGAGGGACTGTCTATGGAACAATTGGCCTGCACTCTTCAAAAATGTCAATGCTATACACAATGAAGAAAGACTGGGGAATTCCTCCAGACCTGAGGGGACTAAAGAGAACTACTATAAAATGCAGTGTACGCAAACAACAACAAATGCTGGCGAGGATGTGGAGAAAAGGGAACCCTCCTACACTGCTGTTGGGACTGCAAATTAGTTCAACCATTGTGGAAAGCAGTATGGAGGTTCCTCAAAAAACTCAAAATAGAAATACCATTTGACCCAGGAATTCCACTCCTAGGAATTTACCCTAAGAATGCAGCAGCCCAATTTGAAAAGGACAGATGCACCTCTATGTTTATCGCAGCACTATTTACAATAGCCAAGAAATGGAAGCAACCTAAGTGTCCATCAGTAGATGAATGGATAAAGAAGATGTGGTACATATACACAATGGAATATTATTCAGCCATAAGAAGAAAACAAATCCTACCATTTGCAACAACATGGATGGAGCTAGAGGGTATTATGCTCAGTGAAATAAGCCAAGCCGAAAAAGACAAGTATCAAATGATTTCACTCATATGTGGAGTATAAGAACAAAGAAAAAATACTGAAGGAACAAAACAGCAGCAGACTCACAGAACCCAAGAACGGACTAATAGTTACCAAAGGGAAAGGGACTGGGGAAAATGGGCGGGAAGGGAGGGATAAGAGGGAAAAAGGGGCATTACGATTAGCAGATATTAATGTTGGGGGGCCACGGGGAGGGCAGTACAACTCAGAGAAGCCAAGTAGTGATTCTATAGCATCTCACTACGCTGATGGACAGTGACTGTAATGGGGTTGGTGGGGGGGACCTGATGAAGGGGTAGTTTAATAATTGTAATATTGCACATGTAATTGTAAATTTATGATAATAAAATAAATTATATTAAAAAAATGCAGTGTACGATCTCAAATTGGATCCTGAAATTAGGGGGTCAGAATTGCTATGAAGGACATTTTGGGGGCATTTGGTGAAATTAAAATCTGAACAACATATTAAATGAGAATTATAACAAGAGTAATTTTCCCAAATTAATTATACCCTGGTTATTTAAAAAGGAAAAATTCAGCTTTCCACCTGTGTGTTTCTCTTCCCTGTGGGTATCCTTTACTACTTACACAAAACACTTCACTTCTGGTCACCAAATGTGTGGAGATTTTTCCCCATAACAAGCAATCCTCTGTGACATCAGCTGGGTGTCCTACAATGTAATCCAATTCTGACACTATCTACCCGTAGATAGCTTCAGGTCCCACGGATCAAGGGCTCAGTCCAACAAGACTTCCCCCCATGACATTCTCAGCTCAGATGCCAGTTGCAAGCCCAGGTTATCACCTGTGTTTCTGACCAACCAGCTAACATCAGAGTTTTCCAATGACCCCTCTTGGGTTCAATTAATTTGCTAGAGTGGCTCAAAGAACTCAGGGAAACACCTACTTACATTTACTGGTTTATTAAAGGCTATGATAAAAGATGAACAGCCAGATGAAGAGATGCACAGGGTTAAGGTCTAGGAGGGTCCTATGCTCAGGAGTTGCTGCCCCCATGTAACACCCTCTCAGCATGGATGTGTCTGCCAACCTGGAAGCTCACCCACATCTGTGCTATTGGGATTTTTGGAGACTTACTCACATTAGCATGATGAAATATTAACTCCATTGCTAGCCCCTCTCCCCCTGTGGAGAATGGAGGGTGGGGCTGAAAAGACCAAGCTTCTAATCATGCGTTGATCTTTCGGTGACCAGCGCCCATCCAGGTGCATCCGGGAGCCCATCCACGGTCACCTCAACAGAAGAAATGATGTCCCTAGCGTTCTTATCACTTAAGAATTTACAAAGGTTTTAGGAGACAACTGGGGACAGAGACCAACATATATTTTCTATTATCTCAGTTATATAAGAGAATGTCCTTGTTTTTAGGACATAGAAACTAAGCTATTTAGACAGAGTCATGATGTCTGAAACTTGCTTTCAAATGGTTTACAAAAAAAATTATGTCTAAATAAAAAAATAGAGAAGCAAATGCAGAAAATCATTAATAATTGCTGAGTCTGTACTCTTCTTTCAACTCCTTAAAGCTTTCAATTATTTCAAAATAGAAAGTTAAAAAAAAAAAAAGAAGCATTTACTGGTGACCTGGCATTGGTCCAGGCATTACCAGGTTGGTTCCAGGCATTGCTCTGGAAAGTAAGTTTTTGGCAAGGGCATGTACAGTAGGCTGTAAGTATAACTCACTGTTGATGCGACCGTCTGGCAGAATCCAAGCTGTGATTTCCCACCCTTTTACCATAAAGGCTTTTGATCCACTAAGTTTGGTTTCCAAAGGAAGGTATGGCTTTCTCACTCCTTGGAGGTTTTGAAGAAGGAAAAAAAAATGCAGTTTCTGAGTGGGGTTGTTAGAAGACACCATAACTTTTTATGGCTGTTAGTTCTATAGCAATATAAAAACTGAGGAGAAATGGTAAACCCCTTTGAAAGCAAAGGCATTCTGGCAGCAGAAATCCAGCTCTGGTGGAGTGGTTAAGAACTAGAAAAACCATCCCTTTCATTCTAACCCATTCTTCCTCAAAGCATTAGTGCATTAAGTCCATCACTTAAGAACGACAACAGACGCCGGTGGCTTCCCATCCTCCCCGAAAGCATGGGGGCATAAAAACTGCCTGATAAAAACTATAAAAACAAGCAAACAAATAGCAAAGTTTCCAAAGCTCCTTTTCACTAAGGTCACAGACTTTCTGAATTACCAAGGACAGTTCCACAGAAGAATAAAATTTTGTTTAAAAGGGACACCTATGGTTATAAATCAGAATATTGCAAAAGCAGAAATTAGCTGTGAGAAAATAAAATCACCTATACACCAGGAAAAATACTAATTGAAGAATAAAAATATTTTCCATTTCTTATGGATTTGTTTTATCCTACCAGCCATTGCCATTTTTGAAAGAGGATGAAAAGGTAACTTGAATTTCTCATCTGCAGGCATGCCTAAATGAATACAAAAAAATGCAGAATAAATGAGTTAATATAGGCAAGATGCTCAGAACAATGCCAGGCATGTAGTACATTCTTAATTAATGATAGCTTCTTTTTTTAAAGGAGATAAAAATATTCGCTGAGTTGAGATCGACTCCCACTTAAACCACAGTTGTCTGGGAACAAGTAAGGACCCATTGCAAAATGTCCTAGGGACCTAAAACTTCATCCAGAGCAGGAAGTATTTTGCTTTGGAGAGGCATAGACTTGGGAGTATGCCAGACCTAGGTTCAAATCAATCTAACTAGACGTTTTGAATTGAATGCTTTGGTTCCCTAGTCTGGCTTTTCTGATGTTCCTGGGGATCAGGGTGTGGGAGGCTGAGGGGGTTGGGGGACTGGGTGGTGGGGTCCCAAGAGCTTGACACCTAACACAGGTGTCTATTTTGATGTTTGCCAAAATAGTATAGAACAGTGGTGAAGAATGTCAACTCCAGGACAATATCCAGATTTGGTCCCATCACTTCTGCACACATGACCTTGAGAATCTGTATGCCTTGATTTCCTTCATTGCATAACGCGGCTGGTGGTAGTATTCAGCTGGGGCTGGGGTTATTGGAGGATTAATCCGCTAAAGCATGGAAAGTGCTTAGAACTGCGCCCATCCAGCTCTGTAGGTAATCAACAACCTCTAGCTAACACTGTCAGAGCTGTGCTTCTGTGATGACCAACTCTTCCAGGTTGCTCAGGACATTTTTTTAAAGCTGCCTTTCCAAAGTCCCTCTCTCTGAGGCTTTTCCTGATTTATTCCAGCCCTCACCCCACCTCTGTGGATGACAAACCTCCCCAAACTCTTTTCCCATGTCTATTTCTCATGCACAATGACCAGTACCGTTTTCTTCTAGAGACCATCAGGATCCAAAGGGCAGGCGTCTTGTCCTGTTTTTGCACTTGCTCAATCAATGTTTGTGGGATGAGCTGAGTTTGGCTTTCTTGATTTTGAGCGGGAGGGTCAGGATTAATTTACCTCTGCATAGTGTTTCCATAAAAGTGAGGCTTTCCCTCAGGCAGATGCGCGACATTTACTTAACCCTTCCGTGCCATATAAGTATATAATAAAAACGTCAGCGATGTTGTCATTGTTATTGTTATTAATGTTAGGCATAGGAAAAACTGAATTTGAAAATGGCAGAGACGGCCTTTCAACCCAAGAAGTCTGCCTCTAACCTTAATAGTCTGAGCTCAACCATTTTTAATTTCTTAAATTGAGAAAAAGAGCAAAGATACATGAGAGAAAATACAGGAGGAAATCTAATAGGTAAGAGTTTACCTCAAACAAGAAGCACAGATATACAAAAGCAAGGCCAATAGCTTACAGATTCAATTTTAGCTCTAGATTTTACTGCATTTGTTACTGGTTCATCTAGACCTCAGTTTTTTGTCTTCTTGGAAAGAATTCAATCGAGAGACTTAGAACAATTTTAAGTGACAGGAGTTTATAAAGCAGAGCGAAAGTACGTTCTCCAGAAGGGAGGAAAGCGACCTGCCGGGAAACCAATAACAGCCCTCTGTTAGGGTTAGGGTTGGTTTTCATTTCCTTTAAAATGGTGGGAAGTCCCTCCCCGCATCTTACGTCATTTACTTGACATGTTGATTGACAGTTTGAGGTTATGTAACCTTTTTCCTAAGGCGCAGGCCCTCCCCCATAAGTGCCCAAGAGAAGCCCACGGTCGGGGGTGAGGAGGCAAAACTGCGATGTAAATTTATTATAATTAAGGTATAACGAACCCAGATCACCGGTCACCTCTTGGGTCCCGGGGCTCCTGGGCATCCTGCTTTGCGGATCTGGAAGGCCCATTGGGCTTTTTACATCTTGTTGGCCCAGATAACGCAGGAAACTGAACTATAAACGAGGAAGGGTTTTGGGCCTGTTCCACCGTCTGACGTCAAGGGGGAGGTGGAGCGGGGAGGACAGCTCATATCTGCCTAGCTACCTGACACATTTATTTTCTGAAAATCTTCACCTATATTTTAAGTTTAAGAAAAACGGGAAGAGGTATAATTTCTTGAATAGTTTCCTGTTTAAGGGAAGCAACAGTTCAATCCGGAGAGCTGCCCTCCTCTACTACCCCCTACCAAATGTTCCTAAAGACATGCTAAGTGAGATTTTTCTACCAAAACCAAATTAGAAACTACAGGGACAGGGCAAAAGGAGAGAAAAAAATAAAGACATCCTTTGAGACTGTGTTCTTTCTGTCCTAATTTTTTTATATCCTGGGTATATACTTATTTTCATGCCAAGTACGTGTGTATTTAATATAATTATTTTCCTTTTATAGCTTTTATAATTAATTTGGCCAATATGTGTCTCCAGGTTTCTGGTAAACAAATATAGTTGAGTCTTTTATTGAGAGCAACAAAGTACCCACTGATAAAGTTTATGAGAAAATGGAGGGATGAAAATGGTTTCAGCACATCGGTTCAAAGCAAAACAAAACAGCCGCAAAATCCAACGCCACATTGCAGCCTCTACACTCTTCTGACAGGTCAAACACGGGTCTGATTGGGTTGCCAGTATCGGTTCTTTTTCACAAGTGTGCTTAGTTTAGAGATATGTTCCTGTTTGTGTCACCTCACTAAGTTGTATTTTTCTCAGAATTTGCCCATTTCACCTAAGTTAATTATGGGCCTAAGGTTTGTTCATCGTGTCGTCTGATTACTATTAATTTTTAAAGTCAGCTTTATTGAAGTATAATTTACATACAGTAAAAAATTCACCAATTTTAAGTGCACAGTGAGTTTTGACAAATATATACAGTTGTGTAACCATCACATCCACAATCACAACACAGAACATTTCCATCACACCAAGAAAGGTTCTCTGTGCTCCTTTGCAGCCAGTCCCTTTTCCGAGTCTCCAACTCTAGACAACCATTGTTCTGATCTCTAACACTATAGTTTGCCTGTTCCAGAATTTCATATAAATTGAATCTTACAGTATGTAGTCTTTGGTGTTTGGATTCTTTGTTAGCATAATGCTTTTGAGATTTGTCCATGTCGAATGGGTGTGCATCAATAGTTTGTTCCTTTTTCTGCTGAGTAAAATTCCATTGTATGGCTATACCACAATTTGCTTATTCATTCATTAGTTGATGGAAATTTGGATTATTTCCAATCTGGGGCTATTATGAATAAAGCTGCTACGATCATTTTCATACAGGTCTTTGTGTGGGTATGTTGTTTCTCTTGGGAAAATATCTAGGAGTAGAGCAGCTGGGTCATAAAGAAGATGCATGTTCAACTTTATAAAAAACTAACAAACTATTTTCTGAATGGCTATACCATTTTATATTCCCATCAGCAATGTATAGGAACAATTGCTTCATATCCTTGCTAACATATGGTAATTACCAATCTTTTTAATTATAGCCATTCTAGTATATATGTAGCTCATTGTGGTTTTTAATTTCAATTTCCCCAACGATGAATGATTCTGAGCATCTTTGCATGTGTTTATCATTTATGTATTTTCTTTAGTGAAGTGTCTAAATATTTTGTGCCCTTTTAAAAACTGAGTTTTAGTTTTATTATTGAGTTTTAGTTATTTTACATCCTGGATACAAGTCTTATATCAAAAATAAATTTCGTGTATATATTCTTCCAGTTTTTGCCTTAGCGTTTCATTTTCTTCACAGGATCATTTGAAGAGCCAAAGCTTAAATTTTAATGAAGTTCAATTCATCGGTTCTTAGTCTTTCAGGTTTTGTGTCCTATTTTAGAAATGTTTGCCTAACCCGAGGGCATAATACTTTTCTCTCATGCTTTCATATTGAAGTTTTATAGTTTTACCTCTTTACCTTAAATCTCTGAACATTTCAAATTAATTTTTATGTTATGTGGTAAAAAGTCAGGGTTCATTTTTTTCCATCTGGATATCAAAGTATTCCAGCTTCATTTTGTAAAAAAATCAAACATACATGCACAAGTCTATTTCTGGACTATTTTGTTCCATTGATCTATGTCTGTCCATAGGCCAATATCACATTATGAAATTGATTAGTGTAGCTATATGGTTAAGTCTCACACATTGTTCTGTCAGAGGAGGGCTCCTAACCACTTTTGGTTTGGTGCTGCCCAATTCAAATTGATGTTTGTTTGAATAAACTCTAGTAAATTTTAATGTGCCTCAGTTTATCTTTTAAAGTATTTCAATGCTGATTTTTTTTTAAACAGTGATATCACATTTATTATAAGATACATTCTAGTTTCAAAGGTGTTAAACATTTTTTTAAAGTATGCTCTGGAATCAGTGAAATAATCTGTTCAATTATGAAAATTACCTGTCCGTAAAACTTTTCAGGAACACACACAAAAGGAGTTCAGATTTTTATATATTGCACTTATTTTTCATTGCACATATTTTTCATTATTTTCATCCCTATTAGTAACAAACAGGGATCATGTATTGTTAAGGTGAAAACACAGTTCTAATATCTGAAAAGAAAAAAAATCATAGAAATCAGTCTCCACCATCCATTCCATTTCATTATTTAAATTGTTTGTTAGAGGCTTAATTTGGCAGAAATAAATTCTTAGTCAATACTGATTTTAAAAAAATCAGTTAATATAACACAAAAGTGGAACGTTCAAGAGGCCTTTTCTTTGTGTGATAAGTATTGAATCACAGATACAAAAGAATTGAAGATTGACATTTTTCATCTTTATCTGAAAAATAATAAAGGAAACAAAAACAATGATGGCTAAAATTAAGAAAGAAGTTATTGAGCCAATTGACTTGGACATTTTTCTTTGTATGGTAGGTATGAAAATAAGTGAATAAGATGAAAGAAAAATTAAAGGTTTTCAAAACATCTGATTATGGTGATATAGGAAGCATAATATAAAAAACATTAAGACAATTTAACTTCTGATAAACTTTAGGAGATGTTTGAAGAAGTTGACAAATGGGGACAGAACAATGAATAGAAGTTATTGAGAATGGTTAAATGGTCAATGTCACCTTTTTGGAAAGTTGTTAATATCTTGTTTTTTTTTTTTAATGCTTCTACGATCTAATCTCTGAGTGTATACTTACCCAGTATTTAGCATAAATGTATGTATTAAATTCTGACCACATTGGTACATGATTTTTTTTTCCTGATAACATATCATTAGTCTACAGTATGTAGAAGCAAAAATAGAGTTGGCTTCCTTGAACTATTAAGAACAATAGCAATCCCAGTTGCTATGTTAAAAGTCTCAACTTCTAAACACTTAGAATTCCCTTTTCTTCTCTATGTGTAATAAACTGGGTCTGACTGTAAAAAGATTGAAATAAAAAGGCAAATAAGCCCTTTCTCACTTTGTTACTTTTCCTTTTTGTAATTCTAAAAACACCCAATAATCATTTGCTTTTTAACTGACTCAATTGTTTAGAGTATAAAATAAAATTGCTTGGCAAGTATATATTTTCTAATTACCTTCTAATTATAATAAAAAATCCAAAGCAGCATGTATGGCACTCTATTTCCTTCCATGTGACAGTCTATCAAGAGAAGAGGGAGACAAACCACACTTGTTCAATACTCCATCTCTGGGTTGTATGTTCTCAATTGATCTGTGACAGCCAAGGAGACTGGTAGTTAATATATTTCACAGGTGAGAAAAACAAACCAATGGGTAAACCATTACCCAAATTCCCATAGCCACTACATACTAGACTAGGGATTTCCAAAGTTAATGCTCTTGTCCTACATTCTGCTGCTTCCCTCATAATCTTTTAAAGTTAGACTTTTCTAATGCATTTTCAGTCCTATGACTCCCAGGCTTTTTCTGCTAGATTTTCACTTTTGTCAACTTAACTCACCTTTATGAAAGAACTAAACTCTTCTGGAATAGCCAGAATATTCTTCAAAGGAATGAAATGAATTCCATTCAGCCAATTTTTAAATGAAGACAGGAGGTTTTTGTTTTTCTCTCATTTTGTCAACATCTAAAAAGTGTTTCTTTATTCTATTGGGACTATGAGTTAATGGAATATTCTTACCTGTTTCCACAGTAGCTTTTATTCCTAAAATTTTTTCTGGACAAAGGAGGAAAGTAATGTATTAACCATGTGTTATATGATAAACGTCAGCCTATAATTTTTTTAAGTGTTTTTTTAAACTAGATTAATACAAACGATAAAAAAAAATTCAAAGCTATCAAACAGTATATAGTGAAAAATGAGTCTCCCATCTGTTTTCCCCAGAGACACTCATTCTTAACAATTTTGTATGTATCCCTTCAGGCTATTCCATGCATATCTCAGTATATATAATACTTCATATATCCTTTTCAATATAAATCAAATTATTCTCTACAAATAGCATCTTGCATTTTTTATTTTATAATGTATCTCAGAGCTCCATATTGATATAAAAAAATGCCTCATTGCAATGGCTACATAGTATTCCACTGAAGAACATGCAACAGAAACCATATATTACTTCCAAAGCCTAAAATACTTACTACTTGACTCTTTACAAAAAGTTTGCTAGGTTCTGTTTTTGTTATTAACTTTTAACTGAATAGTGAGTGATCAGACCACGTTGCCTAATATGAAAAGCCCCTGGGGTACCATGATATTTAGAAATTAAAAACATACTTACTAAATAAGTCCTGAATCAAAGAAGAAATCATAATGACAAGTTAATAAATAATTAACACAGAGTGATAATGAAAGCCCTGTATATCAGAACTTGTGGAACAGCAAAAGTGATGCTTTTAGCCTTATATGCTCATATTAGTTAAAAACAAACACAGGCAAACAAAAATTAAAGATACTATCCCAAAAATGAGGTTAGAAAAGAAACACAGAATAAATCCAAAGAGAATAAAAGGAAGACAATAAAGGTGACACGGAATAGAAAAAAAGAAAAAGAAAAAAGCAAGCCATAGAAGTAACGAAGCCAAAGTCTTTTGAAAAGGTTAACAAAATGATTTTGTTTTGTTGTAGTTTATAAAATAGAGAAGGAATGAATGTATGTACTGAGTTCTTATTTTTGATTATTGCATTTTTCAGTTCTAGAATTTCTATTTGGTTCTTCAACTCTGCCATGCCCCCAACTTCTGTTATTTAAAAAAATATTAACAATTTCCTGTTCTCTGCTGAAATTTTCAATCCTGTGTTTTATCTCCTCAAACACTAAAATATAATTATTTTAAAGCCTGTTGCTGACAACCCCTATGCCAGAAGCCCCTGGGTGGCTATCTCTGTTTTCTGTTGTGACTACTGGTTCCCTTTCAAGCTGCCTAATCTCCTCCTGTGCCTGATGACTTTTTAATATCTGTTAGGCATGATACTCAAACGATATAGAAATAGTTTGAGGCCAAGATGTTATCATCTACCAAAAAGTGCCTAAGGGCATTCGCACCAGGGATTGCCTCAATCCGATTTCAAGGATTACCTTAATCCAATTTCGAACTGAAAGGGCAGATACAAAATTGGACTAAAATTCTGAGTAGGGCAAATAGACTTCTTTTGACTTAATCCTAGTGAAAGGCCTGAAGGCTCTCAACCCAAACCTAGAGGGGAAATTAGGATGCCTTTCCTACTCAGAGAAAACCACTCTGAATGCTTCAAGGTATCAGAAGAGATGGAGACAAATGGACATTGTGGGTATGCTCTGTATTTGGTGCACAGTCAGATTCGCACCCTTAAAATATCAACTTGACATTTAAACATTTAGAAGTCAAGTCTGACTGCATGGAAGGTGGAATAAAGATCATTTTCTTCAGTGTCCCAAAGCAATCAATATAACCCTGTAACTGACTGGGACTCTCCCTCCTAAGAAGCCGTCGGCCCCAGTGTTGCCCTCCTGCCCTGGATTTGCTATCTCAGTGGCTTCTCCTTCCATCTACAGTGTCTTCCCACAGATGTCCCTTTGGTTTACTTCTTTACCTCCTTCAAGTCTTTACACAAATGCTACCATATTAATATAGTACGGCCTGATGACCCTATTTAAAGGAGAACCTCTCCCATTCCTGCCTCTCCTTACCTTACTCAGCTTTCTTTTCATAAATTACTTATCTTCTTCTACACTATGTCATTTGGCTTATTCATCTTGCTCATGCTTATTGTCTGTCTCCTTCCGCAGAAATGCTATAAAGACAGGAATCTCTGTCTGCTTGTCTACAGATGTATACTAGCACCTAGAACAACACCTATTTGGTGCTCAATAGATGTTGAATGAATAAATGCAGGCAGCTCAGAGATACAAAAGGGAATCTCTCAGACATCCTGCTCCCCATCTCTGCCACCTTTACCAAACTTTTTTTTCGTTTATTTATAACCCTGTCTAGGGAAAAATTCAGGTAAATATATTTCCTTTACCTCTGTTGCTCCTGGATCCTTCATGCCCGGCCCACCCTTAATCTGCATCTCATAATGAGGAGGGTCTCCTTGGAGATCCCTGAAGCATTCTAAAATTCATGGGCTACCACGCCCGGCAATCCATCCCCACAATAACAATGATTTTGACAGAGATTTTCACTTTTCCTTCCGGGTTTTTCTTGGATAGTTCTAGAACAGGCTTCTTTGGGTCTTTGATTAGCAGCCCTCCCTTCTGAAAGACTCATTCTCTTTTTGGATATTTCTTCTCCCCATCCCTTTCAGGAGATTTTGAGGTTGATTTTATTCTCCTTGCTGTGTAATCTAACAGGAATGACGTTGTCTTTCCCCTCTCCAAGCTCCTGAGACTCTCACTCTGGATCTCAGCTGATGGAGATCCTTTCAAACACATGAATATTCAGGCACATTAGTGCCCAAGACTGCAAATCTGACAATTGAAATCTCTTATTTAGGCTACATGTCTTTAACTTTTGTTTGTTTGCTTGTGTTTTTTTATTTAACTAATATGAGCATATAAGGCTAAAAGCATTACTTTTGCTCTGTTCCACAAGTTTTAATGCACAGAGCTTTTGTTATTCTGTTTTAATTATTTATTAACTTGTCATTATGATTTCTTCTTTAATTCAGGAATTACTTATAAGTATGTTTTTAAAATTCACAGCATGAATGCAAAAGAAGTAACTAAGATCTTTGGCTTGTCATCAGACAAATTAGAGAGCACAGATGCCTTACCAACTAGATTTAAAACCAGGTGAGTCTGCTTTTATATTTTTCCAAAGTGGAATGCCAAGAACATGAATCTAGAGAGTCTGTATGTGAGGTATCTTTGTTACCTAATGGCAAAATTATATCCACTTGAGTGGAGGGCTTCCAACAAGAAATAACACTGGGAGATAATTGGAAGCTGAGATGAGGGGGACCAAACAGTTTTTCTAAACTTTTATACTTTGTTATTACTGGTATACTGTACTTCTTTATTTCTGTCATAAATTTACATAGATTATATTTAAGTTATGCAGAAGTTTTAGTTGAATAAAGAATGCAATTTTACAATATTGATGAGAGTTTTCACTGTTCAAAGCAAAACTGTTTCCTTAGAATTTTCTTTTTGGACCTTGTCTTGCTTTGTTAAATGACCTTCTATCCCTTGTTCTGTTTGTTTGTTGTTTATTATTTTAGGACGTTATTTGAAACATAAAAAGTGCTTTCATTTTAATAAAATGAACACACATGAACACATCTCCTGGCACAAAAACTAGAACATTTAAAATAAATAATGTGCTACTGCCTAGACCATCCCCAGTTCCTGAAAGCATCCACTGCTCTAAATTTTCTGCTTACTAGTCCCTTCGTTTACATACATACACATCCACCATAGAAAGATAGATAAATAGATAATAGATGGATAGAAAGATAATAAATGGGTAGATGACAGATGGGTAGAGAGAATGAAAGAAAGAGAGGAAGGAAAGAAGGGGAAGGAAGAAAGGAAGGAAGGAAGGGAGGGAGGAGAAATAAAAACGCTGACTAAAAATATGTTGTTTAATTGTTTATTTTTGAATTCTGTAAAAATTCTGCCATATTTTAAGTGGTTTCTGGGTTTTACTTTTTTCACTGAACCTTATATGTTCAGGATTCTTCCATGTCATTGCATTTAGCTGGTTCATGCATTTTCACTCTTCTACATTATTCCACTATGTGAATGTACCATATTTATTCATTCTCCTGGCAGAGTGACGTATATGTATGTATCTATCTATCTTGTGTGTTTGCACATATATAAATATATATTTGCACTCTTTCCTGCTCTCTCTCCATAGAGACATGAGTTGTTTGCAGATCTTTCCCACTATAAGCATGGCGGCTAACACCATCTTTCTCACATATCCTGGCACTCATGGACAAGTGAATGTACATGTATACACTCATGCCTCTTATGTATACTCCTAGGAATGGATTTGTGGGCTAAGCTTTACTAATGCCTAGTTATTTTCCTAAGTGGTTGTGCAAATTTAGACTCTTACTAGTGATGTGATGAATTCCCATTGATCCACATCTCCATTTAGTGGTATTGTTAGACTTCCTAATTTTTGTTCATCTCAACCACAGCATTTAAAACAGAACAAAACCTTCTGTCACAGTTGATAGATTTGTTTGGAGCAACATCTGGCCATGGGAAATTGATTATCCATACGGCAGCCTCTGATTATTCCCACCTGTTTACCAGGCGGGAAGTGGTATCAGTTCCTGCCGCCTAGTGCAGCCGTCTTATATGATGTACAACATAATGTGAACCAACTAATACTTCAAAGAGATCTCAACTAGTCCATCCTGGGCACTAGCATCCCATTGACATTTGATAATCCATGCTTTTTAATTCCTTTACTTTCAAATAGGCTTTCTAAAAAAATCCCTAACAACAAAATCTTTAATAATTGACATGGAAAAGCAGTTCCAAGAATGCTTTGTTGTGGTTTTTTTTAAAACATTTTACTTAATAAAAAAAAATCTAGTTTTATAAATAAAAATTGATGAGGTCCTCCCCTTTGCCTATTTGCTTCCTAAGAACATACCAAATTAAAAGCCAATGTTGGCATCTGTCAACATTTTCTAGAGACGGAATCTGAAAAGCTGAATTGAGGATGACACCCAATTATAAACCAAACACTAACTCACTGAGTGACCTCTGACACCTCTGAGCATCAGTTTCCTCACCAGCAAAATGGGGATAAGACTTGGTCTGCCAGTTTCATAGGTCGTTGTGATAGTAAATGACACAAATGCACTTGTTTATTCATCCAAACTTCATTGAGGCCCCATGTTGGGTTATAGTGTCTTGCTACCTGCTTCCAGAAGGCACAACACATGTGAGAACTTCTCTTTTCCCCTCTGGAGTTTACCTTCCCCTCAAAGTAATGTAGTGCTGAAAATGAACCCTATGGAAGCACAAGGTTATATGATCATGGTGGTGGTGGTGGTAATCATGAAGACTGCATGAGAATCCTAAAGATTATAGATGTGAAAAACTGGAGAAGCCCTTGAAGAAGATCTTTGAAAGGTTTCTCTCTTTTCTAATGATACTAAAGGCACTCTATAGGTGTTGTTAAATGAATATTTTCGTTGCTTAGTTGCAGTTACCTGATAGAATTTAAATATGAAGAGACAATATATTTCATTATGCCAACTGGAAAAAGAATTACGTAGCCTGTTATAGACACATAGCTTAACTGTAACTTGGGATCCCATTAATATGTCAGTTTCCCAAACTGCTTTGAGCTCAGAGAATACCCCCTCCACTTTGCCTACCAGTTCCCTCCCAGTTAGCCAGTTAACTTCCATGGGAATAGGATGCTGCTTCTCTGCAAAGGACATTGTTGCCCTGCTACTCCAATTTTATTAAAGTATGGAGACTTGCCACTCACAAATTGCTAGGGAAAAAAAAGAACCTAGAGACGAAGCAGAATCCATGGCAAGCTTGTCTTCTTAGTACACAGAAAGTGAAAATATGGGTGATGACTCCATTAAGAGGAGGTACGAGTCCCTTTCCCAACCCAGTGAGTGGTTTAGGTTTAGAAGGTCCTGAGGCCAGAAGGGCTGAAGTGAAGAGCCATACCTGCTCTTCCAATTCAAGATAAAAAGGTATGAAGAATTCGGCTATGGTTTAACTCCCCTCTTCCTGCCTAGAGTGCCGTCAGGCACACCAGTAGGCTGTCAGAACGTGTTTTAGAACGGAGTACCCTTGAACAGGATTGGTCATGGTTCAGAGAACACAGGGCAAAAAATCACCAGCCCCTCAGTGCTGCACGGAGACCATGAGAGTAGATCTGCTGTTTCCTTCTCTGTGGAGCTGGGTGGTTTTTAACTAGCCCTGTGTCAGAGGAGTTTCACCTTTGGTATGAACACTGGTAGGAGGTATTAAAGTAATTACAGTAGTTTGCCCTGCTAATAGCACTCTTGCAAACATGGTGAACATTCCTAAAATCCTCTGGATTTCTTTTAAGAAGTGTGCCACCAGCCTCAGAAAGTGACGCAGTACAAGAAGGACAAGGACTCTCTGTTTACCCTGGGAAAGCAGCAGGGTGCTTGTGACAGGAAGCAGAATGACTATGGTGGGCAGACTAAGCTGATGGTCTGTAAAAAGGCTGAAACTACAAAGATTGTGCTGACGTTTGCACCCACCTGCAGATCTAAGAGAATACTGGCTACTAAGAGATGCAAGCATTTTGAGCTGGGAAGAGATATGGAGAAAGGGTTCTAAGCTTTCCAGTTCTAAGCTTCGTATTTTGTTTTATTCTGAACACAATACAATCTTGAGGTTATGTTTTAGGAAAAGTATTGATGGACACGGGTTGCTTAAATATCTTGGCTATTGTAAATAATGCTATAATAAACATAGGAGTGTAGATATCTTTTCAAATTAATGATTTTGTTTCTTTGGGTAGATTCCCAGTAGTGGAATTGCCAGGTCATATTTCTGCTTTTAGTTTTTTTGGGAAACCTCCATACTGCTTTCTACAGTGGCTGCACCAATTTACATGCTCACCAGCATTGTAAGAGGGTTCCCTTTTCTCCACATCCTTGCCAACACTTGCTATTTCTTGTCTTGTTGGTATTAGCCATTCTGACTGGTATGAATTGATATCTCATTGTGGTTTTGATTTGTATATCCCTGATGATTAGTGATGTGGAGCATCTTTTCAGGTGTCTATTGGCCACCTGTATGTCTTCTTTGGAAAAATATCTATTCCTGTCCTCTGCTTATTTTTTAATCGGATTATTTGGGTTTTTTTTGGTGTTGGCTTATATGAGTTCTTTATATATTTTATATATTAGCCCCTTATCAGGTATAGTGCTTGCAAATATATTTTCCTATATAGGGATGGGAGTATAGCATGGGGAATATAGCTCACAGTATTATAATATCATTGTATGGTACACTCATCATGGAGAACATTTAATAATGTATATAATTGATGAATCACTAAGTTGCTAATCTGAAACCAATATAATATTGTACATAAACTATATTTCAACTTAAAAAGTAATTACAGTAACTACATAGAGCCGGTGAGGAATATTTGTGCAACCTGGTTATTGGGAAGAGTCACCAGACTTTGCAAGGGATGACCAGCGTTTGAGTCTTGGCTCTGCCACTTGCTAGCTAGGCTTTCTGCAGGTCCCAGAAGTGGTAAAATAGCAGTTTGAGTGATAAAAGAGCTACCATAATTTATGTTTACTGCTTTTCTGCACTATCTTAATTAAAGCTCTCAAGAGCCCTTTGACATAAGACCATTATCAAATCCTTATTCTCATTCTCAGTCTCACTCCATAGATAAGGATACAAAATCCATTGAATGGTTGAAAGTCTTTTCTTAGAGTCAGGTAGAACTGGTTTGAAAACCTTCACCTCTACCACTCACTGGCTATGTGACCTTGAGTAAGACCTTTAATTTCCCTGAGTTTCTGTTTTTTAATCTGTAAAACAGGGACACATACAAAGCATTTTTTGGCATTTATTAAACACCAGAACCGTCCAATATACATTACATGGATTCACTCAGATTTTCATAAAAAATTATGTGGTAAGTAAATCATTATCCACGTTTTACAGAGAGGAAACTAAAGGTTAAGTAACTTGTCCAAAGTTATACCGATAGGAGATATGGAATGCATATAATAATAATACCTCAGGCATTATTGTGAGGATGAAATAATCTATTATAAGTGGAAGTGAATATATGACAAGGCTAATATAAGGGATGGGAGGGATGTAAATGAGAATGCACATGATAAGGTTCTTACGTTATACATGAAATGGCATAACAGTAACTCAAGGTAGACTGATAAATTAAGAATTCATATCATAATCCCTAGAGCAACTACTGAAAATAAATTACAGAAGTGTATAATATCATATATTATGTATCATCACATTATAAAAAGCCAATGGGGGAAATAAAATGAAGTAATAAAAAGACTTGTTTAATCCAAAAGAAAGCAGGGAAGGAAGAATAAAGGAACACAAAATAAATAGGACAAATAGAAAAATAGCAAGATGGTAGACTTAACCCTAACCATATCAGTAATTACAAAACTGGATAAACCTGAAAAGGCAGAGGTCCAAATTGGATTAAAAAAAAAAAAAGCAACACCTGGTTGTATGCTGCTTAAAGAGACACACTTTCAATATAGACACAGACAACAAGCTGGACATACTGAAAGTAAAAAGGAAAGTAAAAAACTGCTGTGGTTAATATCAAAGTAGATTTCAAGGATTACCAGAAAGAAAGACAGAAATTTTATACTGATAAAAGGCTCAATTCATCAAGAACACATAACAGTCCCAAATGAGCATCCATCTAAAAGAGTTTCAAAAATACGTGAAGCAAAAATTGACAGAACTAAAGGGAGAAATAGATAAACCCACAATTATAACTGAACATTATTCTTTGTAATCTCTGTGATCTGTAATCTTTATAGTTGAAAGACTATGCAGACAAAAAAAAATTGATAAGGATATGGAAGATTTGAATAATTATTATCAACCAAATAGATTTAACTGACATTTACCAGGCACTACATACAAAAACTTCAAAATATATGTTCTTTCAAATGCAAATAGAGCACTCATCAAGATAGGCCCTATGTTGGTCACATAACAAGTCTCAATAAACTTCAAAGAACAATCTAAGGCAAGTAATTATGAGGGTCAGGGCAAACTATTTGTCTCATAACCTATGGTTGTCTGATTACCACTCTGACATGAGAAATTTTCTAGCGCCTTCTTCCCAGTCTAGCAATATTATTTGTTTGTTACATTTTCAGAGATTTTACTGAGATTAAGACACAGTTCTTTAATCCCCTAAACAATTGAGTTATTTAAGTAGAAATTGCAAAGAATGATAAGAGCTTGAATTTAGTCTCCCTTTCAATTCTCTGTACTCAGAAAATGCAATCTTCCATCTGACGCTGGGCACCATATCATTTAGACTCCAGCACATGTTAAGATTTTCTAAAATAATCTTAGTTGCCACTGAGGACAATGACCTTTTGCAAAAGAGAATCTGTCTATCAGGGATCCTCTCTTTAGAGCCCTTATTACTCAGCTTACTTCTGGTGTTGAGGAAAACATTGACATCCATCTCCAAAAAACATACTCTGTGTGTGTGTATTCAGTACAAACGTCTCAAGAAGCAGGACTCAGACCTTAAATACAAAAGCTTTGAAAATACAATATCGGAGAAGCTCCTACACTAGGGCCTGTTGGCTTTACAGGGAGGGCTTTCCAGAAAATGTGTGCTGATGGCATTTTCCTGGGTAAAGAGCTCATAGATGTCTGATATCAGATTCTCAAGAATAGGAATCTTGAGTTGAAAAATACTAAAATAACAATGTATCATCTTTTCGAGTTGCTGAAAGCATTTTCATACCTTAGCCCTATAAAAGACCCAAAACTGTGTTTCCATTTTCTCATTTATAATATAGGGTTGTGTTGGAAAACATTAACATGCTTATTGATTTCACTAAAAAAGTTCTAAGCAGCAAACCTGGCTTTCATTCAAGTCTTTTTCAGGGTCCGTGTACAACACATGCTATCCATTAACATCTTGCAAATAAACTCTGGACACCAGTTGTCAAAATGGTGGTTTAGAAAGCTCACATGTTTTTCCACTCATTTCAAATACGTCCTAAGCCTGAACTGCTGTAAGAATCTGCTGTGAGTTATGGAGACTGCCACTGGAACTGAGAATCCTGGACAAACGGAGCATTGCAGACACGGGGCTCCGCATAGCGGTTGACAGCATGTGCATGAAGTCAGCTGGGCCTAAATCTAGACCCAGCCCAGCCCATCTGTCACGAGCAATTGGACCTTAGAAAAAAGTCATGAAAAGTCTTTGAGCCTCGGTTTAAATTCCTCATTTATGAAATGTAATAAGCATGTAACTACTATCACATTTGATTTTTAGATTCTTTTGAAAACATATTTTAAAAATTCTTTTTGGCTTGATGTGTTCATTGATCTGGACTCTCCCTCCTTCCTCCCTAATTTTCCCTCCTCACCTACAGTCTCAGTTTACTGGTGCTCCCCTGACTTTCTTTCTGTGCCTCGAATAAACCAAACTAATTTCCATCTAAGGTTTTTGCGTGTGTGTGTTCCCTGCTGGACAGTGCTTTGCTGGATCCTTGCATCTCCTGCTTTCCTTTTGTTCACTCTTTCTTATCCTTAGATTTCAGCTCACACAATATTCCCTCCTAAGAGAATTTTTGAGACCGTTCAGACCATTCACCGTGACCACATGCTCTCTCTAGCACCTCTCTTATCATTTCTCAGCACTTATCATCATCTCATACTTTTGTTAATTTGCTTTTTTTAAAATAGATTTTGGTATCATTAATCTACAATTACATGAGCAATATTATGGTGATTAAACTACCCCCTTCATCAGGTCCCCCCCACCAACCCCATTAGAGTCACTGTCCATCAGCGTAGTGAGATGCTATAGAGTCACTACTTGTCTTCTCTGAGTTGCACAGCCCTCCCCGTGCCCCCCCAACATTACGTCTGCTAATCGTAAAGCCCCTTTTCCCTCTTATCCCTCCCTTCCCACCCATCGTCCCCAGTCCTTTTCCCTTTGATAACTATTAGTCCTAATTTGCTTTTTTAAAAAAAATCATTTCTCTCATTAGAACTTGTTCAGGGCTGTAGTCCCTGGACACAGAACAGTGTCTAGCAGAGGAAAGAGCTCAGTATTATTTATTTGTTTAAAAAATGAGCCAAATGAAAAAAATGACGAGAAAGGGGTGTAGACGGGGGATGGTGCAGATTAGAAACTCATTAACATTAGGGATTACGGTTTTGTACAGTTGTTACTATAACATCTACATTTCAGAAGAGAGGATGTGTGTTTACATTTGCATAACAAATTGAGTAAAAAAAGTAGTTGGTCTAGAACAATAGTCCCATATCAAAGGTGAGCTCAGATTCCAGCAATGCAAAACAGGAATCTCTCCCCACCCACAAGGTTTACAAAAAATTTAGATGGATTTCCCCCTGGCTAAATGTGACATCTAGTAAAATGGTAGAAGGCTACTGTTAGGTAAGGGTGTTGCAGAGGGCAAGGTTATTTCTGCTGGTACATGTGGATGCTCGATTGGACTCTGATGGACAGGTAAGATGGCATGGGTAACTGAACAGATGAGGTAGAGGGACTGGGAAGGAGAGATTGTAGGTGGAGGGAGCATGCATAATTTCTGTCAGAGCTACCAAAACCCATCCCAAATAGCCTTTCAAGCTAAATAAGAGAACTGGACCTGTCTGTAAATGCTTCAGCTTCAACCGTGTCCCACCAGACCACCACCCATAAGTCTATCCTGACAATTTTCAGGTGTGGAGGGATGACCAGAGCATGGATTCCATTTCCTCCTCTGAAAGCAGTGGTGGTAATTAGGCTAAGGCAGCAGTAAGAGCCTCGAATGCCAAGGCAAGGGCCTACAGCTTTAAGACCTCTTAGTAAACTGATCAGTGAACGACAGTATAAGTAAAGTGGTTGTGGTTTAAGAGGAAAGAGACCAAATAGGAGAGGCCAGAATGCAGGCTGTTAATAGTCCAGAAAAGAAAGGTATCACAGGGTCCAGAATCAGAGGAGAAGTATTAGGAATTTAAAAAAAGGATGGACAGGAGTTTATAAGTCAGATGTTTCCAATGGGGCTGTGTGGGCCAGAGGAGCTGCAGTTTATGCCGGGCAGGGGGGTCTGTGGGGTTTGTTGTAACGCTTTTGGCCCATAGGATTCTATTCTGTGCGTCTTCAGAATAATAGCCCTTGCTTCTACTGGCCATATCATGAAATAGAAATTTTGAAGGCACTGTATCTTTTAAAAAAAATCCCCTTTTGTAGCACTTCCTTAAAAACAGCTATTTAATGCACTGTGCCAGTGAGCTCTTGACAGTTCTGTCTTAACGATTCTGATACTAATGAAACATCTCTGCAAAGGGTTGAAGTGTCTTTCTGGTAAGTGTTTAGCTTCTGTTTTTCAAAATATCTTGTAATAACTTTTAATTTTCTCCTTGGGCTAATGAGTGTTTCTCACTAACCGCCTGTTCCCATAGAAGAAATAATAAGCAATTGAAGTGATTGATAATGGTTTCCAGCATTTTTTCTTTCCTTTTGGTTTGTTAAACTTTTAAGAGTCGTGATAGTTATGCGGGGTATTTTAGTCAAAGACAGTAGATTAAGTATGCAATTCAAAGTACAACATTCATGTATTTGCTTTGGCGCTTATGAGTTGAGGCATAATTAATTGAAAGCCATTGACACGGCTTTTTAAAAATCCATGTACTAGTAATACTCATTAGGGACCATGGACCATATAAAATTTTTTAAATTTTTGTTAAATTGTTCAACATCTCTCACAGTGGTTTGTTGAGATATAATTGACGTATGAAGTGTGAGTTTAAAGTGAACAACATAATGATTTCACATATGTATATATTTTGAAATGATTATTACAATAAGATTAGTTGACATATCCATCACCTCACATTTTGCTTTTTTTTCTAATGGCTTTTCTTCTCATAGTTTCTTTTAACTGACATGGTATAGTGATTTCAAAGAGCGGAATAGAATTTCAATGTTTGACATACTATATTAATGTATCATGGAGATATATATAAAATAATAACAGATTATCATATCATTGTATTATGCGGTGTTAAATGTTAAAGAGTAAGCTCATTGTGTTTGCAGGATAAATGTTAAAAACTTCTATAAGTAGCTGCTTGGTATGCTAAATGAAGTGGTAAGCAGTGTTGGACTTAACCACACGCTCTTGTTAATGTGGATTTGTATTTTGTGCAGTTCTAGAGAGCATAGAATTAAAGAACATTCAATGTGGGTCTGTGTGATAATTGTTTATTTAAAACAAAATCTGACTTACAGGGCTAACATAGTAGATAATGTAAAATTATAGAACAGGGTTCTTAACCTAGGATTTTAGAAAATTCATGTATGAGTTTCATAAGGCAAATTTTATTTGAAAGGTAAAACCCCATTTCATGAGAGAAAAAAGGGATGTCTTTCACCAGATTTTTAGAAGGTTATATGACATCTGAAAGGTTTTAAAAAAATCACTGTTAATAAACGGAGAACTATGCTAAGGTAAACAGGATTTTGATTTCAGAAATTTGAAATACTTTAATACTTAAAAGAATTTTGAAATACTTAAATACACTCCTGAGCTATTTCCATATACTCTTATAAGTTAAGCAGTTTAGGCAATTTAGCTAAAGTTTTGTAATAATAGAAAGGCAAAAAGAAATGTTTGCGGTAAACTGTAGAAAGAAAATTGATACTCATCAAAGAGAATTCAGATGGTATTTTTGGCTTATATAAGATATTTTGAGAAAATATCGTGAGCAAGGTTTTAATTCAGAGGGAAATTAAATCTTTAATTTTGTTTTTTAAATATTTTCAGAATTGTCAATTTATTAATGAAGCATGGTAAGTTGGCATTTAAAAATCTTCTTTACTTGTCCTCCATTTTGAAAATAAAATATATGGATCAGATTAATAAGGGTATGAATGATTTGCAAAACTGTTCAATTTTAGGTCTTGGAGACACATTTTTGAAATTAAGAGCATTTCATTTTTAAGTAATGACTCAGATTCTGTTCCATTAAAGATATTCACTTAATCCTTTTTTCCAAACCATTTTTTGCTATACATACAACTCCTTGCTAAAACTTCACAAGGGTGTTAAATATTTTATTATCAAATAAATATTGTTCTCCAAAGACTATATTATAGAGCAATGGATTTCAACTAGAGTTGATTTTTGTCCTCCATGGTATATTTGTCCTCCATGAGACAGCTAATTTTGTCACAGCTATGGCAGTTCTGGCATCTAGTGGGCAGAGGCTAGGGAAGCTGCTACATCTTGTGATTCACAGAACAGCCCCCAGAATAAAACTTAGCTAACCTAAAATGTCAATAGTGCTGTGGTTGAGAAACCCTCCTTTTTATCAGAAAAATTAAGTTCAGCTGGCCATTTCAGAAATCCAGAGTTCTGCCGTTGTTCTAACAGGCCTGTATTGAACAAGATAAGCTGGGTCAAGCCTTTGAAGATGCTTTTGAGGTTCTGAGGCAACATTCAGCTGGAGATCTTCAGAATTCCCCAGGTAAAGGTGTCTGTCCTCCTCTTTGCTGGTACATCAAATACCTTGTTGGTCACATACACATGTAAGAATAGTGACCAGAACAGAGATCATTTTCATCCAATAGATTACTTTTAATGAAGGCAAAAAGCATCCAAGCTTACCTAGCCTAAATAAATTTAAAGTCTCTCACATATAAAAACACAGAGAATGTAGAAAATGACATTCCACACAAGAATACTAACACATAAAATTATTTTCTATTAAGCATGTCTGGCTGACATTCATCTAACAGATAATGTTAAGTGTTCAGAAAGGGCTTTTCAGTTTATTCTCGTTTGTCTTACAGACCCTCCACTCATTCAAGAGAAATTCTACTCGGAAGAAACAACCATTACAGTATAGACTATAGACAAATAGTTGAGATGAGATGCAGATATGTTGCTAATTGAATTTACATAGGGTGCTGTGGGCACTTCCAAGATAGAAGAAATCCTAGGCTCTCAGCCTTCAAGGACCCTATACTCTAGTAAAGGAAATGGAATGTGTGAAAGAGTGTCTGAATACCAGAATAATGCACCACACACCACAGGGAAAGTCAACGGGACTTTCAAGAGCAAGGAAGAAGGCAATTTCATATCGAAGCCTAGACACACAAACATACACACAAAGGTAAACTCTGACTTTGTCCGTTTCCTTCTCTCTTTTTAAATTAGATTACAAAAATTACCTGGCTTTCATCAACCACTGTTCTCATGTCCGAGGAAGTTCTAACTGCTGTGGTGTGCTGCCTACAGAGCAACCTGTCTATAACTGGAGGACAGTAATAGTGAGTACACGTACAGGGAGACCGTTCCTGGCTCTGTAACAGGCAGATGTCCTATGTGCACCAGCCTTCCACTTAGTGTTTGCTAGCCAAACCCCAGTTTGAAGACAGCACTGACTGTGAAAATGCTTACTCATTGGCCATCAGCGGTAGGACTGTGACAGTCGGCATGGATGATCAGCAGTAGTGCCACCCTTCATCTTGCCCTTCACCCAGCTCCAGTCAGGTTTGAATGACTTTTGTAGAGAGGGTGTTTTTAGGGTTCTCATATTACTGCTCCTCCTAGTCCTTGTGGAAAGCTGGAAAAAAGATATGGTTCCCCTGAAAGCCGTAGGGCAAAGGCCCAAACTTGCCCTACCCCAGCTTTACCGACAATCTTGTATTAACCTATTCTCTGTTTCTGCCCAACCTCAAAGCTAGCTATGTGTATTGGCTCAATTCGTTTGTATTTTAACAGCCTCCTGCAAATGGAGGTGTCCCCGCCATCTCTTTCTCCATTTTGTGTTCTGTTTTATGGTTTTCTTAATGTATCCATTTTATCAAGCAATAATGTTAATGTGGTGGGGTATAAATATGAAAGGGTGTTTCTTTTTCTTCAGTCATTACCTTCAACAGTCCCATGTCAAATGTCCTTTTTCTGACCTTGTAAATTATTCTATCAGGGCCTCTCTACAAGACATTTCTTTGAAGAACCAAAAAAGAAATGGTTGGTTCCAGTCTAATTTTTTCTGCCTCCACTGAGGGTTGCCATGTAAAATACAGGGCCCCCAATATTATTATTTGCTAAATCTGGCAACCCTACTTCCACCTCAGCTCCCACCTCCTAGGAAACACTGCATTGCCTCTGTGGTTGGGGACTGCTTGCCTACTAGGCAGCCCTCTTGTGCGGGATGTGTAAGATGGCTCAAGTTCAGCCCCATTCACCATGTCTAATTAACCCACGAAGCCCCACACAGCCTTGCCGAATGTAATGATAAGAGCTCAGGCCGCCGTCTCCTGTCCCCTCCCCGGCTCTGCTCTCCCTTGGCTGCAGTCTTTCTCTTCTTATCTCCCCTCTCCCAGAAGGGCATCCAGTGTAGAATGGAAACCCACCTTCCCTTTGTCGGCACCTCAATATGTACCAATGATTCTTTTGAAGCTTTCTTTCTCACTAAGCAATTTTAGGGGGACAAAGGGAAGAACTCTCTCTCGTAGTGAGGGGAGGATATGTAACTGTTCACAAAGCTAAAGATTACTCTCCATCCCTTGGTCCTTTCTTCACAGGGTTTGAAGCTAGTTCGTCCAGGGAGATATATGGCTACTGGGGAGAGTAGTGCTTTTTAGAATTTGGGAGGTGCTTGGCACACTTTGCCCTCAGCTTTTGACTTTGGCCACCAATTGGGGGCTACATGGAAAGTCCCACCTAACATCCTGCTGCATTATTTATACAGAACAGTACCGCGGATCTCTATTTTGAAGGAAATATTCATCAGTCTGTGCAGAACTTCCCTGAAAACCAGCTGGTACAACCCGCTGTTCTCCAGCAAAAGGGAGGAAAAGGTACGTGGAGCCATCACTCCTTGCATAGTTACAAGAACCAGATCTTCCTTAAAGCTGCTTTCATGGGGTTTCATATCTGAATCTGGAGTTATATTTGCAAAATATTTTCTTACCAGGATTGAGAATAATTTAACTGACAGACTAAACCACTCCAAGCCATTCATCTTGGGTGAGCTTTCCTACTGCATCATGGGGATATTGTGAAGCTACGGTGTCACTTGGCTCAAATAAATCTGTATTCAAGAATATAATGTGATATATTTTAGATATAGAAGGGGAAATTTTTCCATAAGTTATTTTAGCAATCTTCTTTGTGAACAACTGTGAAGCCCTCAGGATAAAAACTGTATCGTCTTCTAACTGGGAAGACTATGGGATAGAAATCATCTTCCCTATTTAGTTTTCTGCAAAAAAAAAAGTTCCATAATAACTCTATTTAAGTAATTTTCTATCTGGATTTCATAAATTTAAGATTATGATGATTTCACCTGACAAATGGGAGTGTTAAGGAGGGTAGTAGCCTCTGATGGCTAAGATATGGGCCACATGCATTCATATGCACTGTTTCAGGGAGTGTAAATTGGTACAAAGTTTTGTCAGGCAATTGGGCAATGAATTATAAAAAATTTAAATGTTCATATCTTTTGACTCTTAGGGACTTTACAGCTCAGTTATTCAATGGGAGCTCTGGGTTACTTGTGAGCCTGGGCAAATCACTGAACCTTCTGTACCACAGCTTCCTTATTCAAAAAACAAATAATAATTTACAGACATTGCAAAATTGCTATAAAAATTAAATGAGAAAACCTGTGCTAAGCATTATGCTTAGAGCCTGGCACTGTGAATAATTTCTCAAGATACCATAGATGTGTGTGTACATATCTGTGCATCAGGATGTTTCTTGCAATATTGTTGTGATAGTCAGAGTGGAGCTCATCGGCCATATCAGTCTGTCTAAGGTACAAGAGATGTATAAGATGCATCCCAATTTTACAATGCAATTTTTAAATGATATTTTACCATAGTTACTAAATCATTTTAAATGAATTTTTTTGAAAAGCTAGTTTTATTCCTATAAAACAGTATACTGTATTCTAGAATCATAAAGTTCTAAGTATATGGTTATATATCAGTGCAGCAAGGAATCATGTATAAAATCACCCAGATAAAATAAATCTACTTGATCACTGAATATTGGCATTGAATATTGAACTGTAGTAGTAATTTAATATAAGGAGAATAACATTAAACTCTTCCTCTGTCCAGCTGTTGAGCTTGTCATCTTTTTTTTTTTTATAACTACCTAACTCACTCCAGGACATGAATTCTGTGTTTTTCACTAATATTTTGTGTTATGGAGATTTGTTGTTAGGGAATATATCATCTGCAATTTTCTGTTTTTAGAGCTTTGTCTTCCACCTGGAATAAGGATACATTTGAAAAGGAATGAAATTTCAAAATAATTTGGGCACTCATTATCAGAAGAAAAATAGTACATGCTTAAGACAAAATATCTATAGTTTTTATAGAATACCTTATATACTGATAGAAAAAGAACTATAAAATACATTTTATTTTTTGTTTTAATCCTTTTTAATTCTATGACACAAAAATAGTAATGCTCATTATTAAAAATTCAAATGGCTCAGAAGTATGTAAATAAGTGAAAGTATTCTTCCCATGCTGTGCCCCAGAAGTAGCCATTGTCAATCATTTGGTATAGCTAGTCTCCATATTGTTCTGTGATTTAATTTACGATATACTATTTTGTATCCTGTTGACATATAAATAATAAAGGAGTGCAAAATAGTATGATAACCATTTGTAATTTTTAAAGGTTATACATAGGCAAATATTTAAAAATCTCTAGAAATGTGTAGGGTAGACTGGAAGTTTACTTTCACTTTGTGCTTCTGTTTGAATCTTTTACCATGGGCACATAATACTTCTATTTTTTAAAAGTAAAAATTCAAACTTTTTTCCAAAATTGTAAACAAATTTTAAAAGACCAGGATTATAATTGATTTGACTACTTGATGAGATACAGAGAGATTGTTTGCGGCCGTGACTAACTCATAGCACATTTTTGGTAAGTCCCTTTCATTTCTCAATTCATAAACTCAAGATAATATAATGCAAAAGATAATCAGTGTTAAAAAAATCTTTGAGGTTTTGGAATAATGATGACTGATAGAAGAGTATTACTCCCCAGAGACTGTTTAAAGCAGTTGGTGAGGAATCCACTCTTTTACTTTCTCAAGGGGAAAAATGGAAATTTAGCCATGGATTTTTTTAGCTATTGACAAATCTGGTGGGGCGTGGTGCTCATAGGCCCATTCAGAAGTTGGAAAATGGGCTGTCACTTTCGTTCTCAGTTAGGCCAAGGAAATCCAAGCTACTGAACAAACAAAAATCACCACCACAAATCCTCCCCAAGTTTCCTGTCTAGTTATTCTGAAATATAAGGGGCTGTGTTCTTAAAGAGATAAAAATTCTGGTAGTACCATTTTATTTCACAGCAGTGAAAAATACCATAATGCCCATTGTCATCGCCCATAAATAATGTCAGAATGTCATGAAGAAATTTTGGCATTTTCTACTCCAGGTTTTTCTGTTATTTATTTTTCAAGTAATTATGCAGACCCAGAGTTAGCATTTTTACTGTAATCTTTGTTATTAATTTCAGTAATATTACCTTATATTTGCATGCTGTTTTGCATTTTACAAAACGCAGTCACATTCCTTGCCTCATTTGACTGAAGCCCTTTCAAATGATTTGCTTTCTGGAAATGGCTTTTGAGGCTTCTCTTTAAAACCGTTGGACTTTGCAGTACATTTTGCTCAGTTTTGTTATTCTGTAGTTTAACATATGACATAAAACTAGTAGTCAAGATTTAACTTGAAGAAACACCACATGACAAATGGGAGACTTGGCCAAAGAGGTTCCAGGCTCCTCTTTTCCAATGAACGATGGTATGAAATTTTTGACAGCTTCCTCAACAAGAAAGGTCCAGTTGAAACTTAGGTAGACCAGGTAGATCCTTGACTTTCAAGTCCCATAAGTGATGCCATGAATGCATTCCTAAAGGGGTGAGTCAGAGGAAATCCAGTTCCAATGCTGCTTTGAATTCAGTAGTCACTCAACAAACCCATCCTGAGGATGTTCATTGTATACAGTCCCAGTGGAGCATGACATTGTTTTCCTCCATTTTAGGCAGGAAGAAACTCCGACTGTTTGAATATCTTCATGAATCCTTGCGTAATCCTGAGATGGCATCTTGTATTCAGTGGGTAGATAAAAGCAGAGGCATCTTTCAGTTTGTATCAAAAAACAAAGAAAAACTTGCCCAACTTTGGGGGAAAAGAAAAGGCAACCGGAAGACCATGACTTACCAGAAAATGGCCAGAGCATTGAGGAATTATGGAAGAACTGGGGAAATCACCAAAATCCGGAGAAAGCTAACTTACCAATTCAGTGAGGCTATTCTACAAAGACTCTCTCCATCTTACTTCCTGGAAAAAGAGATCTTCTACTCACAGTATGTTCAACCTGATCAAGGATATCTCAGTTTAAATAACTGGAATGCAAATTATAATTATACATATGCCAACTACCATGAGCTAAGTCACCCTGCTTGCTAAATATGTTCTTGTATTTCATGATTTCCTGGCTTCCAAAATTCCTACGAATTTCAGGATTTTTCTCTTAAAGCAAATACTGAAGAGAAAAATTAACTTAATTATTGCTATATTTCATTAAATAGCATACAATTTGTACAAAACTTGGTGAGAAATTCTGCCAGTGAACAATTTTAAAATGATCAAGTCCCAGTTGGAAATACAGACAATTGTCTATGTGATACTTTATCCTAGATTAAAAAATGCCAATAGAAATTATTTGATTTATATACTGATTTAAATATTATTTTCCTGTCATACACTCAGACAAAAAAATCACTCTTTAACATATATCTGATAGCTTTAGTGATAAAACCAATAATGATTGCATATGATAGTTTTCATGCTAAAATACATTCACAAGTTTAAAAACTTCAGTGGCTACCCTGAACCTGTATTTTCTCTGCATGTCAGATGTCATGGTCTGTTAACCCTGTGGCGCTAAAGAAACAATGGTCTAAGGAAAATGCCACCTACCTTAAATATAATAAATCTCCAAGGCTTATACTGCCCACCAATCATTTCCATGTGTTTCTCTCTTCCCTAGGGTAGATCCAGGAGCTAACGTTTCTTGCTATTCTGCCACTAAGCCACAGGGAGGTGCTCTTGCCCTGTTATCGCTCTGGCCCAATTTTGGAATATGATTTCTTCTTCCCTTGAACTAGCCCATCTGATACCAGGTTGGAACAGTTGGAAGAACAAAAGACTTTAATAAAAGATAAAGACTAGGAGATAATAAACCCAGAGAGGAACTAGGACTTAGGTAGCATGGCTTGAAAACTATGGTTTATTCTCAACATTCCAAAAGGAACCCTGAGAGGAAACCGTTTGTTTCTTACTTCCTGCTCAGTAGGTTCCTGCATATCCCATTGTATTACCACGGAGCAGGAGAGCTTCCTAGACTAGATGGGCCATCTTAGTCCAGGCCAAGAGGTCCCTGAAGCCTGATGTATTTGATGTGCAGCATTTTCCTTTCTCTTTGTCTTCCTGGTGCCCTTCCTTCCTCTGACTCTTAGAAAAGAACATGGCAGCCCCAGAGTCACTAAATGAAGGCTAACTCAATATTGGCCATCTCCGCACATAGTCTGTTTTTTGTTAATGACCGAATGTTTGTGTCCTCCCAAAATTCTTATGTTGAAACCTAATCTCCAATGTGATGGTACTTAGAAGTAGGTCTTCGGGAGGTGATTAGGTCATGAGGGTGGAGCCCTCACAAATGAGATTAGTGCCTTTATAAAAGAGGTACCAGAGCTTGCTCACCCCTGCTGGCATGACAGGATACAGCAAGAAGACAGATGTCTGTGGACCAGGATGCAGGCGTTTACCAGACACTGAATCTGCTGGCATCTTATCTCTGACTTCCCAGCCTTCTGAACTCAGAGAAATAAATTTCTGTTTATAAGCCACCCAGTTTGCGGTATTCTGTTACAGCAGCCCAAAGGGACTAAGGCAATTCAATTAGTACTAACTTCAAAGTAGTACTCAGCATTTACCCTCATCCCCCCACAAAGAAAATACATTTAATAAAAATTTGCAAAGAAGATAAGTTTTGCCAAAAATTGCAGAGAGGAAATGGTAAAGAGGTTTTGCCATATAAATCATTTAACCAACAACTTAATCAAATTCCATCAATTCTTCCCATAAGCCTTCCTATACACAATGTCAGCTTGAGGGTTCATTTTAACAGTTCTGAAGCCCCAGTCAAGTCCAACTCTCACTGTGTATAGAGTTTCTTCCTGTTGGGCAGAAACCTGGGCTCTGTCTTTTATCCAAAGTGGCCTAACCAAAGCCCAGTTTCACAAGCAGGTTCTTCGTTATAAAGAAATGCTTGTGCCAGCTGCTCAAAGACTCCCTCTCCTTACAGTATGGAAAATGATACCCTATTACTCCCTGCCAGCACCCAAGGAAAAAGAGGAGAGACTAGTTTTACTTATGGCCCCTCATTCTCTGGTGTATGGCGTCCCATTCTCCACCATGTCACCTTGATCTGGTTGGATGGCTACTAAACTCTTCACCAGTGAATGGGAATTCTGAGAAACCAAGTCCATCTAATTACAGTGCATCTCAGGGGCAGCCTCCCATTATTTGGTCTCGGCCCAGGTGTTACACATTAAGTCTTTCCTTCCCAGTACTTCCTGTCAGCACTTCCCTCAAATCACAGGATCCTCCTCTGCGCTCTGGTGCTGGAGCTTGTGTTCTTCTAGTTGGTTTATCTTTTTTTCTTCTCTTTAGTTCTTCCTATTCACTTAATATGCAGGGTCCATTTTATAAAGATGAGATTAAAGAGCAGTAGAAAAATTGACACTGGCCTTTAAAAATAAGGAGCTGAAAAGCAATGAAAAAGAACAAACTCCTGACATGTCCAGCAACACTGATAAACTTCATTAATACATTGAGGGAAATAAAAGCAGACACAAGAGTACATAATGTATGATTCCCATTTATATGATGTTCAAGAAGGTGGGCATGGGGTGGGAAGGGGAATAAGAACTTTCATGCTGAGAACTTGATCCTTTCCCCCATTCCAGCCATTGTGTGTAGGCAGCCCTGCTCAAAGGCATTTCCTTTACTAAATGAAGGGAAAAATGAAGTGGATAGTAGTATTACAATACATAGTCTAAGAAAAACCTGAAATAATACCCTTCCTCTCTTCCTCCATCACTGCTTCCTCTCTGCTGCCCGTTGGCAGGTAGAATACGGCACACTCTGGGCATCCAGGGCTGAGTGACACAGACATGGCTCCTTCTGTCATGAAGCTTCCGTTCTATCTGTATTTTATCTTAGGTTTATAAGTTTTCTTAGTATTTAACCAAAATGGAGTAAATCTCCCAGAGCCTCCCAGAATCTCTGTGTCCTATCATCCATACCTGGGTCCTATGCTCAGTCCTATCACTGGCAAGGGGAAGGGGACAGCTGTGACTGGTTCAGGCCAACTAGAATTTACTCCTGGAGGAGGGAAGGGGTCATGATGCCTTGAGTCACAGGAGAGAGGGATGAATACCTGAATAAAGCTGTTGCTTTGCCTAAAAGGACAGCGTAATGTGTTGAGTGGGAAATATTTGCTACAGTCCACCTCTTTGACTGCCAGTATCTCTACTCATACTTTAAAAGTGTTTGTGCCTTCAGGGAAATTATTCCCATACTCCCTAAGGGGAGGTAACCTAAGTCTTATCAAGTTACTACACTCAAGTACAGGATTGTTAGGTAATGTAGATTAAATATGTTCTGTTATTATTTAGACATGGTAAGACCAGTAGATTAGGAGATGACTGCCATTGAAGAGATACTTTATTTCACTCACAGTTCCAAGACAGAGGAACACATTGTGCCAAAGGGATCATATGGAGAAACACTGAGGTCGGTTATGAGGCAGATGGAGAGGGGAACTGTGGGAAAGAAACTTTATTGTGGTTTCTGCAGGATGAGATGGGTGAGGCAGGTGGGTAGGCTTAGGACTGGCTACTTTGGGTAATTTAAGTGGCTCTAGGGCAAAAGGGCTTCCCCTAGTTGCCTGGTACCTGGTCCTGGAGTGGTTAGGACAGGTATACAGTGGTCCAGGGTATGAGAGCCCTATAGGGGAGGTGGTCAGGGGTGTGGACTCTGGACTGGTTGATTTGTATTTAAAAATCAATCACACGCCATGGGAGGAGGACTCTTCATGGAGGGGGTTGGAGAAGGTGAAGAGGGTGGCAGTTGGGTAAACCAAGATAACTCAGGCATATTTCTGTGTTATCCAGCAAGAACAAGGTGCGTCTGGCATATACATGCAGGGCAGATAAAGCAACAACTTTACAGAAGCTAGAATCATGGTTGCCTCCACTGATCTGTGACTGTATTAGCCCTTCATGGTTCAGCAATGGACTACAGTATAAAGTCTGAATGAGGAAGGCAAGAGCAGAAAAGAACTCCCAGTCACTTTTCTGTAACAGATATCCTTCCAATTGCACAGGAATTGTGAGATTTCTGCCTGGAAGAAGAGTAAGTTGCTTGTCAATCAGGCTGTCTGCAGGGAGTACCATTTTCCATATCCTTTGTGACCTCTGATTCTGCCTCCTGAGATAATATCCCAGTTAAACTTTTTCTATGGTCATATCTGAAGTGGACATTTGAAAGATGTATTTTCTTAGTACTAAGCAGCACTATGTTAATACGAGTTCAGAAGTCTGAGATTACCAATTCCACATTTGAGCATTTGCTACTGACAACACCCTACTCCCCATACTGAATTGTGAAGCATAAACTTTCTTTTTTATTGAAGTATCAATGATATGCAGTCTTATATTGGTTTCAAGTATACAACACAGTGGTTCAACAGTTACCCATGTTATTATATCCTAGTACAGTTACTATCTGTCAACATAGGAAGATATTACAGAATCATTGTATTTTCCATGCTGTACTACCATCCCCGTGACCAACTTATATTATGATTGAGAATATTTGTGACCTTTTATCCCCCTCACGCTCCTCACCAACCCACCCAACTCCTGCCCCATGGTAACCACCATTCATTTCTCAGTGTCTGTGAGTATACTGCTATTTTGTTCATTTTGTTTTGTTTTGTTTTTAGATTCCACAAATAAGTGAAATCACATGATATTTATCTTTCTCTACCTGGTTTATTTCACTTAGCATAATACCCTCTAAGTCCATCCATTTTGTTGCAGTGGCAGGATTTCTTTTTTTATGGATGAATAATATTCCATTGTGTATATGTACCACATCTTCTTTATCCATTCATCTAGTGATGGACACTTTGGTTGCTTCCACATCTTGGCTAATGTAAATAATGAGGCAGTACACATAGGGGTTCATATATCTTTTCAAATTGAGGATTTTTTTTCCTTTGGGTGAATTCCTAGAAGTGGAATTACTGGGTCATATGGTATTTCTATTTTTAGTTTTTGGGGGACCCTCCATACTGCTTTCCACGGTGGCTACATCACTTTACATTCCCACCAACATTTTCCACATCTTTGGCAACACTTGTTATTTCTTGTCCTTTGGATGTTGGCCACCCTAACTGGTGTGAGGTGGTATCTCATTGTGGTTTTGATTTGCATTTCCCTGATGATTAGTGATGTGGATGATTAGATCACGTGCCTGTTGGCCATCCGTACTTCTTTGGAGAAATGTCTGTTCAGGTCCTCCGCCCCTTTTTTTCATCAGGTTAATTATTTGTTTCTTTGGTGCGGAGACATGTAAGTTGTTTATATATTTTGCTGTTAACCCTTTATCGGATAAGTTATTTACAAATATATTCTCCCATACTGTAGGTTGACTTTTTGTTCTGAAGCAGTAAACTTTCATGGTTGTAGCTAAATAAGCCATGACTTACTGAAGTATTCATTGGGGTTTATGAAAAAGTATTATATGGCTTACAGCATTTCTGAGAGATATTCTGGAGAACAAGTAGCCAGACATAAAGTCCCAAACCACATCAAAGATCTGGCCAAATGAGGACATCACTATCGTTAGCAGTCACTAGATTCCTCAGTTTATGTCATCTGACATGTCACTGGACAGAGCTAGCATAGCACCACTGGCACCCCCAGAAACTATCCTGCTGCAACTTTCATTGTATTGAGAGACGGCTCTGCACCCTCCCTTCTGTACATCACTAGGTCCCCATCCAAATTCTGTCAAGGGAACTTCTGATTGCCTGAGGCTTGGTCATGTACCCATGCTTGACTACAAAAAAGTCAATATCTAGAACTTTCCATTTTATACTGGGAGATTGTTTCTGTATCTTATCAAGTTTCATTAGGTCAAGAATTCCCCAAACATAGGAAGGGGTTCAGATGCTGGGCAGCCAAAAGAATGACAAAGTTCATTAGAATTTTTAACTACAGTAACAAGGATCGGAGCATGTATGGTTTAATTCTGAAGACCTTTGCCCTACCTGGCTAATCTCCAAAAAAAAATGCTCTTTGTTCTTAGTACTTCTGGGCATAGGAATTTAAATAGTCTCTAAACAACTTTTCCTTATCTTTCCAAAAAGGCAATTTCAGCACTGCATTTAAACTCTCCAAATACCAAGTAAAATTGTAATTTATATTTCTGAAGTTAATCTGAAACTAAGAAATTAAAGCCTGTAATTTCTAACTTTCTCTATGTGGAAGCTTTATTCATATGTTTTCCTTGGTTCAGGAAGCTCTTATAATGTTCCAGTTTCATGATTTAATTTCATTGGAATTAAGTTTGAAGAGCTCAAAATAATATAATCAACCAGTTACAATTATAAAAGAACTGATATTAACAACTGATAAAAAGATAACTCTTATCCCAAGAGCATTTCCTCGTTGTCAGAGCTTGCTCTGAGGACATGAGGGACACACTGGAAGTGCTCAGGGTATAAAGGACCCTTAAGAGCAGCCCTCAATCAATGACAGATGGAAATCGGTAAGTACTTACCTCTTCCTCTTCACCCCTTAGTTGGAATAATGCTGAGACATGTTCTTACACTTCCCTATTCCCCTAATGATGTTTCCTGGAACCACCTCTCAAACTACTAACATTCATGTTCTTGTCTCATTGCTGGCTTCTGGAGGAAGGTGAGGACCCAACACAAGCCATTAACTGAACTGACAGTCCGTTGTATGAATTGTGCATGAGCGCAGTAGGACCAGCAGTTAGAACTTACTGGCATACCTCTGTTTGCTGTCTCCGCTCTTCGTCTCTCCTCTTTCAGGAAGGCTATCCCGTGAGTCAGGGTGGGTGTTAGCAGCCCCATGTTACAAATGGAGAAACTGACGCTGGAAGAATTTAAGTATCTTTTTTAAAGTCATCCTACTAATGAGTATCCCACTGTCAGTTTGAACTCAGGCCCATCTAATTCTTTCTGCTATGCCATACAGTCTGCTGATGTAAAGACTATCATAGTACACATTAATGTGGGTTCTCTCCTGTGCCAATGCTAGATCTTCATGACATCACTTTGCAGAAAAGCCTTTACTAAGTTTATTCAATGCTATTAACAAAAATCACATATAAAATAACCACCTGCTCTCTGTCACTGTTGATGGGAGTGTGCATTAGTACAACATAATTAAAAATTGATACATTTTTTATTTTTATCAAGGTACTCATATATGGAATTTAAACTTCAAATGGTTGTAAAAGGTTTGTAGTGAAAAACAACACATCTGCTTTAACCCTCTCCTCTTCTAGTCTCGCTCTCAAGAGGCAAACTCTTCAGATTCTTTTAGCTACATCTTCTGCATTTATGATGCATGTCTAAATAAATGCTAGTGCTGCTGTATCTTGGTTTCCCAACTTCAGATATTATCAGTTGACATTATCAGGCTGCCACGCTCCCGTGCTGGCCCCCACTTACAGGATAGCAGGCTTCCTCTCATTTTGCCAAGCCACATTTTCAAAGCGCTTCTTAAGAGAACTTCATAGCAGGTTAATATTTTTAGTCTATGTATGTGTAAAAATATTTTCACTTTATCCTCATGTTTGATTTGTAGTTTGTGGAGAGAATTCAAGGTCAAAAGCCACTTTCCTTCTGAATTTGGAAGGCATTTCTCCATTGTCTTCTCACATTCACTGTTTGTTGAGACATTAGATGTCCTTTGGGTAATGGTTCCTTCTCCTTTCTTTTCTGAAAGCTTTGGGATCGACTTTTTATCCTTAATGTTCTAAGATTTCTTGATTTGTGTGCTGGCATGGGTATTTTTCAACATATTGTGCTTAGCATTTAGTGGACTTTTTAAACCTGGAGACTCTTTCTCAGCTGTATGATATTTTCCTTGTTATTTCTTTGATAGTTTCCTCCCCTGTTTTCTCTGTCTCACATTTTCGAAGTTCTTTTAGGCCTTATGAATTGATCCTGTATGTCTTGTATTTTTTTTCTCTTTTTCCTCTCTTCTTCTACTTTCTGGGAGATTTCTTTTACTTCACATTTCAACTCCTCAATTAGATTTTATTTTAGCTGTGTTTTAAATATCTAAATGTTTTGCCTTGTTTTCTGTTTCATTCTCATTATATATTGTCTTAATTCTGTGGATACAATATCTGTATTCTGTGGATACAACTCTCTGTAAGCTCATTAAATATGTACCCTCTAAGTTTTCTTCCATTTCCAGTGTAATCACCTTTCTTTCAAAGCAGTCCTCTTCACTTTGTCTTTTCCTATTTGCTTTTTGTTTGTGACTTTCTTCAAATGTCTATTGATTCTTGTCTCTCCACTAATGTGTAATGCACTAAAAAGTATTTTTGAGTAGAACTTACTGACTACAGCTGACTTACTGACTTTAAGATGGTGTTGGGAGCTGGCCATTCCTTTGGAAAGCCCAAATATCGTGACCTGCAAAAGAATCTTCCTGAGAATACTTCTGGAGGGAGACTGGAGAGGATTTTGCCTGGTTCCTATTGTTCTCAGAACAGGTTGAATAAGGACGTGATGATACCACCATTCACTAAGTAAATGTTCACTTAACATTAGTGTTTGCAGCTTTACACTTCACTGTACACTCCAATCCAAGGCGGAACTATTTTGACCCAATTTCTCCACATAATAAACCTGTGATTTCCTATTAAATGGAAGAGTTGCCTTTCTGGATAAGGGACCTGGGTATGCAACTACTCCATTTAAAGACTTTCAACTAATCATTATGTTTTCAACCCTATGTTGCCCCTGTTTTCCATGATACTTGGTATCTCCCAAATCTAAACTTCTCAGGCAAAGGCAAATCAACTTCATTTTTAAGTTTCCCTTACGGTGTATGTACACATGGTTTGAAATGCTCTCTTCTTGCCCAGTGTCCTTACTACCCCTCATCGGATCATTTGTGGGTCTGTTTCCATTGTTTCTTTTTCCCCTTGGTCTCATTTCTTGGTATGTGTGGTAATTTTAAATTGGATGCCAGACATTGAATGTGAACAATTACAGAGATTCTGGATGATATTATTTCCTCCTGAATAGCTTTATCTCATCTTTGGTTGGAAGATAAATTAGGTGTAGATCACCTTAACTCGGTCAGGGACTGAGCTAATTCAAGACTGGGCTTCAGTCTTTGTAAGGTATAACCTTATTTCTTTTTAAAACTATCTCTGAGGGTATAGTGCTGTGTATATGTTATACTTAAATTAAAATTTTTCACTTCAAAGATCTGTTGTTTGATTTTTAAAAACAAATGAGATAATGAGAGTTTTGTAAGTGTGTGCTTTTCAAACTGTATATTTATCAGAGGTAAGAGGAAATGTGCCATGTTGTGATAATATGATGTTAAGCTATAGTATTAACATACTATTTCATTCTGGAGAATAAACCTTACTCACAGATAGGGACAATAAAATCATTATTTTTTTCACTTAAGAAAAATACAACAATATACAGCAGAAAATTATTCAGCCATAAAAAAAGAAAGAAATCCTGCCATTTGCAACACTATGGATGGACCTAGAGGGTATTATGCTAACGGAAATAAGCCAGGCAGAGAAAGACAAATACCATTGGATTTCACTTATTTGTGGAATCTAAAAACAAAACAAAGCAAAATGAAAAAAATAACAATAGGTTCATAGACACTGAGAAGTGACTATTGGTTACCATGGGGGAGGGGTTGGGGTGGTAGGTGGGAAGGGGATAAAGCACAAAAATTCTCAATCATAATATAAGTTGGTCACAGGGATGGCAGTACAGCATGGAGAATACAGCCAATGGTTCTGTAACATATTGCTATTTTGACACATAGTGACTACAGTAGTGGGAGTGAGGACTTAAGAATATGGGTAATTGAACCACTGTGTTGTATACTTGAACCCAATATAAGATTATATATCAACTATACTTCAATAAAAACTTTTTCAACATATTAATGACAGAATACAGTATTTCCACGAATTCTTATGCTGAATTATAAAATAAATGATTTTCAGTTACAGTGGATTGTTTTAGTCTATGTACCCCAGGAATCATTGTCCTTAAACTTTAGGGGGAACATCCAAGAAGCACTTATTGCATCTAATCTGCTTCTTTCTCCTTCCTTACTGCTCTGATGGCTAGGAAATTCAGATCACCACATCACATTCAGTAACAATCAAGCCCATTAATTTATTTATCCATTTATTTAAACACTCATTCATAACTTGTCATTTAAGTATCCCTCTTATGCTATATTTGTTTTCTGTTTTTTTCTGATTATAATTTTTCAAATACACTTTTATGTGTATTTGCTATCTGCTGCTTCATAGCCTTTTTGCGAAGTAGATGGAACATAAACTCTATCTATACCCATTTATCTACCTATCATTATTTTATTCATTGCTTTTTTTTTTGTAAGTTTACTCTGAGTTTTTCTTCAAAGAAAGTGATGTGATTTCTTAATTTTGTGTGGTGCTTCTATTAAAATTACTGAGAAATCAACCTAATCTAATACAAGCAGGTTAGATAATCAACATAAGAAACCTTAATGTTTCTTAGGCCATTTAAAAGGAATGATTATATTGTTATTCTTTAAAATATGTAAGGCACTTTAAAATACAAGGAAAACCATCAGTTCTATGCATCTGGTCACAGGAAATTACTATTTCTTTTAGGTTTCCCTATGCAAATTTTTTTCAGAGCCAAAAACAACCCAACATTTACTATGGATATTTTTAGAAGGATTAAAATGTAGGGACTACATGGTATCAGGATGATGTAAAAACATTTTTTGTAGAGCAAAAATATCCTATCATGTCCCTTGAGTGGCAGAAGGAGTATGTCATTCCAGCTCATAAAAATATTTTTGCTATCTTATTACCTCCATACTGAATAACTTATTCAGCTTATTTGACTTTATGTCCATGGTCACACAGCTAGAAAGGGACAGAGCTGGAATTCAAGCCTAGATTGTCTGACTATTAAGATCCTGATCTTAACTACCATGCTGTACTGAGAAAATTTAATAAGTCTCTAGGCCTAGGAGTGAGCTTGGAAATTTAATTCACTAGTCTTAATGTGGAAGCATTTCTTTTCTATTGACTGTGTCAGGTTTCCAAGCCCAAAGAGCATCATCATATATTAAGAGTCTTCTGCTTCCACACAGAGCAATCACATAATCATACCTTTCCCTTCCAGGGTCAGGAAAGAAATGATGCAGCGTGTCCTAGAGGGTGTGGTATGCTCAATGTTTTTTGGGATCCTCTCATCCCTAAACTAAGTGTGAAGAGTTGGCATCAACAGAATTTGAATGCAACATCCCATAAAATTGCTGAACTTCTTTGTTAACTTAAATTTAAAAAGTCCATTTGTTTATTCAACAAACATTTATTGAGGCTGGTGCTCCAGGCACCATTCTAGACACTAGGGATACAGCGGGGGCACAAGACAGAAAAGGTCCCAGCTCTTATGGAGTTCACTTTCTAGAAGGGAGAGGCAGATAATAAATAACTAAACAAAAAGTTATAAGTGTACTACAAAGAATTCAACGTGGGGACATGAAAACAAGATGGTGGCCAGGAACTCTGTTTTACATCTGGTGGTCAAGGAAGACCTCTCTGAAGAGATGACCTCTATATTGACACCTGAAAGATGAGCCAGTCATGCGGAGAGCTGAGGCAATGTGCAGGTGAGAAAGGGTTTGGTGGTGCCAGGGAACAGAAAGAGGGTGATGCATTGAGAGAAAATATGAGATGAGATGAGACCGTAGAAAACAGCCTTGGAGGCCATGGCCAAGAGTGTGATTTTATCCTAAGGGCAATAAGAAACTATTAAAGGATTGTAAAAAGGGGAGTGATGTGATCTCAGTACTGAGGTCAGTTACATACTCCGCTGCCTAGTGCTTTATTCTCTTACGCCATTCTCCCTTTACCTCTGTGCTACCCATGCACTTATATCTGCCATGAGTCATGGATGCTTAAGACTTTTGATTTTAGATATTGATTTCCTTTCCCTGGAGAAAACTCAGCAAGTACAAAGTCTTCCTTAAATTTTTCATGGAAATTTTTAACAGTTGCTCTTTTTGCTATTAATGGGTATAAAAATTTACATCTCCTCAAGGGATTAGTTTGGTTGGGATAAATGACAGTACTATTTGTGACGTCCTAAAGGTTGGATTGAGAACAGTTTCTGGGAGAACCCAGATAGATAAGGCAGAGAACGTGATGACTTCTGGTTCTGACTGACCTTGGGCAAGCCCTTCACTTTATGGGTGACATCCCCCATAAAAAAGGAAAATATGAATACTCAACTCAAATGCCTATTGGTAAAATTCAGCACCCACATGTCCTTAGGCTAAATTTTTTGCTAAAGGTGCTGAAATAAAGTACAACAAATTGGGTGGCTTAAATAACAGAAACTTACTGTCTTCCAGTTCTAGTGACCAGAAGTTAGAAATCAAGTTAGGTTGTGAGGGAAGGATCTGTTTTTGGCTTTTCTTCTTGGCTTATAGATGGTTGTCTTCTCCCTGTGTCTCTTCACATCCTCTTTCTTCTATGCATCTTTTGTGTTCAACTTTCTCCTTTGTATGAGGACATTAGTCATTTTGGCTTAAGGACCCACCCTACTCTCATCTGACCTCATTTTAACTAATTCCATTGGACTCTATTTCCAAATAAGGCCACATTCTGAGATACTGGGGGTTAGGATTTCAACATGTGAATTTTGGAGAAAGAATTCAACCCATAAATACACCCACACAGAACTTCATGCCACATGTCTTAATCACATACTATTTAATATATTCTTATATCTGCCAATGTATTAATTAAAAGACAACTTCTTTACAGATAAATATTTACTCAAAATGATATGGATCATTTGAATAATAAATCAACATTTAGGCTGAGAAAAAAACCCTCTCAAAATTGAAGAGCTAGCAAAACTGAACATGAGAGATGAATTCAACACTGGCCCAGGGTGAGGAAAGCTTTCTGTTTCCCCTGTGCAATGAACCCTCAATATTGACTCTCATGGTCAGGGTGCCTGAAGCTCTTGGCTTCCCTTGCAGATTTCATTTTCTCCTCATCCAAGGCTCTCTACCTTTGGTAGTCTTCTTTTATCCCTACAAAAATAGCTCTGCTGTCCTGGTCCCAGCCAAAGCATTCACTGTTAATTACTTCCTATGAACTGAATATAAACTTGTGGACATGATGGCTGATTAATTTTTATTTCTTCTTTTTTCCTTCATTGACTTTTTAGATGTTCTTTGAGCCCAAATCTACAGATCTAATCTTTAACTTATATGTAATCAACATGACAAAAATAATTTGGGGATGATTTTAGAGATAGATCACTTTCTTTCAAGAGAATATTAGAAACAAGCGTGAACTAAGGATTTTGGCCCTTTCTTACCTCGTCTTTACCTTACAGGATTTCCCTTAATCACGTGGTCAGTGAGCCCCTTTGATCACCATCTTCTTCCTTCAAAATGGAAATTGCTTTATTTTTGTTCTGGTTGCGCACACATGATCCATACTTTTTGTAAAAAGTTCGTAAAATATAAAGGCCTAATAACTACTTTTTATTTTTTTACATCTCTTTCCAAACTTTTCTATAATATACATGCATATACTCTACAAAATAGTGCCATAAGTATATACTCTGTAGTCATCTCATTGCACATAAAAATGCAGCATGAATATGCTTCTTTGTAGACAAAAAAAATCCTCGTATTATCATTTTAATAGGTGCATGGCATTCCTTATGTAGATGGGGCATGATATATTTAATAGGTTTACCCTCCAGTCTTGATCTATGACATGTCCCAGAAAATTCTCCAGATTTCATACCAATTTTTACTTCTTTCTTAGAGGCTGGCCTTTTTAAGGTCAAACTGCAAGCTTTAACAATAAAAATAGAAACCCAGGGCACTGACACCTGAGACATAACTCCTGTCAGGTCATATCCTGTGCTGAGTGCCACCGTTTTTCCACTGTGAGATGTTGCTTGAACAGATTCTCAAAATAGCACTCACTCTTTTTAGCACGCCAGCATCTCACTTGTGTTATCTGGCCCTCCTAAGTGGCCAAGAAGAATTCTCAACTCCTTGGCCTTGGAGTCCCTCTGTCCCTGTGCCAGACCAGACTTAGCAATCAGGGCAGAACGTCTGGGAGCTGCAAGCAGTTGGACCTTTGGAACAGCAAGTGGGAATGCAGATGCATGGAGCCAGCCAGCTCCCTGTCTCCACCCACGGCAAGAGATCCTGGTGTCATGCAGAGTAGTGATTCTGAGTTGGGGATACAAGGCCAGGGGCAGAGGCTTATGGTGTGCTCTAAACCCAACCTGACCAGCTCCCATTTTGTACTTGCTGTTCCCTATAAATTACAGAGCAAGTTTAGGGAAGGTGTAGATTTTTCAACTGTCTAATTTTCACAGGACATGGTATAACTTAGTAAAAGAGCAGGGGCTTCGGAATCAGACAGTCTTAAGTTCAAGACTAGATCTGCCACTTAATATCCTTGAGACTTGACACATAGGGCCCTCAATGAACACTTACTGAGTAAATGTGTTGAATGTGTGTCTGTGGATTTTAGTTTTCACAGCTGTACGTTGGGTGATGTAGAACCACTCCACAGGATTGTTGTAAGGACTATTTGATGCATACACAATTGACATTTAAAAGGTGTTCCATAAACTAGAGCTGCTATTTTTATTCTCAGGAGAAAAATTAGAGCTCTACTTACTAGAAATCTGTCTGACAGTCCCCTCGCCAGATTTATTTGTTCAATAAAAATGCTTAATCCCTCTGGCCTCATTTCCCTCATCTGAAAGTGGAGACAATTGTAGAGCCTTCCTCTAGAGGTTGTTATGAGGTTTAAGTGAGGCCTCACATCCCGTAATTGTTCAATCCACATTGCTTGTTAATTTGTTAATAAAAACCAGTTCAAACAAATTTACAACAGTGTTGTCCAGTGGAACTTTCTGAGATTATGGAACTGTCCTATTCTGTGCTGTGTAATTTGGTTATACAGCTACATTGGCTATTGAGCACTTGAAATCTGGCTAGCACAACTGAATGTTTAAGGGCAATTCATTTTAATTAGTTTAAATGTAAATATCCACATGTGGCTAGAAAAACACAAATGTCTAGTTGGAGGTCCTCCCCAAGACCTGGGTAGAGGCTCCTTGCAGCAGCTCTTTGGAAAGCTGACAATTCAAGACAACATAAAGATCTGGGTGTGTGTATGTATCTACCACTTTCTGCTTGACCTTAAAGCAAGCAGCTCAATTTCTCAGCCACGCAGCCTCATCTGTAAAATGGGTATAACACCTGCCCCAATTCCTCAGAAAGTCTCTCTTTTCAAAATGCAGTAATTAATGTAAAATCAATTGCAAGGATTTCTTTAAAGCTCCATATCAGTCCTTCAGATTTTCTTCCCTATGACCTGCTTTAAGGGCAATGGCTCCATCACCTTCAGCCTTTTGCATCCATAGCAACCAACACATAGTAGGTCCTGAGTTAAAATGCAGCCTCCATGTAGGCCTACTAATTTGGCCAGCATATATCCATGCCCTAGGACATGAGGTAAAAAGGAAGAAATACTTATATTATTCTAAACATGCCAATATGCCTTTAAAAGTTACTGTCCAAAAGTCTTTTTAAAGTAATGTTTATTTTGTCCCAATTGAAAATACTTCACTCTTGTTTTAAAAGTGGGAAGCTACAGAATATTATAAAGAAACAATACCCATATTTCCTCCATCTTAGAGGAACACATCCTTTGCTCCTTAAGGTCTGCAAAAAGGAAGAAAAGGAGATTGTATTTCCTCAAAATATCCAGGGCAAGGATGTCATCTGACTTGGTAAGGAAAGAATACATCCATTAATGAATGGTATTTCTGAGTAGAGGAAAATGTTATGTTGATGGGCCCCAAGGTAAATCAAGAAGAATGGTTTATCTTCTATTGTCTAGAGGGGACAAGGAAGATGTCAGTTGGTTGCGGGTGTCTGCCCATGAAAGGCTTGGGCCAAGACAGAGTCTAAAAATGAGCAGTCAATTTACACAATGAATAGTGCCACAGAGCTATGTGTGCTGAAGACAATAGCCAACATGTGTGGATGCTTTGGAATTTTACCACTGATAGTTTTGGATAATTTTTGACATCTCTGCTTCTTTTCTTTTGCTCTTTCCCACATTCTTCACTGCATCATTTATGTTGACAGTACATTCACATTGCCAACAGTCCTATACAAAATACAACCATTAGACATTAAATGCTTTGCTTAAGACACAGTATAATGTAGTATTAGAGCGTGGATCAACACCAGCAGAAATAGAATGAAAACCATGAACATAATTGGAATTTTTCCTGCAGCCACATGAAAAAAGAAAAGAAAAGATGAAACTGATTTTAATCATGTCTTATTGAACCCTGTGTATCCAAAATATTATTTCAACATGTAATCAATGGAAAAATTGCTCATGAAATAATTTATATATTTCATAATAAGTGTTCAGAATCTAGTGTGCATTTTATACTTACAGTGCATCTCAGTTCTGACTGGCCACATTCCATGTGCTCAGCAGCCAGGTGGAGTAGTGGACAGTGTACTGGACAGTGCAGGTATGGGCTCTGCAGCCAGGGCACCAAGGGTGCAGTCTTGGGAAAATTACATAACGCCTCATTTATAAAAGGGGAAATGGTAGTCCCTACCTCATTTCAAATTGGTATGAGGATTAAATGAGCACTTAACACAGACACAGAGTTGGAGCTCCATAAATATTACTTCTAATTATCATTAGATGTACATTTAACCTCATCCTTGTAATGATCAAAGCAATCTTTCCACAAGGTTCCACTCTGAGCTTTCTAAATAGGGACTATATGTCTGATATCTTGTGATGATGAAAATCATAAACCACTTCAGCATTACTACCTCACATCAAACAAAGGTTATTAGGGACAGTTGGGTCCTGAGCTGTGCTTTCACAAAGCTGGGTAACCTGCAACTTGAAAACTTCTTTATACTACTAAGGCTGCAAGTATATTCTTATTGAATTTTCCAAACAAGCAGTATCATATTTTTATTGGCGTGTAAAATTACGTTCACAGCTATAAAATTATCGCAGCTTGCTTTTTCGTGATCTCTTAAGTGATTGAAACTATGGTTCATTACAGTAAGAAGATAGCATTTGTCTTCTTGAACTATGGCTTATAGTCGCTAATCCATATTAATTAATATTACAGGACATATTTGAGGGCCGAAGCAGCACTGTTTTATATATATAATGTTATCTGGGACACTTTTATTACAGCTTTGGAATAAACAATGGAATAGGTCTACAGCAGTTGTTTTGGGCCATTTAAAAAATTTATCTTTGATGTTTCCAGATCTCTGATTCTTTCATTCATTTATATATTCATTCACTCATTCATTCAACATCTGTTTATTCAACAAAGAATAATTGCTGTACTGAGATAATAATTATAGTGAGAGCTTACTATGGACCAGAGATTTTGCTAGGTACTGAGGGGTCAATGGTAAGCAGAACGTACAGTCCTTCTCTCCATGGCTTACAGTCCAGTGGGGGAGAAAAACATTAATCAAGTAATCATATAAAGTAAAACTGCCAACTGGTGTAATTGTTATTAAGAAAAGGAACAGTTGCTTTGGGAGCCTATGTGAAGGGGTTCTTTATTTGGCCAGGAGGATTTTCCCCAAGGAAGTGTTGATGAGACTGAGTTGGAGGAGGGGGAGGAGTTTACAAGTCGAGAGAGGAGGGAACAGCATGGACAGAAGTCCTGAAGTGGTAGGAGCATGGTGAGGAGGAAAGAAAGAGTTAAAGAGGGCTGTGGGCCTCAGAATGAAGGCAGGTGGGCTGAGGTTTAGCTGGAAGTAGGTAGGACCAGACATCTAGGCAGGACTGATAAGTTCTTGGCAGGCATGTTTATGATTTTATATTTACATTGGGAACCTCTTAATGGGTCTCCAAAATTTGGGGATTCTTTTCTTTGCTGGGTCAAACCTCACTTTGGTTCTTTGCAATTATAAAAGAAAGATGTTAGGACACCAAGACATAGAAACCAGGCAAAGAGCTGCACGTGCCCAAAACAACAACCATACTAACTCCCAACCAATTCTGAGCCTCAGTCGTGTTTCTCTCTTGGTATTTGGGAGAGTAGACAATAGAGGGGCTTGACCACAGCTGACACATGAACCCCTGAAGAAACCAACTATTCCAGAAAAGGAAGGAAAGTACTTACATATTTTAACTCAGACCAATTAATCTCAATTCTGGGAAGGAGCAAAGAGGAAAGACTCAATCAGATTTGCCTTTTGAAAAGATTACTACCTAAAATGTGGGGGTAAAGGGGTTAGAGGAGGTTGCAAGAGAATGCAGGGAGACAAGAAACACCATTGCTATCGTCTAGGCAGGAGGTGGTGTTAAATGTGAAGACAAGTAGGTGGATTTGAAAAATAGAAGGTAAAACCACTGGACTTGAAGATGTATTGGCTACAGAAAGTACGAGGGAGATGTCAAGAATACTAGAATTTTAAGTTGTATAACTGGATGGATTGCCACCTTCCTCAAGGTATGGAGCACAGAAATAACAAGATTTGAGCAGAAAAATATAGGGAATTCATTTTTCACCTTGTGGAATTTGAAATTCCCCAAAGAAATTCAAGAGAAGGCATAGTGTAAGCAGTGGATATTAAGGTCTGGGACTTGAGACATACATTCTCAAAAATGCCCAATGGATGGTTTCAGTCTAGAGGCTCAATTCTTTAATCTGTAAAATGTTCTTGAATTACTTCTTTGTGGCTTTCCTTCCCTTCATTTTTTCTGCTTTTTTTTTTCTTTCTACAACCCTTGTTATTCAGGTATTATATTCTCTCTTCTATTTTTTCTTTTTTTCTTTTTGATATGTATTCTGGAAGATTTTTTTCAAATTTGTCATCCAACACTTCTACTGAGTGTCAAAGAAAAAAAATTAATGTAGACCTGGTCTTACAGGAAGATACTTAAAAATCGTCACACAAACCTGACTGGTGATTGTTGATGTTATAAACTGAAACATATGTGTCCCCACCAAACTGTTGAAAGCCAGTTTCCTCTGATGGTGTTTGGAGGTGGCTCTTTGGGAGGTGATTTGGTTGTGTGGGTGGAGCCCTCATGAATGAGAGTAGTTCCCTCATAAAAGAGACCCCAGAGAGCTCCCTTGTCCCCTTCTACCATGTGAGGACTCAGTAAGAAGATGGGAATCTAAATTAGTCTAGCCACAATGGAAAACAGTATGGAGGTTCCTCAAAAAATTAAAAATAGAACTCCTATATGATCCACAAGCCCACATCTGGGTATCCATCCAGAGGAAATAATCATTATCTTGGAAGAGATATCTGCATTACCATGTTTATTGCAATATTATTTACAATATTCAAGATATGGAAACAATTTAAATGTCTGTCAGTGGATAAATGGATAAAGAAAATGTGATACACACACACACACACACACACGTATCTACAGAGGAATATTACTCAGCCTTAAAAAAGAAGGACATCCTGCTGTTTGCAGCAACACGAATGAGCCTGGAGGGCATTATGCTAAGTGGAATAAGCCAGACACAGGGAGACAAATACTGCATGATCTCATTTATATGTGAAACCTAAAATAGTCAAACTCACAGAAGTAGAAAGTAGAATGGTGGTTTACCAGGGGCTGGGGTGAGGGGGGAAATGGAGAGATGTTGGTCAAAGGGTATATACATACTCTCAGTTATGTAAGATGAGTAAGTTCTGGAGATCTAATGTACAGCAATGTGAACACAGTTAACAATACCATATTGTACATCTGAAATTTGCTAAGAGGGTAGATCTTAAGTGTTCTCAACACACACACCCACAAAAGAAAATAGTAACTGCGAGATGCGATGGATATGTTGATTAGATTGATTGTGGTGATTGTTTCACAATGTGTATGTATATCAAAGCATCCAATTGTACACCTTAAATATATATAATCTTTATTCATCCATTATACTTCAGTAAAGCTGGGATGGAGGAAAGGGAAAGAAAGGCCCTGTCCCATTAACCCCAACAAAAGCCACAGGTTTAGGTCTCACTGGCGGATGTGGATCATGTGACCATCCCTAAGCCAACTGCAATGGCCAGGGCATTGAGTGCTTTGATTGGCGATTTTTGGATTATATCCTTACCTCTAAAGGTGGATGGGTGGCAGGTAGACAACCAAAGTGGCTGAGGAAGGGGGTAAGAGGTTCCTCAAAGAATAATTGAGGTTCCAGAAGAAACAGAAATGGATGCCAAGAATGCCCAAGGATTCCCATCAGGGGTTTGTGGAAGAAGGTAGCGGTATCAGCCTAGTTGGGTCAGGTGCTGTGGCACCACTGGCCCCCAGGCGAGTAGGTTACTTCTTCGGGGTCACATTTAATAAAAGGTTTTGTTTCCTTCAGACCAGCTCAAGCCAAGCTATTTATCAGCCAGATTAAGTCTCAAGTTTTCCAGGGTTCTGGCTCCCAGAAGTTTTGATTTGCTGATAATCTTTGGGTTGCAAGAACTGCAAGAGGACTGAGCATTCCTCATTTCCCAGCTTCCTGTGATTTGTGACCTTGGCCATGTGCTTTTATTCCAGTTTTGACTTTTGTGTTCCTAAATCCACGTGGTGTGCCTCCTCAACTTCCACTCTCCATCTCTGTTTATAGTTTGAAAAGGAAATTTGATAATCTACTAATTACCTCTGCATATCTTTGATTCACTTTTCTCCTAGTTATTATGTCAGCTTGATTAATATTCCATCGAAGAGGGAAAAGAGAGGCTAGTTCTATCTAAAATTTCATGATTTTTAAAGCAGCCCAGGTTGGCCAAACTCAGGAAAAAAATTTGAAATGACTCATGGCTTAAATGTAAAACTTGTGGTTATTATTTTAATGTGTGACTCCAAGGGGGACAATGTTATATGGTGCTTTGGACTATGCTTTTTTTGTTTGTTTGTTTGTTTTTTAAGTTTATTTTGGTATCATTAATCTACAATTACATGTGCAATATTATGGTGATTAAACTACCCCTGGACTATGCTTTTTGAAAGAGAGGCTTATGCTGACATTTGACACATGCTTAACTTGACTTGCATCCCAATATGGAAAAGAATCTCTATTAAGAGCATCAACAATATCAAGTGAAAAGTCTGGTTAACTTACTTGAGTATAATTTTTCAATGCTGTGAGTTGACCTTTTTTCAAAATGTACATGTCCTTTTTTAATTAACACCCTATTAATTTTCTCCTTTTATTTATGCCCCCATCTTATAAGCCTTAAACAGTTTCAGTTCATTCAAAAATATTTTTCAAGTTACCTTTGCAAACTCCTACAACACAGACCCCTGTAAATGTCACAAGGATATCCACTATAGTCCCTTCTCCAGGGAAAGTGGACCTACATAAATCTCCATGCCTCAGTTTTCTCATCTGTCAAAGGAGAGTGACCTCTCACAGGGTTGTTGCGGGGAGTAAGTCAGTCAGTAAGTGTAATATACACATACAATAGTTTCTGTATATAGTAATCAATTAAAAAGTGTTAGCAATTACTTTATTATTTTCATTGTTATTATTACATGAGAGCTGAGTGGCTGGTGTGAGGCATTCCTGGTCCAGCATTTTCTTGGGATGCTATCAGAGAGAGAGAGAGTGAATTGGTCCTTGAGAGTTCTTGATCTGTCCGAGATGGATGAATGTGGTCTAGCATGTACCCACCACAAACTCATGCGGACCTTAAACTCTGCCCTTGAGATTTTTCTACGGTATACAGAGTCATTAGCAGACTGAAGATTCCTTGAGTTTTTAATCACTTGCAATTTAAACTGATAGATTCAGATGATAATACCTTCCCCCTTGTAAGGAACCTAGCGTAGACAGGATTTGTTATCCATCCCTGTATCATAATCCCAAAGGAACAACCTGAAGTGAAGGTGGTGTGACTGTGAAAGCGTAAGTGACGTGGTTAATGTGGCAGAGCACAATCTCACAACACAGGCCCTGCACAACTCTTTATTTACAGAACATTAGGCCATGCTATTCCTAGAGCTGATCCATCTGCATAGCAACTCCTGCCGCTAGCCCTCACCCAGGGTGTGATTTATGCATGGCCGAAGCACACCAGCTAATTCTCTTTGAGCCTGAATCTCTCCCCAGCTTTCCATTTGAAGGTGGTTTATGGGCCCATATCTCATCTCTGCAGTGCTGAAAGAACTAAATATTTGCCCAGTGGTCACTGCACCAAAGGCGGCCCCAGCTTTTTAGCTTTGATGGTTGCTTCAAAGTAGGATTTTTTGCAAATCTATCTTGCTGCCTGCTTAGTCATAGAGACAGAATTCTCAGCTTTGGGCAGGCAAGCCAGCTCCCAAATTCCCTTTATCTAAACTGAATCAGGTCTCCATGACTGCCCCTGTTCCTGATTCCAAGTGGAATCCTTTTCATGTTACTCTGCAAATTAGACTAGAGAAGGGTCAAAGAGCTTCAGATAAAATTCAAATTAATTTTGAAGTAAGGGCTTATCTCAGCTGAATTTGAGGCAGTCCATTCCTTGCAGCAGCTGGTGGTGTATTTTCACATGTATATATAAAAATATTCTGTAGAAATGTCAGTCCCACAGATCTGGGGGCAGGACGTAAGGTAGATTTAACCAATCGGGAGATAGTTTTCATGCCATCTCAAAGTAACTCACAGATGCCTGACAGCTGCAGCTGTCCGGGCCCCTTGCAAAGGCATTGCTCTGTGACTCAGAGGGCTGTTTATGCCAGAGAATGCTGCCACTGCAACACTACCCCAGAGATGCCCCAGCAGAAAATAATTTGGAGCAATGAGGGAGAAAGGAAGGTCCCTGGGTAGATTTAGTCAAACCCAGCCCCATAACTGAATGTAAATAGCAATATATGGAGAGGTGGAAATGCACAGGCTTTGTGATCAGACAGATGCAGCCATAACCTTCAGCTCTGGGCACTTGGTATTCAATCAGTCCATTCCCTCACTCATTCGGCTAATATTTATGGAGGACCTATTATGTGCCAGACGCTGTTCTAGGTGCGGGGATATAATGATAGGCAGGACTAGCTGTGTACTTTGTGGGGCCAATGAAAAAAGAAAAGCAGGTCCTTTCGTTCAAAAAGTATTCAGATTTCAAGATGGCAGCAGAAGAATGTTAAAGGAGACATGGGGTTCTTTCGAGCATCAGGCCCTGTGGAATAGCACTGCATGAAGCCAGGCCTTACGGCAAGCCTTAGGAGACAAAAGACTGTGTTCATGGAGCTGAATTTCTGGGGAGAAACTCCTTAATCACACCGATTAATCAAAAATCACAACTCTGGAAAGACTGCTGGTGGCCACAGCAAAATGCCAGAGACTGGGGGCTGCAACAGCAAGGATCTATTTTCTCCCAGTTCTGGAGGCTGGAAGTCCGAGAGCAGGTCCTGGTGGGCTCTGGGGAGAGCTCCTGCAGTTCCTGGCTTACGGAAAGCCTCCTTCTCTTCGTGCCCTCTCGTGGCAGGGAGAGAGCTCTGGTCTCTTGCTCTTCTTATAAGGACTCTAATTCTTCAGAGTCCCCACCCTCGTGACCTCATCTAAGCCTAATTATCTCCCAAAGGCCCCATCTCCAGATACCATCATACTGGGAGTTAGGACTTCAAGATATGAATTTTGGGGGGATACAAACATTCAGTCCATAGCAAGGGGGTCGATTAGTCGAGAAGACCAGGAAAGGCTCCACCAAGGAAGTGATGCTTAGGATGAGATTTGGGTCATGACGAGGCATGAACTAGCAAAATGGCAGCTGATCGTTGAGGGTCTCCATCATTCCAAAGCCTGATGGACAGCTATGAGCCTGCAAAGGAGAAAGAGGAGAAAATGACAACGTAGGAGGAAACCAAGAGAGGCATGAGTCATGGGGACCAAGGGAGGGAAGTGTTTCAGGAAGCACAGAAAATTGACGTGGGTGACCCTGGCAAGTGGTCTCACATATCAATACAGGGATACACTTCCAGAGGTGTAGTGAGATTCCTGGCACATGTCGTTTTTTATTTCCTTCCTCGTATTCACCTGTCTCTAGCAGGTGCATCTTTTCCCAAACAGGTGATTCAGTTCTCAGTCTTGGTGTAGAGAGGGAATCGAGACACAGAGAACCAAGTCGGAGAGACTGTTCCCTGAGGAGCGAGGTAATGATCTTGCAGGGACAGACTTGGAATACACGCGGTATGGGGCCACCAGTATTCGACTGCACCCCCATCTCCCCACTCTTCATCTCACTCACTAGACCCCATCCTCACTGCGCTTTCCGGCCAGGATACAGCATCTGCTGTCCCACCCCACGACCTTTAGAAGGTCCCCCTTGGAGCGTCCTCCACTCCACCCTGGACATGGCTCGTGACTCTTACTCATTCTTCTGACCCAAGTTAACTAATCCTTCCTTAGAGACCCCCCCTCCTCCAAACCAAAGTAGGTGCTCTCTGTTTTTCTCTTTTATGTTGTCACAAATATAACATGGACATAAGTAACAAATGTAAAATACAATTCTTCTTATAGTCCTTGTTCTATTCTTGTTACCGTTTATCCTGCTTATACATCTGCTTGCTAACAAGGGTGCCTCTTTTACCATCAGCTCCTGGCAGGCAGGTACTGTGTCCCTGTTCCCCACTATGTGCCAATCACTTGACCCATTGATGTTATTAAATGAATGAACATAGAAATGTGTTCACCACAAGCCAAGGAGACCAGTAATGCTTTTGCCCAAGCCTGGCTTAGAAAGGGAATGTTCTTGAAGATTATTTAAGCCTCCTTTACAGTCACTTCTGGAAGCACCTCTCAATTCTATTGCTCTCCTATCACTATAGCAACCCACAAATCAAAGTTTTCTGAAACTTATACTCTGTCACTTCATTGAGATAATGTGTGTGTGTATGTAATGAGATCTATCAACAAAAATTTTTAAATAATAAATAGAAACACCTTATATATAAATATATACAAATAAATAAATACAATCAGCCTCTCTATACAGCTCCTCTCTCCATCTGAAATAAGCACTTTTACATTTTCTAATCTATAAAGATTATTGTTTCTCATGAATGGATTTCTCAACAGAGCAACACATTAGGAAGCATGTATAAGTAAAAGTGGATTCATAGAAGAGAAAATTCCCTAAAGGGCTAATAACCATAACAAATCTATGAAAAAATATTCTGTCTTATTAGTAATCAGGGATATGCATATTAAAGCAATGAGATACCATTTTGGAGGAAAAATATTTGGGAAAATATTAAAAAGATTAATAATATCAGTGTTGACAAGGATTTGGGGAATAGACATTGCCATGCATTGCTGTTAGGAATTTGAGTAACTACAACTTTGGGGGGAAGAAATATAACAGCATACATTAAAATTAAAACACACATGCCCTTTTGTTCTGTTTGGAGTATCTCCTGAATAAATAAAAACACCAGAATATAAGGATTAGTTATACAAGGGTGTTTATTACAGCATTATTTGGGCAAAAATATTAATTTCATTAGCATGCTAAAAATAAAAATTTATGGTATATCCATACTAGTAGAAATAATGAATAAGTGTTGTATGTACTGACTTTGAGTAATATGCATGATATAGTGATAGCTATCAATAAGTTGTAATGTGTGTAGTTCAATCTATTTGAAGAAAAAAGGAAAAAGAAAAGTGCTTACAAATGTACATATGTATTTGTAGGTACTAGAGAAAGGAATAGAAGGATATGCTTCAACAGGAATCACGGGCCCCTTGAGGCTGGGAGAGCATTGGGGAGATTCGGAGTGGAGGGTGTACCGCAGGTGAGAACATCTGTTTAGTCATTGTGCTGTTTGGCTTGTGGCAAAAAGCAGATATTTCTTTTGAGGTTTGAAAAGCAAAGCAAAGTGTGAAGGAAAATGCCCTCAGTGCTGGCAGGACTGTTGAGAAGCAGATATGTCGGCAGACAATTTGAGGCCTGGAGAATCAGTGGAATCGCTGTGGAAAGGATCAGAGCAGCACAAGCAGGGGTCTTAAAACAGATGTTCCTCACATTGGCATTATGTCCCAGAGCAATAGCCACCTCTCCCCTCTCTGTGACTCCTTTTCTTTTCTTTTCTTTTTATTTTTATTAAGGTATTATTGATATATACTCTTATGAACGTTTCACATGAAAATACAATGTGGTTACTACATTCACCCCTGTTATCGTGTTCCCCCCATAGCCCATTGCAGTGACTCCTTTTCTTAAAAAAAAAAAAAGGTGTAATTTTTTCTTCAGCAGTGCTATAGAAAATCCACATGGCCAGAAATTAGGGAGCAGTTGAGCACCCCATAATGTACCTGGTACATTGCAGTAGACAAGTAAGGGCCAGAACGAGGTATCTGTTGGGTCTGCATTTAAGTTCTGACTCTATTACTTGCTGACTGTGTGATCAGAAGCATGTCACTTAACATTTCTGAGCTTTAGTTTCATCTTGAAATGGGGTAACAATAGTATCTAACTCACAGATTTGCTCTGAGGATTAGAAAGATGTACATATCAATATGATTACTTCTACTACTTTATAACTTATAAAATGAATAAGTGAAGACAGAGATGAATGGAGAACTCTATGAGATACTGCTAAGTGAAAACATAGAACAGGACCTGTGTGCTTTACATTAATTATGTAAAAATTATTTACACAATGATTAAAATAGGAAGGCCAAAAACTTTTATAAATGCCATTTTTAAATGTATTTTGACATGAAATTGTCTCTTTAATTTTACCGATCTTTTACTTTAAAGTTGGTTAATTATGTAATAGCTTAAGTACATATATAATATGAAAACAAATCCAAGAGACGAAATTGCATAGGGGCTTACTCTTTGACAATAACAATTATGTTCTCTGGTGTGCTTGGGAAAAATATTCATTTTGTCTTTCCCTGTATGCCTTCACACACACACACACACACACACACACACCTCTCAGGCTGCTGTTCACCGAGCTTGTGGCTGGCAGTTGCAGTCTTACCAAAACACAGAATCTCCTAGGATGTCTTGCCAGAAGAACAAGGTCCAGGTTAGCGGAGGCATTTGGAGCAGGTTCACTCAGATGGAGCTTGAAGGGCAAGGAACACGCAGCTACTATGTGCCTAGGCAGGGAAACTACATAAGCCTGGTTGTTAAATAAAAAGAGGAAGCCCAAGTTCCTTAGCAGAGCAAATAAGGCCCCTCAGAATCTGGCTCAGCCACCTTGCTAGTCTCCACTCCTGGCACTGTGCAGGGCCCTGCCAGGCACCCTTGCGCCAGCTGCACCAGCCTACTTTCCAGTCCCTGATCTCAGCCTGATGGACATGCCTCCATGCCCTTGCCTGGGGCAGCTTTCTCTGTCAGGAATGTCCTTCACACCCTCCAAGCTTCCTCTGGAAAAATTTTCCCGACATTCTTTTCTTTTCTTCCCACAGAGGATGGAATCACTGCCCACTGTGCATAGCACCGGGCACATTTCTCCACCGAGCACCTACCATCCTACAGTTAACTATTTGGCTCTCTCATGTGATGACACCAGCCTGTCTCTTTCACCCTGCACAGTAACTAGTAAACAGCAAGCCTCCAAACCTGTTGGTTGGCAAAGGACATGGGGAATGAAAATACAGCAAGAGAATTGTGTATTCAGTGACATCCAAGGACAATTAAATTTAGTACCTCACTATTACACAACCAGCTCTAACACAGAATTAAGTATAAACTGAGGTCATGGTTCAAATATTATCCAAAGGGTTCTAGTTATAAGAAGCAAAAAAAGAACTATCCTAATAATTTTACCTAATCTTATCTCTGCCTTCCATGAACTGAAGCAGAGTAATAGACTCCACTTGATACTGATTTCCTTTCTTTCCTTCCTTTTTTTCCCTCCTATCCATTTCACTCATCCTATAAAGTTTGACCAGGTACCTAGTATTGGCTTAGCACTGTGCTATGGGGATACAAGCTTTAATAAGATGTAGTTCCTGCAATATTTAGATTTAGAATCTTGGTACTATCACTTAACAGCAGAATGACTTTTGGGGAAAACAGCCTCTCTGACCCACAGTTTCCTCATCTGTGATCTGACCTAGCTTTTTTCCCATCAAGCAAGAATCCTTCCTCTTTAGGACGTTGGGAAGACGGAGAATTCTCTTTGGCAGGACAGGGAGGAAAGGAAAGTTGTGGATACTCTTACATGACTTCTTTTTGTCCAACCTGCGGGAAAGAATGTGTCAGGGTCAAATGCAAGAGGAGAACCAAGTTAGGAGTGGAAAGGCACGTGAACCAGCAGGTGGGTTTGCCAGGATGGAGAGGAAGAAGGGGTGACCCAACCACCTGATTGTAGCTTTTCTACTCTATTGATATGGCTATTGGATATTACTAAGGTGGGAGAATTTACACAGTTAATGAATGAATTCTATCCATGGATATAAGGTTATCTGATGTCCTTGGAGAAGATGTTATGGCTTAAAATTTCAAGTGCCATATGTGAAAGTGAATTCTTGGAGAACTGAATCAGGAATAAACACATCACTGGATTGTGCTCAAAACATATGAACAAGCTTACTGTTGGGTGGGGGAGCTAAAATGAGAGACTGAGGGTGTTAGTTAGCTTATATTTTCTCCAAGATTCGGAATACAGCCTAACAATCTACAATCAGATTTAATTTCCACCATTTACTAGCTGTATAACCTTGAGCAAAATACTGCAACTTTTATTTCTGAGTTTCTTCCTCTGTAAATGAAAATAATGATATTACCTACACGTAGGATTGTTGTACCAGACAAATAGTCACCAGCAATATTACATTAGCCCTCTTGAGATGGAGAGTTGAGAATGTTTTTTTTTCTGACAATAAACCTTTTGACAAAATAGAACTTGAGCATTATAATTAAATATGCAAAGGATGAAGAAAGAAAGCAAAGGGGCTGGGAGACATTTCATTTGACTGAGTTGTTATTAGGTTGGATAATACAATCATAATATATGATAAGCAAAGAAAGCTCTGCAGATTTTCGGCCAGGTATTCGCTGAAGCCATTGGCACTTCGTTTATCAGAAGTGAAAACCTAACACCTGAGTAAGGTTTGTGTAAGGCAGTTTGAGTCTATATTTATAACTGCTCTGGAAGGCTGTTGCTAAGCTGAAAGGTCCTTACTCACTTGGGATCTTTGTCAAGCTCGGGCCAATGGAAAGAAGGGGAGAAAGACTCCAGTTAGCTGCTGCTAATCTAAAGTGGGCTTGGGATTGATGTTTTAACTTGTCTAAGCGATGTTTTCCAGAATGGACACTAAGCAATGTTGAATTTGGAGAGAAGTTAGTATTAATCCCGCTAACCATAGTGTGGCTTGTTTATTCTTTTTTTTAAGTGTTATTCTCTGTATTATTTAAAGCTTATTCTCCTGTATTTGTCATAGGAAAGACTTGAAGGTTTGAATATTCCTGAATTGCTTATCTGCAAGGGAAACTGAATTTGGGCATGTGTTCTTGGTATCGCTACTTTTTCCTTTCCTGAATTCAGCTCCCACCAGGACCCAGAGCCAATGCTATGAAGACAAAGTTGGCTAAAACCAAGTGTAACTAGAGTTATTAAGATTTTCTTACTGTATCTGTCACCAGCTATGCCCGATGCCCACTCTATGTTTCATCAGTCCTATCAAATGTTCCTTGAAGCAGATTGTTAGAAATGCTATGCCAAAACAGGGTGTAAACATTGGCTTGGGAATACTATGGGGCTTTTTAGGAGAAAGGCAGACCCCCAAAATAGAAGAGACCTGCATTCACTAGCCTTTTGATGGGGGTTTCACAGTTGCTGCAGATTCTGGCCACTCAAAACACTTTACTCCCATCTGCAGTAGGATAAGGCAAGGAGAGGTTCTTTGTTCAGAGTTCAAGTACTCTTGTGGCCATCCCAAAATAACTCTGAGTGTAATACAGTAGAGCCTCACATGGTTAAACCCTCCAGCCTTCAACCTGTCACCATTATCACCCTAACCGTTCATTCCTTCTTAGGCAAACCGGGCCCCTGAATAAAATTTTTCTTTCAACACTTGGAGTTGTGTAAACCCCTTCTTTTGCTTTTCCAAATCCACTAGGAGTCTCCCTGTCAGTTAAAGAGAAAAGTGCATAAACTGGATTCATCAAGCATGTCTCTTCTCAATAAAATTTCCTAGTAGCTCATATTGTTCTTCACTCAGATTCGAATCGGATTCCATCAGTCTTCTTGGCTGGCTTCATTTCACCAAAGGATCTTTTTTTCTTCATTTGTCAGATTTTGCAAAAATTGGGATATTTTCAACCAACCCTTTATTCATGAAGCGATGTGTGCCACTGTTCCACATCTATGTAATCCATCAGCCAAGTTATTATGCTGAGTTGAGCATTAAAGAAATCTGATCATTTCCTTGGTCTCTATTTTGGAAGATGCGGGAGTTTTACCCTTGGTGACAGCATGAAAACAATATTTAAATGAGGTTAACAAAGAGAAGGGGTTGAGATGGGAGGGCAAAACTGCAAATACTTTATTTTAAATTTACCTCATGATGCAGCATTGGAAAAAAAAAGTTTCTTTAAAACTGAGCAGTTTCTAGAGCTATTGTCATGTGACACAGAAAAGCAGCACATTAAATATGTGTGTACAGAACAGTATGAAATTGACACCAAAAGGAAGGAAATACACAAATAACATTAAATAGTTGGGGAATGGAATTTCAGGTGATTTATGTTTTTCTCTTGTATTTCAGGTGGGATTTCTTTCCCTTTTTATTTCTATAGCTTTCTTGTATCTTCTTTATAGCTATGTGATTTTACACAATATTTTTAATTTCATGCAAGTGTTTTTTGTAGAATAAATTCCTCAAAAAGGAAGTTTATATGTAAACCAAAATTTTTAAAAATGGCGTGAACCAATTTTATTTTAGAAATGCATAAAATTTAAATAATGAAATATTACATAGCTAAAATTTTGCACGGTTTTCATTTTCCTTTAAATATTATGTGTTGTTTTCCTTTTATCCTGGTTACAAAGGGTACATGATATAAAAAAAAGAAAACTGTTGCTTCTTTAATGAGTAATCCTCCATATTATCACTATTATTATTTACAAAATAGGATGATATTATAATACTGAGCAGCAACTTGCTGGTTTCCCCTGATGTATTTGGAACATATGCTTCATGACAATATGTCTAACTCTACTTCTTTCTCTTGTAATGACAGCAAGGTCCTTTGTATGTGCCATTTCATTGTGTAACACATATACATATTTAATCAGACTCCCATTACTGGACACCTGAGCTATCTTCTTAGTAATTACAAACAGTCCACAGTAAACATCCTTTTATGTAATCTTTAGCATCTTGTGTGTGGAGTTTTATAGAGTAAGTTTTTAGAAATGAATGTATAAGCTCCCAAATCAGGCTGGGGAATGGGTTAGATAGTCTTTCCTTCTCATGACGCAGGATGATGATTTGTGTAGCCTACAGCCAGCGACCACACACAGCATGGTCTGAAAAGACCCTTTTTGCTGGGAAAATGTAGTTTTCAGCTTCTTCACCAGTAGATGGCACCTAGTCTTCCTTTATAGTGACGAAAATCCCCTCTAACTTCAATGCATTCCCGGCGTGTCATTGCGTCTGCTCTAACAAAGCGATGATCACATCACGTACAAATGCTCCTTTCTCGTTCCACTCATCCCGTGTTTGTATTGTTCTGGTTCCAGGGCGCTGAGACTTTAAGCCCGAGGCTCTAACTTGAGCAGGAAGAGTTTATTTTGGGATGAAGAATCTTCCCCCATAGGAGGGCGTCTCAACCAGTGTCTCTATTTCTTTGTCTTTAGAAACTGGGAAATTCAGGAGGGGAAGACTTTTCTAATGCTGCAGAATTGCCTCTTTCTCTCAGAAAATATCAAGCTCATGTGTTGGTCAAATTTATGCAGTTGATAGAGAGGAACACAGAGTTGCAGGGACCTTGAGGGGTCATGTTGAGAGAGATTTCAGTCAATTATGCTTAGGAAAATGACCCTATAAATCTCCTTAAGTATGTCGAGTTGATGGGATAAATATACACAAAGTATCCGTTCCATCAAACCTATAAATATACATGTTTAAACTGGTCAAGGAGGAAGGAAGGAAGAGCAAACTGTAATTTAAAAAAATGTGATGACATATCATTTTGTTTTATGTAGGTATCAGTTTTCTTTGAGATAAGTATTTCAGAAAACATATTTATACTCAACTTAGTATTAGACTTTAAAAAAATAATCACACAACTGTTCACTGCAGGATTCCTTTTATAATAGCTTTCTTGGTGAGGTTAGTGATGGTTATTAGATTGTTAGCTACTTGACCATGAAGCTCAAGTGTCGGTGCTCAGCCACAAATGGAAAAGCTTTTGAAATGATAGTTAGCGAGTGGTGTGTGCCAGTTACAGTGGCCTTTCAGAAATGCCTCCACTGTATAAAGTGAGGTACACCTGGAGGACTCCTTCCTCGGGACCAATCAACCACACCACTTGGTCCTTAAAATCTGACTGTTGTGACCTGTGGTTTCAACCTTGGCTGCACATTATAATCACCTGGGGGAACATTAATAAAAACAACACTGATGCTAGAGCCCCATCCTGCCCACCCCAGTGAACTCTGAATGTGGCCCTGGACAAGGCAGTGAAAGCTCCAGTCCGGGTGTTCTTTCAAAGACCCCCAGGACATTCTGATGTGTAGCAGGGCTGCAAACCACCTACATCAAAAAGAAATTGTACATTTCAAAATCTCTGAGCAACTTATAAGCATCTGGGTGGAATCTGAAGTTTTTTTTCCCTTCCTCAGAAGGGGGCAACTGGACTGTGCTAATGATAAAACCAAGACAGATGAGGAAAGAAGAGAATCTGATGTATGTAAAGATCCAAAGATACCCACTGAAATTATTTAAAGAAAGTGAACTTTTCTTGCTGAGGGTGCCTCATGGGTATTATTTACGATGGGTTTGTCAAAGTCTTTTCCTCCTTTCAGGGACATTGTAAGAATTAAATAGAATCATGAACAAAGAATGTAAAGATTAAATGGAATAATGTATGCAAAATGCTCAACACAGTGTTGCCTCAAAGTAGGCAGTCAAGAAATAATGGGTATTATCAACCACTGTGGAAAGCAGTATGGAGGGTCCTCAAAAAGCTGAAAGTAGAAATATCATACAATTCAGTAATTCACTTGTAGGAATTTACCCAAAGAAAAAAAAAATCCCTGATTTGAAAAGATAAATACACCCCTATGTTTATCACCACATTATTTACAATACCCAAGATATGGAAGCAATCTAAGTGTCCATCAACAGATGAATGGATAAAGAAAATGTGGTACATATACACAATGGAATATTATTCAGCCATAAAAAAAAATAAATCCTGTCATTTGTGACAACATAGATAGACCTAGAGGGTGTTATGCTAAGGGAAATAAACCAGGCAGAGAAATTCAAATACCGTATGATTTCATTTATTTGTGGAATATAAAAACAAAACAAAACAAAATAGCAGTGGACCTAAAGACAATGAGAAATGACTGATGGTTACTATGGAGGAGGAGTTGGGGTGGATGGGTGAAGCGTGTGAGGAAGACAAAGGGGCACAAAAATTCTCAGTCATAATATAAATCGATCACAGGGAGAGTAGTACAGCATGGAGAATGTAGTCAATGATTTTGTAACATCCTTCTGTGTTGACAGTAACCACGCTAGTGGGAGCAAGAATTTAATAATATGGGTAACTGTTGAATCACCGTGTTGTATATTCGAAACTAATCTATCAACAATACTTCAATAAAAAAATAATGGGTATTACCATCTTAATCCACTTAACTGATTAAAATTAATCACCTCTGTACACTACCTCTAAAAATATATACTTACTGATGCCCCAGGCACCCTAAAATATCCTTAAGTACTAAGGCTACTTCTCCTGTGAGTTGAGTTGTGGCCTCATCGAGAGTAAGTATTGTTTGTTCCCAAACCTGTTTTTGCCAGTTACACTTGTAAATGGAATTAATTGAATGTTACACAAATGAAATATGAACGTGGACAGCTCCTTCTATAAAAACTAGGTTGAATGCATAAATTATTCAAATTGCAAAAATAAATACCAAAACAGGCAAGGTGAAACAGCAGGACTATAACAGAAAATGGTAATAACCTAGAAGACTTCTACGCCTAGAGCGATTTAAAAATGACTTTAAGTTTTGGCTCTACTTTTGAGAAACAAATATTGGAAGTCATATGGATGTCATTTATGTAAAAAATACAACAAGGACTCTAATAAGCATATCTAATAAAGAAAAAGACTTGGTCTTATGTCAAAGGATTGATGGCTGAATATATACTTAGAGTTTACATAAAAATATTGGTACATATTTTTTAAAAATCATCAGATCTTTTCATTAATGCACTATCTTATCATGTTAGATAAGGGGATTTATTAAATTATTTGCCAAAGAGTCACACTAGGAGAAAGAAGTGTGGAAAGGTGCTTTTGTTTCTTTAGGGCAGCCTCTTCCTCTTTATTGGCTCAGTAAATAAGCATTGAGCTGAATTGAATTGAGATCCCTTATAAGCATTGGTCACAAGAGTCTTGTATATCTCAGGGGACTATAATTGAATAAAATGACAAGAGAAGCTTCCAGTTCATGGAAAGTTTAGGATGCATTGGAGGGTTTTGAATGCAGAATATATCATTCAGAAATTACTTTGAAATAAACAGTTGGTATAATTACACATATATAAACCTGGTTTTTAAAAAGCTTTAAGTTGAGCTTACAAATCTAATAATTATATTCTTACCTCTGGCAAAATATAGCCATCGCTTTTTAGGAGAAAGCATAGTAAGATTATTCAATTTACAAATATAGTTAGGTAAATTATCTTTCTAAAGCAGCATGTCACTCTAATAGGTCAGATTTTATAAATTCAATATATTTGGTTTTCTTTTTAAGTATGTTACTTTTATCAACTAAATAAAACCTTAAATACTTAAATAACTTCTGTGTGCATAAAATGAAATTCTTTGAGATATGCTAATTATGTTCATAAATTCAATGAGATTTCAACTTACAACCACAAGTCTAAATCAGGCACTCACTTACACATGTTATTTTATTGTATTTATTTTTTCTCATCTTCGTTTTTGGGTTTTGGCTATTCTCTTGGCTCTGCCTTTGAGTAAATCTAGATTTCCCAGGCACCAAGCCTAGACAGAAGGGAAAGGAAACTATTTTTTTTTTCTTCAATGTTCACAGAAGGTTTTTTTTTCAATTTTTTTATATTGAAGTACATAAATAAAAAGCACAAATCCTAGTGTGCAGCTTGTTGAGTTTTGACATGTGTGTGCATTCATATAACCAGCACCCAGATATAAAATATTCCCACTAATTTTTTTCCCCTTCACCTATTTTACCCTCTCCTCCCCTGTGGTAACCATCAGTCTGTTCTCTGTTTATAAGTCTATTTCAGTTTTATCTGTTTGTTTGGTTTGTTTTTTTAGATTCCACATATAAGTGACATCATATGGTATTTCTTTTCCTCCTCTGTCTGACTTATTTCACTTAGCATAATACCCTCTAGGTCCACCCATATTGTTGCAAATGGTAAATTTCATTCTTCTTTAATGGCTGAGTAATATACCATTGTATATATGCACAATTATCTTCTTTATCCATTCATCTATCAATAGATATTCAGGTTGTTTTCATATTTGGGCTATTGTAAATAATGCTGCGATAAACATAGGAGTGTATGTACCTTTTCAAATTTGTGATTTTGTTTTCTTCAGGTAAATTCTCAAAATGGAATTGCTGGATTATATGGTATTTGTGTTTTTAGATTTTTGAGAAACCACCATACTGCTTTCCATAGGGACTGCACCAATTTGCGATCCCATCAGCAGTGTACAAGTGTTCCCCCTTCTCCACATCCTCTCCAGCACCTGTTATTTCTTGTCTTGTTGATATTAACCATTTTGACTGGTATGAAAATTACACATTTTAAATTGGAACTATGAGATTGTCTCCTTAGTACAGTACAAATGTCAAATATTAATACCACGGTTTTGATTGAAGCTTTTCTACATTTAGTTCTAAATCTTTGCAGTTGTAAAAAAATGCATACTCAATGAAGATTATTTCTATGCTAATTAACTCAGGTTGCCTTTCTATTTGTAAAGACAGATACCATCCTAGTTAATGGTGGTCATTTGGGACCAGAGATTTTGACCAGACTTGAGACCTAGTGCTCCAGAGATGTTCAGCAATTCCTCTCCCCACTTCACTGTCAACCTGAACTCCTTCTTACAGTCACTGTATTTTGGGTTTGAAACTTGAAGGGAGGTTATCCTCTAATGTTCATTTCCCAATTCCCTGTCTGTTGTCAAGTGTCTGCAGCTCTGGACCAACTGCAGACCAACTCTGCACCAGGCTGATCACTTGCTTGTATGTTGTGTTTCTTCAGCTCTTGAGATAAGTGCTTAGGTTTCTCACCTGTGTTTAACGGCTTTGGGGCTTAACTGAATTTGAAGATATATAAATGTTTTTCCCACTTAGACTTTGAACTTGATGAAGTCCCAAGGTATGAAAATGTTTCTCTGTTTTGCTTGATGGGAATTCTGTACCTTTCAGGAATATTGAAAATGATGTTTAGGACTTTGACTTGTAGGCCTAACCCATGAAATCATTCTATTGATACATTAAGACACTAAGACTCTTATTTGTGGGCCTTTACTCTTCATAATCAATAGATACACATTCTGAAAGTGTCTATCTTGCAGGTTATCAATAGAACTCTGGCTGTCATTACGGACTTCGCTCATTGGTTACTGCCGTCTTTCTCGCTTAGCTCCAGAGATCTCTGGAGTGAGAGCCTGCACAGGAAACCTCTTTCATGCTAAGGGAACAATAAACAACTCAGGATTGGAAAAAATGTGTTTTCAAAAGGAAATACATTTACCTAAATTTATTTGAGGAAACAGAGCTTAACGGTTACGACCCTCCACCTCTTACAAACTCTGAACTTTGGAAAATTATTTAACCTCCTTGTACTTCAGTTTCCTCATCTTCAACCGGGGAAAACAATGGTACTCATCTCAGTGTTTTAAGAGAAATTACATGAGATAATAATACATGTCAAATGCTTAGCAGGATGCCCGAGCCACTGCATTTTTTGGGAGACAGCTGAGGGGGAAAGCACACCTTCCACCAGGGAGGCCACATCAGGGCACTGGGACAGCAGCAAGAGTCCAGGCAGCTGAGCAGGACCAGAGTCCTTTCAAACAAAGGCAAGGGCAGAAAATAAATCTGAGCCCCCGAATCCCATCTCAGAGGCCCCACTGCTGCAGCAGCTGCAGATCCCGGGCTGGCCTTTACATGTCCGCAGTGTGAAAAGGCTCGTGGCGACAAACGGATCTTTTCCATCACACCCGCACAGGGTCAGCAGTCACCCAGAGGCGGAAACTCGGCATGCTGAGCAGCCGTCTTGAGTAGAGTGCAGCAGACTGACTGGGAACACAGACTATGTGGGAATCAGGGCTTGGTGAATTTTTTGTACTGATTAGATGTTCTTGTTTACAGTATAGTTGATTCTGGATCATTTAGCTGCCAATAATAACCCCTTCCATCTGCAGAACACTTAGCATGTCCAGGCCCTGTGCCAAGGACTTCACGTGTGTTAGCTCATTTAATCTTCCCATATTTCTGAGGGACGATGGACTTAGAGTCCCAGTCTAGGTCTTGAAAGGGGCCAGCAAAAGATGAGGAAAGTAAGGCTCAGAAAGTTAAAGAATTCACTTTATATTATAAGACTCTTAAGTACAGAGCCAAGATATAAACCCAACTCTGACTCCAGTGTCTCACCTGTTAAATACTTTTCTGCTGCCTTGAAATTACAATGGTATGTTGCTCACAAATTATTTGTTACCTCACATAATCCCCTATGGGGAGGGGCAGGGTGCCACACGTGTTTGTTTTGTATCTCCAGGCTTTCAACACATGGTAGAAGTTGAACAGATTTTATTTATTGATAGATTGATAGGATGAAATAGGAGAATGGGAAGAGTTGGTCAGATCCCAGTGACATAATTTCAAAGTCACTTAAAAAAAAAAGAAAGACCTGCCTCTCAACCCATATACATTAATTTTTTTTTTCAATGGCAAATTATCAAATGCCTGCTGTGGTCTGTACAGATGAGTATGATCCTGCCTCAGTACCATCTACGACTAAGTATTGCGAATTCAAATACCCACCAGGCTAGGCAGTTAACACAAATGACTGAAGAGGTCCAAGAAGAAAAGTAGGTGGATCCTGCTGAACCCCAGTTTATTGTTTCTACCTGGACCCTATATTTCCAAAAGAAACCTGAAATTCATATTTTATATTTTTCACATGGAACAAGAGTGTGGGCCAAGCAAAATTCATTTGCAAATGGAATTTAGCTCCCAGGCTACCAGGTTGAGATCTCTGGTTTAAATATAAGAAACATAAACAAGGACAATAGAAGGTAAACAAGACTGTAATTACACGAGAAGTGTATACAGCAGTTAGGGAAGTCAGAGATCATTTCCAGCTGGAGCATTAGAGAAGACTTCGTGGAGGAAGTCACCTGTGAATTTATCCTTCCAAACTGGATCAGCTTTGGAGCTCCCGGGATAGGAAGGAATGCTGGAAACAGTAGGAACAAGACCTGAAGATGGGAAACGGTGGATTAAGGTCAGGACCTCTGAGTTCTGCAGTACTTTGCGTTTTGCTTTGTTTTTTAGTTTCTTACTGAAAGTAAATGTACTGTACATGCGATCTGTAGTCATCAGTATTGGGAAAAATTTTGTACTTTAGGCACTGTAAGCACAGAGTGGAAGATATAGAGGCTAGAAATTAAGGTCCATAAATTAAAGGCAATTTTAAGGCAAAGGTACTCTAGCTGCTCGTAGCTTACTACATGGTGTGTGGTAGGACATGAAGCTTAAAAGAACATCCAAGTCTTGGAAGGGATCCAGCAAAGGCACCAGGACTAATTTGGGAGATGAAGGGTATGTCTTCTGAGGAGAGGCTTAAAAGGCTTAACATGCTTCAGCTTTAAAATAAGGCGGGTGAGCAGAGTTCTATTGATAGCCTGCAAGCCTTCCAGTATGAACTTGTACTTAGTGTGAAATAAATTCTATTCCTATTTAACATAATTTCTTGCCTTAAAGGTGTTTTTTTATATTTCTCTGCCTCAAAAGATATATAAATAGAAACTTTTTAAAAAGTTTTTTTCTGTGACTACAAGGCTTTACATGTTAAAAAATGTATTTAGAATTAAGTTTGGGTTACAACTATTATTTGTATACCACTGATTAAAGCAATAGAAAAGAGATTACTGATAATAATTACTGATAAATAACTACTGGGCATAATATTTTATTGGAAACACATTGTTAGGTGGAAAATGCTTTTTTCCCAATTAGTTTATTTATTCGTGGTTGAATATTATTTCTTATCAGAAAGGGACAGAATTCAGTATCAATATCAGACAGAAAAGTATCAATATAGCCACAAAAGGTTATATGATTCCATTTACATGAAATATCCAGAATAGATAAGTCCTTGGAGACAGAAACCCGAGGGCTGGTTGCCAGGGGCTGGGTAGAGGGGTGATAGGCAGTGTCTTGCCAATGGATTTCAGCCCCAGGCAAATTCACTATGGATTCAATGTGACCAAAGAAATGACAGTAGAACATTCTTGGGGTGAAAGGGCCATACCCAACTTTATTTCCACAGTGGCAGGTCAATCACTAAAATCCAGTTCACTCAGAGCACGTCTGCATGCAGCAAGCCGGTCTCTGCCTTTGGGTCTCTTTATCCGCACAGCTATCCTCTGGGCCTCTGTCCTCAGCGCTGCCACCTCTCCAGCCTCTGCTCTGCTCTCCTGCAGCCTTGCAGCCGTGCCACCGTGTCAGCCAGAGCACTGGGCAAGGCTCTCTATATAGAGTCAATAACGACACATTGCCCACACGTGTGTGTGTGTAGTGAGCCAGCCAACCAGGGCCAGGTGAGAATCCTGGCCACAGGAACCTTCACTTTATCCACAGGCAGTAACTGTTTAATGGGTACCCAGTTTCTTTTCAGGATAATGAAAAAGTTTGGGGGCTAGATAGAGGTGGTCGTTATAAAACATTCTGAATATACTAAATGCCGCTGAATTGTTCACTTTAAAATGGTTAATGTTATGTGATACAAATATCACCTCACTAAAAAATTAATTAAAAAAAATCTTAATTGCTTAGAAGTTAAGAATCCCTTTTAAATAACTTCTATAATGATGAGAAAAATAAAACCAAAACTAAAGATTATTCAGAAATTAATGAATAACTAGGTACGTTAAGTCAAAACCTACATGATAGGGCTATTGCCCTAGGCTGAAAATAAAGCCTAAATTAAATCCTCAACATAAAAGAAAAGAAAGGCAACAACAACAAACTTGACCAAAAGAAATTAGAGGAAAAGATAAAAAAATCACCAACTGGTTCTTTCAAATCACCCATTACAGTAGTTATATCCTGGAAAAAATGTATTAAGAGAAAGAAAATAAAAATATTAGGAATGAAAAAGGGGCATAAAAATCAAATATTACAAACTAAAGCAAAGCATTGTTCACAATATTCTTATTAGGTTTAGAAGAAATGAATAATTTTCCAAAACCAAAAAAGGTAATTTAAGAGAAGTAGAAATCCTGAACATCTCAAGGTCTAAAGAAGCTTGAAATATTATTAAAGAATTACTATTTTAAAATGGATCAGAATGCATCTCACTACGCTGATGGACAGTGACTATAATGGGGTTGGTGGGGGGACCAGATGAAGGGGGTAGTTTAATTACCATAATATTGCACATGTAATTGTAGACTAATGATACCAAAATAAATTTTAAAAAATAAATAAATAAAGCAAAGCTGAAGGAACAAAAAATAAATAAAAAATGGATCAGACCAGTTGGTTTTATAACCAATTGTTATCTGTTGTCAAAGGACATATTTTCCTGTTATTCAAACTATTTAAAATAAGAAAAAGATGCAAGTATTGATAATCAATTTTATGATGCTAACATAACTTATATGATAAAGATAGCACAAAAAAGAAATGATTGATTAATTTCACCGAGATATAAACCTAAAAATATGTAAAATAAAATATTAGCAAATGAATACAGAATTGTGTTAATAAAATAATACACTGTATTGAATAGGATTATTACCAGGAATGCAAGGGTTGTTCAATATTTGACAGTTTTTCAAAATATTATAATGCATTGTATAAACAAAGAAGAAAAACACATGATTACAACAATACATGCAAACAATACATTGATAAAATTTAATAGTTGGGACTAATGAACAGTTAAATAGGTAAGAATGAAAGGAAACCACCAAAAAGTGATAGACTATTTACTGTAAATTAACATCAAATATCATTTTAAACTTTAAAAGCTAGATCCATTTCCATTAAAATCAAGAAGAGAGGAAGACCCACCCTACGTACTATTATAATACATATTTGGGTTTCTAGCTAATATAATAGTAAAATGAAAAATTCAATATGTATTGAAAATTTTAAAAACAAAATTACCATTTTTGCATATTATACAGTTATATAGTAAATAAATCCAAGTGACTTTCCTAAAAATCTTATTTGAACTAAAAAAAAATTGATTAGGTGGTGAGATGCAAAATAATTACACAAATCACTTCATAGCTTTTCTTCATACTCCCAGTAACCAGTTAGAAATTGAAATGGAGAAAAGAAATTCCATCTGAAATAGTAACAGAAGCCAAAAGATGCATAGGCACAAATTTAACATGAATGGTTTAGGATTTTTATGGGAAAAAATATATAAAGTTTTATTAATAACTATAAAACAATATCTAATGAGAGATACCATATTTCTAGATGAGAAAGACTAATGTTATGAAATGACAGTCATGAATTAATACCTAATTTTATTTAGGATATCCTTTGTGCTGGAAGATGACAGAAACTGACAAAATGTATGTAAAATTTATAAAAAAGAACATGAATGGATAATTGCGAAGAAAATTTTGAAAAATTAAACCTGAGAGGGGAACTTGCCCTACCAAATATTAAAACTTAATGTATGCTAATCTTATCCAAATAGTATGGTACTGGCCAAAAAATAACTTCACGCTGCTGAGTGAAAAATGAACACTGTAGCTATAAATAGATTCCAGTTTATATGGAAAATTATCATAAACCCCAGGTAACATTTCAAGTCAATGGTAAAATACAGTGAAGTGGTGCTGGCATGACTCCCTGTTAAACTGTGGGGAAAAGAGGATAAACAAGTTTACACCCCTAATTCACACAATAAAAATATTTAAATTTTAAAAAATATGTGAGGAAATTTATGAGAATATTTGAATAATCTTGGGTGGAGAGACTTTTTTAAAAGTAAGATAGAAAATCCAGAAACCATGGAGGAAAAGGTGACAGTTTTGAATAAATAAAAATTTTAAATTATTTTATAGCAAGACGTCATAAAATCAAAAGGCAAAAAAAGAGGAAAAAAGTTATTTGAAACATATTATAGACAGTTAATATCACCAAAAAAAATGAAGGATTTGAAAAAAGCAATTCACAGAAAAAAAATAGAAATTACCAATAGCATATCATATTGCTTAACCTTTTGGAAAAAATAGAAACTCAGATAATGAGTACCATTTCCCATCATTAAGTTGACAGCTTTTTGCTTTTTTAACGATAACATCCAAGGCATGAAAAAACAGGTAGTCTTATACATTGCCAATCTACCTGTTGAATAGGCAACCTTTTAGGAAAGTAATCTAGAAAACATCTATTAAGATTTAAACTATACCCACAATCTCACTTTAAAGAACATACCCTACTAATTTAAAAGCATCTATATATAAGGTTGGGGTCTATGATGTTTATTGAAGTATAAACTGTGGTGGTGAAACACTGAAAACAACCTCAATGGTGTGTCCACCAAAAGGAAACTAATTGAGAAAAATGACACACCATGGAGCATCTGTACTGTGAGTGACTATTCAGCTATTATAGATTGAGATACATGCGTGTGTGTGTGTGTATGTGTGTGTGTGTATAACATGGAGGGATGTCTATGAGAGGTTAAATGGAAAAAGTTGAAGAATAATGTAAATAAAAATAGATGAAAAACTCCTTACATAGGAATATATAAGTTTATATGTATATGTGTGAGAAACTTAGGCCCTAGTTCACACCACCTTGGAGAGATACCAAGGCTGCGAAGAGGGTGAGGTTTATTACTTGTACTTCTCTGTACTTTTGATTGGTCCAGGAGTATTATTGCTTTTATTTTGAAGGATATAGCAGAGATTGATATTTGCCTATCCAACATCCATTCTTTTCATTCCTGTAGTAACAGAAACCTGTTGCCACTGAGAATAAAAGATTACATTTACCACTCCTTTTGTTACCAAATATGGCCATGTAATCAAGTGCTCACCAGTGGGATATATTAGATGTTTTGTGTGGAACTTCAAAGAAAGCTCCTTAAAATGGAGAAAGTGAGTCCTTTTTTTTTTTCTTTTAATCTGCTGCCTGGAATGTGGATGCAATGGCTAGAGCACTAGCAGCCATTTAGACCATGAAGTTATCTGGAGGTTGGTAGAGCAGGAAAAAGGAGCCCAGATTTCTGATGACACTGTGGAACCATTGCAATGACTCTAAACTAGTTACTTTTGCCCTTGTTTTGTGTGAGTGAGAAATACTTCAATCTTGATTTAACTGTTGTTACTTTGTGGTGCTATATCCAGACAAATATAATCCTAAATAATACAAAAGGAAAAACCTAATAAAGAATTTAACAAAAGAAAAAAATATCCCTGTTGACCACTTTCCCCACTTCCTGAGAGTGATATTGGAGATAGAGTCTGCAGCCTTCTGGGTGGAGGTATAAGATCTGAAATAGGGTTATGTGTTCCTAAAACAATACAGTCTTGGGAAAATCACACATGTTGACTTATTATTCTGACTTAAAATCTTACTTTAACCATCTAATACACTCTATAAACATTTATTCTAAAATTTTCCAATTCCTCCAATAATGTTTTGTCTTTTTATAATCAAGTCCTTTATTACCCAAAAGTTCCCCAGGTCATAAAATAGTTTCTCAGTGGTTGCAATATTTCCTGGCACTTGTTCAGTTCAGTAAAATGATCAGTGAATTAAAAACCCAATGGAGTTTCTGCAGAAGCCAATGATGGCATGGCACCTCTTTTGTGGCATGTGTGAAATCTGCCCATCACTATACACATTTTTCTGCAATATGACACTTTGTCCTTATGTCCATTTCACACGTGGTGTTCAATGTGCTGGGATGTTGGAAAAATGGCTCCTTTTTAGGGTCTACACATATAGAATCACAATTTTAAACCTAGAAGGGGCTTCAGAGACCATCTTATTTTTAAGTCCTTCATTTTGCACAAAAGGAAACTGAGACCTAGAAAGGCCACTTGATTTTCTTAGAATAACAAGATGGTTAATGACAGGTCCAGAATTGGAGCCCAAGGGTCTGACTTCAGATTCTAGGTTCTTTAATTTGTTTCTTCTGTTAATTAATACTATCATGGTAGATTCAGGGGAGAAAAAAGTCACTTTTTTTTTCCTTCAAGGCACATCTAACTTTGTATTACAGAATATGCCGTTTTCTGGATGCCATTTAAGCTGTTTAGCATCTAAGAGCAAAGAAATGTTTAAAAAAACAAAACAATGTGCTCAATAGCATTATGTGGTTAAGAAAAGGCTTTCTTGTACAATGTTCATAGATCTCCTAGACTGCCTTTCCTCCCACCTCACCACCACATAGCTAAAGCATGATGCTATTGAGTTCTAAGTTGGGTTTCCATCCTTATATGAAAAGTTAGCTTGGCACAGAGTTTGGTAGAGCTAAGTCTGACCAGCAGCACCCTCAGCCATGAGAAATTAAATGACACAATGTGGCTGGTTCGCAAATCAGTCGAAGTCTCTTGAAAAGGACCTCAAAAACACATACTGATCAAGGCACGTGAATGGTCACCTTTCCATACAAACTAATTATAATCTTGGAGTCTGAGGTGCCAGGCATGCAGACAAAGGAAGGAAAGTGTCCTTTTTAGTTTGAACACTTGGCAGTTCATATTTCCTCAACAGTTCCATGAAAATTTTGGGAGGAAGTGTCCAAATCTGATGCAGTCTGCCAATACCTTAAGTTACATTTGTGTGTCTGTTGGCCAACTTGAAACAAAACAATGGCTTACTGACTATCTGACTTTATGTATGCCCCATATGTTTTTAAATTTACAATTCAGTGGTTTTTAATATATTCACAAAGTTGTACAACCATCACCACTATCTAATTCTAGAACATTTTCATCATCCCTAAGGAAACTCCATATCCTTTAGCAGTCACTGCCAATTCCGCGTCCTTCAGCTCCTGGCAACCACTAATTAATGGCCTTTCTGTCTCTATGGGTTTGCCTATCTCGGACAGTTCAAATAAATGAAATTGTATGATACGTGGTCTTTGGTGTCTGCCTCTTTTACTCAGCATGAGGTTCTCAAGCTTCATCTATGTTATAGTATGTATCAGTACTTCATTCTTTTATATACCCTGTACTTTTTTGAAAGGATGTTTCTTTTAAGAAGGTTCAATGCTAAGTATTCCTTCATAGAAATTCTTGGAGGAAAAAAAATTAGCCAAGATAATCTATACAGAGTTCTGGCTTGACAGATTAATATTAACATATCAATTAAAAAAAGAAAAAATTAAACCCCAATAATTAAGAACTGGCAAAAATGAAAAGAGCTTGTGGGAACATAAAATTATCATCTGAATATAGAGATCTTTCTTTATAACCTTAGTGAAAATGAAGGGATATGTTGAATTAGCACATTATGATTTTTAATTTAATTTTTTATCATCCAGCAAACTTTTTGCAAGCCTGAGTCGACACATGGCTCTCTGTCAGACAAAAAGAGAAGGGTAAAAAGGAGCACGAGGCTGCAGCTGAATTTAGAAAGTTAGAGGTGTTCTCATAGCCACATGAGATGGACAGGAGATTCCTTCCAGTAGTCAGAGAGCAGAGTGCAGACAACAGATGTGAGAAAGGTCCCTGTAGCTGTCAAGTCCCAGCATCCTTGTACTGAAGACGGGGAGGTGCCAAAACGACTTGTCGAAAGGCACTATAAAAGCCCTGGACCTCTCCCCCGCGGCTTGTCACACTGACCTGCACCATCTCTCTCGACTGCTCGACTGCTCGTGGGGTTTCTGTCAGCTAGCACTGGAGGGGAGCAAATTCTTTGGAGAATAACATTTTACTGTGGTCATGCCAGAACCCATTAAGAAAGAGGGTAAGACTCATCCATACGTCTTTTTGTTGTGCTTTTAAATAAAGTGTATTTATTTTGATATTTACTTTCAGACAAAGATCTGATTTCTTAAATAGGCTGTCAAATCATAAAATCACTGTTATTTAAGGAAAAGATCCTTTAGAGGAAACAGACCAGAGGAGAAATATAGAGAGTATAACCAACTGAAAAATATCTGATAATGATGGTTTATGAAGGAATATTGACTAAAAATGATCAAATTATAATGTCATTCAACTGAAAGGGTCATTTAAGGCCGTTGATTGCTCATGGTGAGCAGATTGCATTTTCAAGCGTATTTTCTTAGGTTCAGTCACAAATTGTTCACCATGTATTTGCAATTTGTGGGGGTGGAAGAGGCTTGGATATTAAATGGGTAATAAATTTGATCATGATTTCAAAAGGAATTTGTGACAATATTTCCAGATTTGCTTTTTTTTTTTTACAGAAAGACATTTAAAATAAGCAGATGCAGGAATTTCTTGCTTTTGTAACAGTGTTTTTGAAGCTTTATTAGTTATTACATTAAATTATTGCATGGAAAAAGAATCACACTCTAGTAAGAGAGAATGTCTTTGAATGTCACTGATAGATTGTATTCTTTAATGAGGTTATTAGGAGTAGATAATTTCATACTATGTAGCCTTTTTAAAATAATTAAACTGAAGATATGAAAATGTTCTTCATTAGAAGAACGGCTTCCTCCAATAAAGTTTCTCCTTTCTATGAAAAATCATATTTAAAAATTATTAATTAATAAGAAATAAATTGGAATTAGAAACTACTAGAATGACTAATGAAAAACACAAGTTCCCTGAGTTTCATTTTTGGTGAGAATATCTTTTAAAAATATTATTTTATTCATGGGAGTCTTCATTAGTGCTCAGTGACTATTTTTGACTTGTGCAAATAAAAGCAAAAAAAAAAGATTAGCAGGCAACATACTAGTATTTAGTGTTTACATTTTTAATTATTAAAACTGCTTTTAACTATTATTTTGAAGTATCTTGAAAAAGATGTAGATGTTGAACCCAAAGGTGAAATGCTGCATATTATCAAAAGTTGTTGAAATGTATTTTCTTTATGTAATTAAGTAACCAGTGTTGACAGGCTGTGGTGATCAGTTTACAGGCTGGCTTTACTTAGTGGCAGAGGGCATTGATGGATGAGGTCTTCCACCCAAAATAACCACACCAAATGCATGCATTAATATGGGAACTTAATCCTGACTACCAGGCAGCAAGTCCAACCCTGCTAAAGTGTCTTATTTGTAATGCAAATGATTTACATGTGTATTAAGTGTCCTTTTTATTTGATCTGCCACTTGACTGGCCTCTTCAAGGCTTATTTGGATGAAACGCATTCTATGTTTCCTGACTGAGGACAGAATGTTGTTGTAATTCAGCTGCCTGTACTGGATGAATTTGCATCTGTTATTTTTAAACGATTGAAAAATGACAAGAAAGCTGAAAAACTAATAAATCAGATGACAGATTGTAGAGCCTATAAAATGAATTCAGTTATTCTGATTGCTAGATGTGATAGCTCTCTTCTTTGACAACCCAATCTGCTCCGTTCTACTTTTAGAGACAATGAAATTTTAGAGCTGCAAAGAGGAAAATATCTTTAACTTCAGCAGCCCCCACTCCAAAATATGTATTTTTTTCTTTTGAATAAATCAACACAGACACCAAAGTCCCCATGATCTCCTTTTGCTATAAAAGCACTGTTGATAGTCTGTGAAGGAGTCCCCACACCCGCACAGTAATTTCATACTCACAGATTATTTGGTTAGTTTAAATTTGGATAGTGAGAGTTACTGATATTTTTTAAATCCTTTGAGGAAGTCCAGAGATTTTTTGTTTCCTTATCCAGCAGCACTGATTCTTAAAGGAACTGCACCTTGAAAAGTTTTCCGGGTGACACCATTGCATTTTAATATTGTTAACATCAGAACATAAGGGGTATGGCCATTCCAAACTATTCTGGTCCTTGCACCTACCTTCTCCTAATTGATTTTATTCTCACTGGGGTTGGTTTTGTCCCATATAAGCATCCCTCTAAAAGATAGCCACCAGATCAATTTTTCAGTCATTCTAAACTATCTGCAGAAAGAACAGTTCCCTCCAGCCCCCACAGATCTTATTACTTTCTTCTCCAGCTGGAAAAGCCATGCCCAGGAAGGACATGACCACTAGCTGTGACTGTTGAAAGGCCACATGGACTGGTTTGGCCTTCCTGGGACCTGGCAACTCTTCAAAAGACACTGAGTTTTCAGCACCTGGAGGTGTACAAGATCTCTCTCAACTGTCCCCCAATCTACAGTGACCTAGTTCTGGGAGCTTCATGTTAGGTCTTGGGAGAGCTGGATCTTCTAAGGAGGTGGAGGAGGAAGGACAGGTGTAACTTTGTACCTCCAGGAGGAAGTCTAATGGAAGTAATTACTCAACAGTCCTCATTTAGGCCTTTGATAATATTCTGGCTGCCTCAATAACCCCTTTGGGAGAAAGAAAACATGATTTTTAGGGAGTAACCACTCCGCTCTCCCTCTTCCCCACCTCATCAGTTGTATATTTATTCTCTGGAGAACTACATTACTTGTACTATCAGTTCCAGATAAAAGACCTATATTATACTTTGGATCCATACAGAACCTAAAGCCTAGTAAAACTGAGTTATTCTAATCAAATAGAGCAGATGTGGAAGGAAGTTACAGGTGTGTGGGAATCTCTCTGCCTTGCTGATACATTCATTTACGTATCAACTTTTAATTGAGCACTTACTGTGAGCTGGCATTTCAGAGAGATTTACAACATGGTCTCTGTGCTAAAAGCCCTCATGGTTAAGTGTCTCTGGATTCTACTGTGTAAATAAATTCCCTTTCACTGGGAATTTCTCTTTTCTTGTCAGGAAATAATTTTATCAGTATGAAATTAGAAAACTGCAACAGCTTTTCTGTGTTAGAATCTCTCATGGTTTAAAAATACTATGAATGGCTCGTAAACCCATAAAGATGATTTCCTCAGAATTTCGTCTCTGCAGTATGTGATGATTAAAACATTAAAGCCTGTTTCTTTAACATACTTAGACACTTGTTAACTAGAAATATTCTCATCTAAAACACTGAGTTGAGGCCTTAACAAGAATTTCAGTTTTTGTTAGGCACTGTATCAGGCCCTATTATATTTCATATACTTTACTTGTAGGAAAAAGGTGGAAGTTCCTCCTTGGTCCTTGAGTGCCATTCACGAAACCTTGGGAGAGACACTATAGTTTTCTCATCTTCCACATAAGACCTCTGCTTAAAAACTCAAATATATGACAAAATATAGGTCGTTATACAACCATAATTTTAAGGGGCCATTCTGCTAACCTCAGGAATCAAAGGTATGGTATTGTTGTACAGAGTCCTTTGCTATAATCACATACAAGATCTATCTAATCTATGTTGGCCTTTTTCACTAGGAATAGGTGGAAATACGGTAATGGTGAATAACTTGTCTTCAGTCCATAGTTTTTCCTTCTCTGTAACTTTCTTTCTTGATCCCTGGAGATTTCTTCACATGTTGAAGTTCTGCTAAGCCCAACAGCAATCTGAACCTAGAGCAGGATTCATCACCTTTGCCTCATTCTCGGCATTGCTCAAGGCTTAGTCATCATCAGAAAAGGTGTCCTGCTGATGGAAAATCTCCCTCTCATATTTACTCCCTGACCTTCAGTTTCCACCTGCGTGAGACTGGATGGCCTATTTCAAACACCAACATAAATTTGTCTTTGGAAAAGTCATCATATAAAGAATATTACCTTTCCCTGAAATTGGGGAAAAGTTCATTTGTAGAAGTAAGGGAAAGAACGGGAGAAGAGAGAGGAGCTAGTGTATCAAGGGCAATTATTTTCCTCCAAACTTTGAGTAGTCCATTCAGGCCAAGCTTAAAGATGTGGATGAGGAATAAAGGAGACGTCTGAATGAATGCCACAGTATTTTTTACCCCTAAAATTTTTTTTGCCATGCTGTACTGGAGATGTATGGTGTAGATTTGAGCTCTCTGGTGGAACAAGGAATACTCTGGGGCAAATGCACACTAGAGGGGTTTAATGCTTGGCAAAATTATTCTTTTTTAGTAGCCTGCATTTATGACTGTCCGACTGCACCTGTTAGGAAGATAAATAAAGGACTGGCCGATTCTTTCCTCTCAAGCATCCTAAATATATCGCTTTGAAAAACTTTGCAAACACAGGTTCTATCCTTGCTTCTTATCCAGTGAATCTGAAGCAGTCCCCTGGGCCTTTTGGAGAGCTGTGAGGTCAGGGGCAAGGAAGTTCCTGAAATGAACACAGGGAGAGTCAGGCTCTCTGTCAGGTCTGAGGGACCGTAGAGAAAAGGGGAAGCACTTACAGTCCTTTGTTCTCTAAGTGGCTCCCTTTATTTTGATCATGAGAAATGGCTTTGAGACATTTATATTTTAGGTCCTTTATGGACACACAATTCACAAGAGTTTCCTTATTTATAGCAACATGAATGTTGGAATAAACTACCCAGGCTGATGTTGCTTTTACGTGCTTGGGCACAAAAATAGTCTTTTAAAAAACTTGGGCAAATATGAAACAATGTTTTTGCAATATGTTTGTAAACAAATACATCTCTTTTTTAAATTTTAGAGACTTGTGGGATGAGGCTCCTGGGAAGGAAATGATTGCACTTGTTTTTACAGCCCTAGAAAGCATTTCTGGTATTTTTCCTTACATTTCTTCTGATTGTTTTAAAATTTATTCATAGGCACTTTTTGGACACACAGAGAATTTTTATTATTGTCAATAATTACTATTTTTATCTGTACTCCTTAATTAGTCTTTGAAACCTATATTAAGAGACACAAAATATTCTTGGCAGACCATGACTTCTGTGGTAATTCTAGACCTCCTCTCTAGACATACGGTGTGTTAGATAATAAAGAACAGGATTAAAGCTCACGCAATCAAAAATGAGCAGAAAAATATTTTAATTTTATGTGTGTAACTGAGAGGATGTGGTCATGTCTTCTTTGTTGTTATTCCTTATCAATTCTTGATGAGAACAGATGTTTTTTCTGGAGTCCTTGGTTGGTCCAAGAGTATTATACCCTAGGGAAACCCAATAAATAAGTAGACAAGTAGTTTCTGAATTGCAGTGTTTGCGGTAGGGTAATCATGAAGTAGCTATTGTTTACTCAAGAGCAGTGTCCTAAAATTTGAAAGCATAGTGATTAGGAATATGAAACTATGAAAAAAAAGGAAAGACCTTATCACTTCATTTCCTATATGTATGCAAACTGTCTCCTAACCAGAGAGAATAGGGCTTCTATCCCCATAGCTAGATAGTCCCAAAATATCAAAAATATCAAAATGACAATATTGTCTGCTCTGCTCTGAATGGATAGGCCCAGTTTTAATTTACAAAGAGTACATTTATTTTGGACAGCCACACAAATAGGCAACAAGCCAAATTTCAGGGCATTCCTCTTCATGGGACAGATTATTTATGGGCTTTCCATTCTTATATTATGGGTAATGCAATATTTACACATTTCTAGAGCAAAATTTTAGATTCCATCAAATAAGGGCATGAAGTGGTTGATCTGGCAAAGAGTGAGATCAGGATCATTTAACCACATGCTTTTTTGTCTCTTACTATGAGTTCACAAAAAGCTAACTGTAATCTTACTTTCATTATGTCTTTCAAGTCTGAAATCCAGTTTAATAAGTCTTTTGCCCTTTATAGTCCCTTAGGAACCTTTTTATGGGCCAGTTTGGCACATCAATACAATACCTAAAATTATGTTTATTAATATGTCAGATGTTAGCTCTTATGATTTTGTTTTACTCATCTTTTGACTTGTACTTTAGATATTTACAAGAACCTAGAGTTAATATATTTTCTTTTTCGCCAAAATGATCCAATTCTTCATCTCCATAGTTTCAAATCTCTCTTTAAATTCCAGGAATTCTTTGCTTACATCAAATAATAGCTTTTGCCTTCTATAGAATTCTATATATCTTGGAACAGAATGCTCTACTTACAACTAAAAATTCATCTATTGGTATATTCATCTACATTTTAATTTCTCATTTTTTTAGTTGGATGGCCTTAGAATTGTTCTGCATATAATATGTATTTTGACTTTTTCCTTATGCATATTAAGTAATACTCATTATTAAACATAGTGACATAAACAAAGTATACTAGTCATAGAACATTCTAGACAGTTCACATTCCAGATGTGCCATGAACTGAGTTAGTTATGCCTCAATTTCCTCCTCTATAAAATGTGAAGAAGAATAGTAGTGCCTAACCTATTTGGTCTTTGCAAGAATGAAATGAGATTATTAAGGTAAAAAGCTCAAAAGAGAACCTAGCACATCATAATTCAAATATCTCCCTTCTAAAGCAGGAAGCTCAGAAACATCGTCTGGCATAAGATGTTAACTGCCTCACATTTAATATAAACTTTGAGGGCATTTCCACCAACATGAAACAACCACTGTAAGGTCCATAACCACTGCTCACCTCCTCACCTTCTGTTAGTATTTATAATACATTTCAAACAGCTGCTATTACCACCGCCATTACAGCCACCACCATGCATATTTACTTTTTTTTTTACTTACAGTGAAACATTTTAGCTTTCACCCACAGAAGCTCAGATCAAATAAGAGGTTTGTACTCCAGAGCAATGCTGTGTTCCCACTGGAATGTGTCGTGTCCATCTGGGGGTCTCCAGCTGTTAGACAGTAATAACCAATTGTTTCTTCCCTGTTGCCTTGTGGAAGCATGGCTTTCCCACTTAGATGAGAGTCACCCTGCACATTGAACATGTAACTATTTCCGCCACGGAAGGTTATAAAGCCTGGGTTTGTGGGGGTCTTCCTCAGGTCTAAGTATTTTGGAAAAAAGCACATAAAGAACTCTCCATGACCACATATGGATATGGTAGGTGACTGATTGAGCTGTGTTTACTGCTGCGGCATTTTATTTTTATGACCCCACCTGGCATCAGGCCTGTCCTTCCTCTATTTTTAAAAAGTCACCCAATGTGAGACCCAGCAATGCCCTGGGGCAAGCCTTTGAGGGCTTTATCTGATAACCCTAATCACATATGAGTGATGTGATTGTGGTGGGACAGACCCCAGTGAAAGGCCTAACGAGAGACTAAAGAGGGAAATTGTTAACAATTCAAGTCACTTTTGCAATAACTTCCTTTGACTTGTGCTAAATTATTTTGATTCTTCAAGTTGAGGAAAATTTTTCCCACACCATCTGTCCCATCTATGCCACTCCAGCCCCCATTTGATTCTAACTTTGAAACATGGTAAGAATAATGATGAAGAGGCAGTCCTCAGATTTTAGCAAAAGGTTTCATTTCATCCAGGCCCATCCATGTTAACACTGAGAAGCTATTTGTTGCTAGGTAACACTAACCATATTTCAATCCTCTTCCTGTGTAGAATGACATCTTGAAGTTGGAACATGCATAATTAGAAAGACATAAGAACAATTTGACTAGGAGAGGGAAAAACCCCTGTGGATTCAGGGAAATTCCCTCAAGCTGAATAATGAGTCATTGAAAATTTACATACTTAATGCACAATTAGACTTTCACTTATTCAGAACCTTACAATACAGTCTTTGGCAATATTTAGCGACAGTAATGAATGGATTAAATCAACTGATTCATTCTGATAGCTGGATCCTCTGGAAAGAGTTAATTTTGTTCTTGAACTTTATTATTTCAACCAATTTGCATAGAAAGATACCTAAAATGTAATATATAACTCCTTGCTTTTATTTTTTATTTTATTTTATTTTTTTCCGCTTGGAAATTTTTTTTTTTGGTATCATTAATCAACAATTACATGTGCAATATTACGGTTATTAAACTACCCCTTCATCAGGTCCCCCCCACCAACCCCATTACAGTCACTGTCCATCAGCGTAATGAGATGGTATAGAATCACTACTTTTCTTCTCTGAGTTGTACAGCCCTCCCCGTGCCCCCACAACATTACATCTACTAATCATAATGCCCCTTTTCCTCCTTATCCCTCCCTTCCTACTCATCTTCCCCTGTCCCTTTCCCTTTGGTAACTCTTAGTCCGTTCTTGGGTTCTTTGAGTCTGCTACTGGTTTGTTCCTTCAGTTTTTTCTTTGTTCTTATACTCCACATATGAGTGAAATCATTTGATACTTGTCTTTTTCGGCTTGGCTTATTTCACTGAGCATAATACCCTCTAGCTCCATCCATGTTGTTGCAAATGGTAGGATTTGTTTTCTTCTTATGGCTGAATAATATTCCATTGTGTATATGTACCACTTCTTCTTTATCCATTCATCTACCGATGGACACTTAAGTTGCTTCCATTTCTTGGCTATTGTAAATAGTGCTGCGATAAACATAGGTGTGCATGTCTTTTTCAAATTGGGCTGCTGCATTCTTAGGGTAAATTCCTAGGAGTGGGATTCCTGGGCCAAATGGTATTTCTATTTTGAGTTTTTTGAGGAACCTCCATACTGCTTTCCACAATGGTTGAACTAATTTGCATTCCCACCAGCAGTGTAGGAGGGTTCCCTTTTCTCCACATCCTCGCCAACATTTGTTGTTGTTTGTGTTTTGGATGTTGGCCATCCTCACTGGTGTGAGGTGATATCTCATTGTGGTTTTAATCTGCATTTCTCTGATGATTAGCGATGTGGAGCATCTTTTCATGTGCCTGTTGGCCATCTGAATTTCTTCTTTGGAGAAGTGTCTATTCATGTCCTCTGCCCATTTCTTAATTGGATTATTTGCTTTTTCTTTGTTGAGGTGCGTGAGTTCTTTATATATTTTGGATGTCAACCCCTTATCGGATATATCATTTATGAATATATTCTCCCATACTGTAGGATGTCTTTTTGTTCTACTGATGGTGTCCTTTGCTGTACAGAAGCTTCTCAGTTTGATATAGTCCCACTTGTTCATTTTTGCTTTTGTTTCCCTTGCCCGGGGAGATATGTTCATGAAGAAGTTGTTCATGTTTATGTCCAAGAGATTTTTGCCTGTTTTTTTCTAAGAGTTTTATGGTTTCATGACTTACATTAAGGTCTTTGATCCATTTTGAGTTTACCTTTGTGTATGGGGCTAGACAGTAGTCCAGTTTCATTCTCTTACATGTAGCTGTCCAGTTTTTCCAACACCAGCTGCTGAAGAGGCTGTCACCTCCCCATTGTATATCCAAGGCTCCTTTATCAAAAATTAATTGACTTTATATGTTTGGGTTAATGTTTGGATTTTCTATTCTGTTCCACTGGTCTGTGGGTCTGTTTTTGTGCCAATACCATATTGTCTTGATTACTGTGGCTTTGTAGTAGAGCTTGAAGTCAGGAAGTGTAATTCCCCCTGTTTTATTCCTCCTTCTCAGGATTGCTTTGGATCTTCGGGGTCTTTTGTGGTTCCATATGAATTTTAGAATTATTTGTTCCAGTTCATTGAAGAAAGCTGTTGGTATTTTGATAGGGATTGCGTTGAATCTGTAGATTACTTTAGGTAGTATAGCCATTTTGACAATATTTATTCTTCCTAGCCAAGAGCATGGGATGAATTTCCATTTGTTAGTGTCCTCTTTAATTTCTCAGTAACTCCTTGCTTTTAAAAACATAGTATAGTGGATATAATTTAACTTTGTCTGAAACTGTTGGTATCAGTTACTGTACCAGCTGATATCCTGAGAGCCCAAATTATATACTTTTGTATTACATGGTATCATATTTGTATTTTGAAATTGTGTACCATTTTTCATGGCTTTCCTGTTTTATCCCTTACAAGAAGGCTGTGGTCCTCTTTTATTACTCTTGTCAGTCAGTATGTGAAACTGTCCCCCTCTCTTCCCTTCATCACTGGACCCCAAACCAGGTAGTTAATCTGGCCGAGCAGCACAATACTGAGTGTCCACTAGGACACCGCGGCACCGCATTTAAGGAGGCACTCACTCTCAGGGTCTTGCAAGTGCAGAGCCGACCTCTGAGAATAAGTGCCTCCTTAAATGTTGCTCCCTGGGCACCTGGCCTGCCTGCACCAGTCCCAGTTCCCAGGCTTATTGAGGACCTAGGCTGGGGTTTCTCTTTTGAGCAAAGCACTTGAGCTCTTAAAGAGCAGGACTTGAGGAGCTTGAGACAAATCCATTTTGCTCTCCTGAGACCCTTTTAATTTGCTGGCCAGCAGCTGTTATGTGGTTAAGCGAGTTTGTTAACTAGCTGAATTCTGAACAGGGGAGGTTCTATTAAAGAAACACTATTGCTCTTTGTCTCTACTACTGTGAACATAGGAAAATAAGTTATTAAGCTGTCCAAATCAATTTATGGCTTTTATTTTGATTGCTTCCTTCGTTGTGTTAATTAAGGTTACAGATTTTTACCTAAATGAAGCATACAAAATGAGGTGTGTTTTTTTTTAAAGTGCACACGCACAAAATAATTTTTAAAGATTTACCATAAATTCTACATGGTCTCAGACTTTTAGCCTCTGATCTATTGGCACTCAATAGTTATTGAGAAAACTAAAATATGTTTGTTTATGTCCGTTGTATCTATCAATATTTACTTCTTAGCGATTAAAATTGATAAATTTTAAAAACACAGGAATACCCAGTACACGTTCAATTAGCTGTCAGAACATTAATGTCATCACCTGTTATGTATCCTCGGAAAACTCCACTGCGTATTTATGAGAGACTGTGAGTGGCAAAAGGCAAATAATATCGTCATATTACTATGAAAATAGCTTTGACTTCATTGACTCCCCAGAAAGGTCTCAGGGGCTCTTGGGTATCCCAGTTCGTACTTGAAGAATCATTATTATAAATCAACCAAGCATTGCTTCTAAAAACTATGCAATTCCCTTAAATCCCAAGGTATAAAATATGTGGACCCATATCCTATAATGAATAGAACAGAGGGCAAATGAAGTATATACCTGTGAAATCATTGAATTAAACATTAGTTTATATTCCAAACCTCGATCTCTGTTGCATAAGCAATACGGCCAGTGCATATTCACGTGATTGTTTTTGTTATTGTTTTGGTGATTCATATAAGACTACAATTTGTGTCATCAAAACTTCTCTAAGCGTTTTGAATGTCCCCATGCGAACAATATTTTATACTAAAATGCTTTCCATTGGACAGTTGTCTAGGCACATGGGGCCTGGGTTACAACATGTATACAGTGCCATGACCCACCATCAACAGGGGATGTACCTGACAGTGTTTATTACATATTTAATAGAAGAAGAAAGATAACTTGCTATACCACCAAAAGTAGCAAGACAGGAGGTGGCCAATAAAGCCTTACTCACCATGATGTTTACATACATAAAGCATTCACATATTTTCTTTCAAAGCATGAATGTGACTTTGAGAATAAGCAATGAGGATTAGGAATGATACACAATTTCCTCCTTTACCCCAAATGACCAAAGGATAATTTTAGCATATTTATTTTACCCAAAAAAAGTGAGTGAAAGTCACAAAGACCTGCAATCTCCCACTCAATGATAACAACTGTTACTAGAGGTTCCTCCTGTCTTTTCTATGTGTATACAACAAATCGACATGATGTAATTAGGTTCTCTATGCTATCAAAAAGCTCAATTAAATTGCACATGTGCACCCATAAAATCTTTTTAAGTAGGTCAAACAATGTATTGTCTGAGCCAGTGAACCCATGGGAAGAAAACCAGGATGTTTATATCATTTTCGTATACAGACACACACACAGAGACGGGCAGGGTGACTCGAGAATTTTAATGACTCTTAAGACTTTTAATGACTTTTAAGACTTATAAACACTCTTCATGACTCTTAAAACTTTACTGACCATGGAACCGTTGATCATTGAAAACAGAAACGGACTGCATTGGGGAAAGCCAAACCATTAATGGAGTGTCTGGGTTCCTGGTCTTTCAGCAGAGCACAGAGGCCACATCTGGGCTGTGGCTACAATAGTTGCCCCCAATGCCCGTCAGTTATTGTGCAGGCCGTGGGTGGCATACTGTGCTTTCTACGGTACGTGGTCCCAGGAAAACCCCACCACACATAGATCAAGCCCTCCAGAAGCATTTCAGAATTGCAGAGGGAGAGAAAGTCTCTATGTGAATTAGAGAGGATCAAAAAACGGCCGCTCTTGCCCAAGAAGGAAGGAGTTAGCTTTAGTTGATGGCTCAGCATCCAGCAGATTTTTATATTGTCCATGAAAATCCTTCATTGGGCTAATTTTTTTCCCAGAGTATCCAGGTTTCTTCTTTTAACTCAAAAGATAAAAAAAAAAAAAAAGGAAGAAAGGAAATTTAAAAACAGCAATTTATGTATTCCTGCTGCTTTAGTTTATCCTAGTGGTATGTTTTCTAATTGAGACAATGGGCGAGGACAGAAGAGGGGAGCAAAAAACCTACTTTATTCAGCTGGCAAAAAGTCCCACAGAATTTTCCCTTTGGTTTTTGAATAAGCAGAAGCACAGCAGGACCTCACCTCCATCAATACCTGTTTGCTCTCAATCTAAAGATTTAAAGAGCCTCCTGAGGCCAGGTGCCTCCTGACAACTGCAACATGGCCAAACTAGTTGATAATAGAGTTGGCGTGGTTGACTGAGGGTTCTTTACTATGAAACGCAGCCTGGACTTTGAAAGGGGGAAGTCCTTAAAAAGGTAAGGGGTGTATCAGCACCGAGGGCCACGCTCTCCTGCCCTTGTTAAGAAGTGATGGGGTTGGTTGAGTGCCTCAGAGCATTCAGCCAGTTGAAGGGTCAGCAGTGGGAGACATAATGTTCCCTGTGGGTAAAGCAGATGGAGAAAGCTGCTCTTGGAGTGCCAGGGGACAGAGCTTGATTTCTTGGCAACTATGAGAAGGGGCTTTTGTGCTGGTAGGAGCAGTCTGCCAGTCAACTATATTTATGGAACACCTGCTGTGCAAAATTTGAAAAGGAGGAGGAGACAGGCCTTGTCCTCAAGAAGCTTATGATCAAAGAGCTAGGAGAGGTCCCCTTGTGCTATAAGCCCTTTGCTACTCACAGCCACATTTGTAATGAGAGAGGATTCGGTGAGATTTGAGGTATATTCCAAGCCTTCTTACTCAAACGGTGGGTCGTGTATCGGCCACATCAGCATCCCCTGGAGGCTGTTAGAAGGGCAGACTACTACACCCTGCGGCAGACCCCCACAATCAGAATCTGCCCTTGGACAGACCTCTAGGTGATTCCTCTGCATACAGCAGGTTCAGACTGGAGGGCCTTCGGAGGTGGCTAGTCTCAACGCCCAGTCCAAAGCAGAGTGTGTCAAAGAAACTGGCTTCACACTCTCTGTATTCTGATATCTTTGTGCAAGTCCCCCAAAGCAAGGAGGTTAGCAGAGCCACCCAGTTCGGTGACTAAGTTGACAGAAAAGGACAGTTCTTTTAACACGGAGCTTCTCAAAGCATCTATTTCCTCTCAGCCACTTGTAGAAACCCCTGCCCTTGTTAAATTCATGATGAGCACCCACCGAATTCCTGTGGGTGGGTGCATCCCCCCACTGCCCCTGTTCAGCCAGTACTGTGCAAATGAATGTGGATGAATTATTGTTAGAGAGACAGCTAATGAATTTAGGGATATGCAAATGATTTTTAGAGGCATGGGTGCAGCTGGGCATGACCGAACCTGTTTGTAGTTAAAGTAAGTGATGTATGAGCAGTTCCTTTAAGGCAAAGGGGATACTCTAGGGCCCCGAGATTTCCTGGCAATGTTTCGTTTTCAGTCCAAGTCACGCGCTGTTTGGCCTTCACCGCTCCTGGTTCCCCACCTCTCCAGGCTTAGGACAGCTAGGATGCTCATTTCAAATGCAGTGAACATTGTTGAGAAGTTATCTTCTTATCTTTTCTGTCCCACAAGGACCGACTGGTTGGTCAAACTGTGTAATGTCTGAAAACCTCATCAAAGTCAGTTATTATTGCCATTTTACAGTAGGAGAGTGAGGGGCCTATATCCTCTCTTCCGCTCCCCAGATGCTTCCTCAGCCCCCACCCCAATTCCAAACATGTTCTAACAAGTTAAAGCCCACAAAGCTATAAATAAGGCAGATCCCCGGCAGGTGGCACATATGGGAAGGCCTGACTGTCATTCTCACAGGTGTGTCGGAGGACGATTGTGGTAATAGCGACGACGACCATGAAAAGCATATGCAGTGTTTCCCATGTTCCTGCCCCTGCAGGATCTCATTCATTCCTGCCAACAGCCCTTGAGACCGGTTCCGCGATTATTTCCATTGCCTAGATGAGAAAACGTAGGGATGTTCCACTCCTATAGAGAGGGCAGCAACCACAGGAGGCTATGTGGCCATGACAACAGGACCCATCAATTCAGCGGGGTGAAAAAGCAAGAAAGTCTCTGAAAAGTCCGTCGGCTCACTTCTGCCTCCGCAGCTGAGACAGGGAAGTGCAGCCCATGCTGCAGAGCCCAGGATCTGAGTCAGCCGTACCCTCGCGGTGGACACTGGCTCCACCCCTCACGGGCTGTGGGGCTTCCCAAGACTTCCAATTCCCATCTGTAAAATGGGGATAAGGACAGCCCCAACGGCACAGAGTTGTAAGCATTAAAAGGATGAATATATGTTAGGTCCCGCATGCAGTGGGTGCTAATGAGTGGTCATAATTTATTTATTTCTCCACTGGCTGTAGTGTAATAGGGTTTCTATGATTTTGAGAAGGAGAAGTTCTGGCTCTGCCTATGTACTAGGCAGGCATGCATTTTCCTGCTTCCAGTCCCTGCCATCATCCTAAAAATACACTGGCATTAACATCCTGTAGTGTTTCTGTAGTTCTGTTTGATACCGTTGGCTATGAATGACCAAAGTTCTGTGGATTTGCTGGAAGTTGAACTAAACCCTTTACATTCTCATTTTAGTTTGTTTTTGGTACTCTGACATAGAACATTGGAGCTACAGATGCAGTGGGAATAGAAAATTCACATTCAGGACACATTTACCGTTTCAGTGTCCAAGATGATTCTCTTGTATTTATCTGATTAGAATTCATCACTGGCCTGATTTCCAAAACAAGATTTTAAGCAACCATGACTTTCCTTACAAAATGGGCCCTTGTCTACATAGATGATGAGGAAGCATGGTCAGTTTGCTAATTCATGCACAATCACCAAAGACTCCCTTCTGAATTCTTTTGTCAATTCACTATGCATTTCACGTGTTTTCAGCAATCAAATGAGGCACCAGGGAGATAGGAAAGGAATAAAGGATCCTTGTCTTGTTTAGTTGGAAGGGAGAAGCAACATATCGAAAAAACTGGAAAATAATTAGGGAATAGAATATTATGATGTGGTCCAGAATGCCAAGAGAGTAAGGGAGGAGAATAGAAGGGAATAATTAGCTCTGAGAATCTTAAGAGAAATGCCAGAAAGACCAACATTGCCAAGAGGCAATAATGACAATAGTTATTGCTGTGAATTATAGAGCTCTACCTACATGCCAGGACCCATGCGAGCATCGTGCATGTGCACAGGATTAGCACTCTAACAGGTCATTTATCTTATTATTCTGATTTCACAGAGGAGGACACCAAGCCTGGTAGAGATTAAGGAATTGCCCCATTTACACAAGTGATAAGGCATAGAGTCAGGGTTCAAACCTAGGTCTGCCTGACACAATCACATGTACAGAAAAAAACAGAAGGTCTGTTGGGGAGAAGATCATCACCCTTCTCAGCGGCAGAAAGGTCAGAGGGGAAAAGAGAAGCCATCTCTAGAGCTGAGGGGCCCTTATGATGCACTAAGAGGTGGGAGGAGGAGGACGCCTTGGCTGGCAATGGCTTTGAAGTGAATAGAGAGGGTAGACTAACCACGAAGGCCACAGGGACCCACCCTCACAGGATGAAACACAGCTGTGGCTTAAGTAATCCCTGCAGCTGGGCGACAAGACTGGAGGGCAGAGAAGCTTGTCTGCAGAGAGAGCCGGGAAGAGGCCATCAGGCATTGGGTGACAAGGCCCAGTCCAAAGGATAGTGTGTCAAAGAAACTGGCTTCACACTCCCTGTATTCTGATATCTGTGTGCAAGTCCCCCAAAGCCAGGAGGTCAACACTGCATGTCCATTTCTGCACTCAGATCTCTGAAAATAAAATGCTTTGACCGAGGATTTCATCTTCTGGTGGACACCGGCACTACAGATCTTTTCCATGACATGGCAGAGAAACTAAAGCACTTCTCTCGATGTCATCTATGGGGAACTCATTCTCTCATTGTATCTTCAAGCCCCATCACAGCCAACCACGTTATGTTCTGCCAGTCTGAAAGGTTATGTTTTTTCTCCTTTGGTTATATATATTTTTTCTCCCTCATAGTAAATAGTAGTATTTACAGCCATGTGAATGAAAATAGCCATTTTTTCTCAAACTATGAATTGGAGTTTACACCCAGCACAAAAAATTAGTGATGGAAGAAAACATTGCTACATCCTGGCAGCCCTGTGCCCCTCCTTCCTTGCTTCTGTTACACTGCAGTCTGTTCCTTCTTCTGTGCCCATTCCAGCCTGCCTAGACTAAAATAGGGCACTTGGTGTGCACATAGGGATGACTGCTGGGCTAAACTGCTTATTTAGGCACTGTCCTCTTTGCTTGGAAAGGGCCGCTTGTGAAAAAAATGTGGAAAATTCTAGAACTGGGCAAACATAAAGCTCCTGGGGTACCCCAATGTGCCTGTGATACAAAACCTTTTCCTTGGGATTGATTTATCACGCAGAAAATAATTTTAAAAGAGATCACCTTCATTAGCTACCTCTTTCTTCCTTGCAGTGGGAGCGGCTGGTTCACACACATGTCACTAATTCCCAGTTGTGGGCACCCATGGGGATGAGCAGGGGCAGTTCTATGCCCTGGGTCATGGGACGTGCCGTTAGCTGCTTGGACGTAGTGTATTCTTTGAGAGAAGTTTCTTTAACAGACTTCACTGGCAGACTGCTCTGTAATTCTGGATATCCAAAGCCAGGGATAAACCCTCAAAACCAGAGCTCTGAAAATTTTGGGTAAGTGTAGATGGATATCTATTCCAAGCATATGAACTTCCAGAAACAACTGGAAGATGGGCTGATTCTGCTTCTCAGTGAACAGTGGTTTGCCTTCTGATAAAAGGAAATGCAGCAAAGCCAGAGGACTTTTTATCTCATCATCATTCAGAAAGTCTGTCTCATGAGGGTAAGATGATGTTGAGATGCTGCGGCGCCCTTGCTCTCTGGGGAAAGTGGACTCTCATTTATTGAGCACTGACTTTACCTTAGGCTCTACGGGGTGTGAGCACTTGGGCTCTAAGGGACATGCGTGCCACTCACTGTGTCTCATTTCACCCTCACAGCAACCCATGCATATAAATAGCTGTCACTGTGTCCATTTTTCCAGAGAAGGGAAACAGCCTGAGTGCCTTAATTGCCCCGCCTGCTGCCTAAGTGGCAAGTCACCTAGGTCCCCATTTCATTTGTGCTCTGTCCACACTTACACTATGCCACCTCCTGGAAATCTGTGTAATACCATCCAGATCATCACCTCACACCAGACACCAACAGGCAGTGTGTCTTGGGCCTCTTGATGCCACAGGTTGATGATTCTCCTGCTCTGTCCCTCTTGTCGGCACAGGTGAGATGGCGTCCTGCAGTTGAGTACAGCCTGGGACTGTGGGAGGTAGCTTTTCTGTGTGAGAAATGTGACTGACACTTCCATTACTCTTTTCATTTGTAGAAAATGAAGTGCCAGCCCCAGCTCCGGCCCCGGCCCCGGCCCCAGCCCCACCTCCAGAAGGTGAGTGAAAACACTGCCTCACCTGTTTGGGCTGCAAATACAGAACACCCAGCCTGGCATGGTTCAGCCTCAGCTGAAGTTGTGAGCTTTAACCTAACTCCTGTAGAGAAGTTGGATGATCGCAGTTGTGATAGGTTTATAATAACACTAATAACACACCGTATTTATATAACCCTCTCACATTAATCTGATTTGGATGGCGCATCATAGATTTATAAAACCCCTCAATTATGCCAAAGTCATTATACCCACTTTTTAGCACTGTGGAGGCTGTCTCCCAGGGCCTGAGGACTTTGCAGGGCTTTCCAGACATAGCTAAGGGCAAACAAAGCCCACGCCTTTCTCATGAGAGTGGGGAGCAGGTCCCACTGCAGTCCTGGGATATGAGTGACCTGAACCACGTCACCATCAAGCACCTCCAGGATCTCCTCTGTGAGAGTTTCCAGGAAGTTTTGGTGGCTTCCAAGGCTCAGCAGGACCAGCCTCTCCAGTTCTTAGTAGCCTGTTGTCCACCAGGTGGCAACAATAACACAAGGAGTAGAGTTGCAGTGAAACTTTAGCAACTAGAGGTGTCCAGCGACACACAACAGGTGAGCTTGCTTTTGTACCCATATAGACCTAAGGAAGAGAACAGGATTAAAAGAATGACAAGCTTCTCAAAGATCACGTGTCTTCCCAGCCAAATGGCCCCCAAGGGGGAGGCAAACCAAAATTATGTGCATCTTCCCATGAAGACCCCAAAGTACCCTGCTTATTACTCTTCCTCCTTGAGGAGGAGGAGAAATTGGCATCCTTTCTAGAATCATCCATAGGGTGTGGACAATCTTCTCAGGATCTTCTTTAGGATGTTTTCTCCTTGCATGTACAGATTTATTTTGTGCATTGAGCACATTAAGAACCTACAGGCCGTGAAAGACATAACCTTTTTCTTCTGCTCCTCAGACCAGGTGCCACGATAGTTCCCTTATTATGCCAAATGTCATATGCATTGCACAATACCCATCTCTTGTTGCTAAAACAGGTCTCCCAAACTCTGCTGAAATTGTCCTTGTTATCTAAGACTCAGCTCACCAATCATCAATCCAAAGAGAGAGAATTCTTGCTTGAAACAAGTCTTTTCTTATATATACCGGAAGTCAGACGCCCTTTGCAGGTATCTAAACTAATATGATTCTGACCAGAAAGAAATAGAAATTAGATGGCCTCAAGTGATAAAATCTGGTGTTCCAGCTCGCATAGCGCATTTAACTCAGTCCAGAAGATTAATATGTACACCAAAATATTTTCTTTGAAACTATTGTAGAATTAAAGATTTATACCCTGACTCCTTACAATAATAATCTAGATAATAATCTATAAGTCCAAACTATTGGAACCATTGCATGGGTCAAACTCCCTTAGAATGTCAGTCCCTTGCTAGCGTCTAAAAGGAAGGGACCCATGTTTTATACTCATTCCCACACCAGCATGTTTTAACATGGTCTTTTAACAAAATCTGTATTGCATGTTTCTATTTATACTGTTTTCAAAAGTGATCATATTTATTAATTGCTTTTATTAAAGTTTAATGTGACTACATACAAAATCATAATTCATGTATAGCATAAGTGAGTATGTAGCATCATTTATGATCTGTTCTGTTTTCATTAATTATTTCTCCTCCCTCATTAATTTCTCCTCCCTCACCCCACCCCATTGTTCATCACACATTGCTCCTCACAAAGAAGAAAATGCTCTCTTTAAGACACTTTAAAAAACATACTTGTACTTTCCACACAGAACCAAAAAAAGAGAAGGTGGCCGGAACTACACCAGGAAAAGGTAAGTTGGAAGGAGAGAGAGTGAGGCTGAATTCAACAAAATTAGAAGCAGAAAGAGGTCAGTAACGATTGCCACTGTCCACAGAACTTCTCTGCAGTATCCTTCCGCGGTAATTTAGAGCTCTTGGTTTGCATCTTTTCTGCACAAGCCAGTCAGCATAATGACAAATGGTGCACTGACCAGTTTTCATTACACACTTTTCTAAAAGAAAAACAACAATGATAAATGTATCACAAGCACTTCTTAGGATGCTAGCAAATTAATTGGTAATTTCCGAGTTCTAAAGTGCATGTGAAGGAAAACAGGTGTTTTGGGATTATACCAATTCGGAAAATTATCTGGATTACCCAGATTTTTTTAATGGAATATTTTCATGTTGCTATGTGAACTGTTCCAGCTTTCACTAGTAATTTTGCAGACCAGCATCTCATTTTGTAATGCCGTGTCTTTGTGTAGAGTTATATAATGATCTATATAGATTGACAATACAACCTTAAGGGACAAATTGTTACTCCTTAATGAATCAGAAACTCACTTATTCCTGTAATATTATTCTATTTTTATTTTATATGGAGGCACCCAGTTTTAGAAAATGAACGAATAATCTTTATCATGCAGTGCTATAGGATTCATGAAATAGTAATTCCTTTGTCTCTCTAATGGAGGAAGTCACTGTTATTACTGACCATCTGTCCTAAGCTAAGGAACATTAGTCTTCTATGGAGGAAAGTTTTCAGAATGTATTTGACAATTCTGCTTTACATGTTTGTATCATCATTTTTTAAAGTTCACCTTTTATTTCTGTAAAGAATAACACCATTTCAATTTGGGAACCACCAATTATTGCCTGACTGCCATAGACATTTCTCTTTTTGCTGGACACCCCTCAAAAGCATGTTAAGTATTTGTTCCTTCTATGTCAGATTTCATTACCTAATTCCTATGATCTTATTGTCTCCTTTACATTAGTGAAATACTCCTTTTCTTTCTTTCAGTTCATTGGACCACTTTTCTTCAGCTAACTTGAACTTACTCTCTCATGATCGAACACATAGTGTGTGTACGCTCATTTTGTCCTTGACCTTCAGTGGTTCCTATGGATAGAAACAGGAATGCTAATCCTGGCCACATGGGCCACAGTCTGAGGTTATTTGCTTATGGAATGCAGGCAGTGCAAACTCCAAGAACTCCTTCCATGAGATGAGTTCAAGGATGTTTGGGCATCCTGGCTGAAGCTATGGTAACACTATTCTCTATGAGGCTGACGGCATGCACTTCTGTTTCCAAATTTGGAAAGGTTCTTGAACCAGGCTGTAAAACTCAACCAACAGAGCAGATGATGTAATCCCAGAGGGCAAGCTGTCAGAGTTTAAACAGAGCCCGGGCCTGACCCTTAATCTGAAAAGCCATCATATTATATTTGTATGCTTAAATGAGAAAATGTCTTTCTGTAAGTTAAAATCAACCAACCAGTCAAACAGTCAAGTTTCTCAACAAAAATTCTTTTCAATATGCAAAACACAGTATGATGGAAGAGCAAGGCCAGATGACTAGGGTGCCCTGAAATTAATAGTACTTTTATGTGACATTTACAAAAGTTAAGCAAGGCCATGGCCACATGCAGTCACTTGCCCAGGTCCATAAACTGCCATATTTACTGTACGTGCCTAGGATGCAAATCAATTTAGGATAGAAAGTGACACCCCTAAATAAAGAAGGTGGGTGAATGGAAGTTATTTCTTAATATATAATCCTCTTCAACTATTATTCACTTTCATCAGGGACAGGGAAATTTCGAAGAAAATATTTAAGCAAAAAGTAGACACAATAATTATTGCTGTGTGTATATCCCCGGTTGAGAATGAAACCTTGCATGAACATAAACAAGATGGACAGGCGCAAAAGACCTTTCTCCAGCATTGACTAGGGTGCCCTTCCCTACCCTTGAGCTTCCTCCAACCCCCCGTCCATCTAGTCATGTTCTAACCATGCAACTCAAGTTTCACTCCTTAGTGCGTCTTTCCGCTGATCATCTCAGTGCACTTTCACCGCCCCCCTTCCTCCTCCTGATTTCTCTTGGACCTATTGCCTCCATCGTTAAACCACTCTTTTCTCCACTTAATCATGTATTAACAGGTCACTCCTTTCCCTAACAGGCTGTAAGCTTTTTGACAGTCAGGCACTATGTCTTAACACCTCTTTGGGCCTTTATCTCATTTCTTCCAGCATCTGGCAGAGAGCTGCTCATGGTAATCTCCCAATAAATTCTTGTAGAATGAATGAACAATTGAATTTCCAGGCTGGCTTGGCTGTTGATGGTACAGACAATGGTAATCCAGATAAGAGTTTTATTTCCATTTAACACATTTGCTGGGCAGGGGTGTGAACACCCCATGCTTACTCCTGGTCAGTGAGGCTCAGAGTGAGGTGCCGCAGCTGTGAGTTCCAAGTGCTCATCCTCAGAACAGATGGATGATTTTTACTATAAGAATGACTTGCTTAAAACTATTGAAAATGGCCATGCCTGAATATTAGTACATTTTCAGCACTTTAATTAGTCCTCTGTCGAATTAGTTGAAGTATGTTCAAGTAATAGCTCCAACAGTGTCACTATGAAGAACATTATTCATAGTAATACAGCATTAAAATCTTCCCCAGATTGCCTGAATCATTCAGCAAAAGCTTGGAAATGTTCTGAAAAAGATTTTTGGTAGTCACAGAATGTGTTTGGTTTCAATATCACCTAGTAAGTAGTGTTTGTGGTTAGATATGCCAACTTTTTCACTTACTTGCGGTGTCTGGGAAACAGCTGATTACCCAGGCAGGGGTTTTATTATTTGTTTGTCTGTTTGCCTCTGGACTTGTCTCTCCAGCTACCCTGTTTCCTAATACTGCCCACTTTGTCCTGGAATTGAAACAATACAGATGACAATGAAAACATGGTGTCTAACCAAACAGCACTGCCAGACATCAGATGTACAAATCCCTTTCACAGTGTTCATCCTGAGAGATGATGTCCTTATAAAAATAATGCTGCTGTGGCTTAGAATTTGTCCAGAATAATTACAGGTGGCAAATCAATGGAATGCTGAGTAGGGATTCTTCTCTATATCCTCAATAGAGTCAAAGAGCTGCCTACCAAAATGTTTTATTTTAACATTCATTTGTCCAACAAGCATTCACTGAGTGTCCGCTGTGTGCCAGGTGAGGGTCTGGGCGCTGGGTCCTGCCCTCCTGGAGCTGATTTGAGGGAGCTTTAGAAGAGTGACCATCAGCAGAGGACAGTGGATTTCCCTTTTGGAGGCAGACAGATGTCATGGAGGGCCATGTGTAGAGAATAATGAGGGTGATCACATGGGATCATACCGTGTTTGGTCAACCAACGATGTATGTGTGAACATATAGTAATGAGATTGGGTTCTGTCTGGGCCTTAACAGTTGACCTATGGGAAGTTTCAAAATTGGTTCTCTGGGTGGTTCCCGTGCCCCAGCAGCCCTAGAATCAGACTGCTTTGAATATCAATACTCATTTCAATTTTTATTTTTGCATCTAACTAGTTTGTTGCCTGTGTATATTTTGGTAAGCTCAATTAGAATAGTTACTGCATCTCTCAATTTTTCTTCCAGAAAAATACTTGCTTTCAGTAATCACTGCACATGAAGTAAAAACTTATTTTCCTTTTTCAGGCATTAACATTAATATTACCACATAAACTATTTTTTGTGAATGAACCCTGTGCATATCAAGGATCTCACATAACTTGAGATGAAGAGTCTTTCTTTTGGCATGACTGTGGCTGACAGACGAGGAAGTGAATCAGCAGAAATTCCAGCAAGTTTTCTCCTAAATGATACATTTTTTTAAAGGAATGATATAAAAATTTTCTTCTTCATTTAGGTCCCTTTACATCTGCAATATAATATTGTCCTGTGGCTTGTTACTTGCATGCTCAAATATTTTTGTGCAGTTTTACCTTTGGGTATCAGGCAATCAACCGTCTAATGTCCCTGTGTTTAATCTATGTATTCTAATTACATTACTTCCTTGTAATGAACTTCATTAAAAATTATATTATGTATGTTTCAATTCTCCAAGACATAACTGTTATAATATGCAACATTGATTTAATAGATTTGGAGAAGAAAAACTCATTAAATATAAACATTTATTGTAAGATAATTCTGATTTCAGAAGCATCAAAGTTCTAATTAAGAGAATATGATAAATTAATCAACTGCCTCAAAACATTATGTATTTCTATCAGCTATTGATGTTATTGCCTTCCATATGCGGGGCCACAGTCGGCTTCTACTATTTTGGTCCCATATGCCAATGTTCACTACAACTGATTACCCTGCTCGAGGAATTCATAAATTTGTCTAAATCAAGCAACGGATTGTATCAGTTTTTAACTGAGGTTTGTTTAGATTCATATACATTTTAATGTTATGTGCTTTTGGTCGTTTAAGAAATCTCAGTTGTTAAAAACTGTATTACTTAAAAAATTAACTTAGAAAGACAAGGTAAATAAACCATAGGTAGAAATTATTTTTTGCTGAAGAGAGTGTGGGTAATTATAAGAATCTACACATTCTCCTATCTCTGCAGTTCTTTCCCTCTCAGTCCAGAACATGTGTAGCCCCCTGAAATGCCAGATTTGTACTATGAGACTGAGTTTTCTCTCTGCTTTCCAGGCATTCTTCTCTGGGAACTTCATTTGTTTAAAGAATCATTTTTATGGTTTTGCAAATGTTATTTTCCCATTACATGAAGACAAATAAAATTCTGCTTCGGTAAATTTCCCTTCTGTGTCGCTGGGGGAGGTCCCTCTGCTGCTCTGGGTTTGTGGTCTTCATGAATGCTGTATTCTAAAGAACCAAAACAGAGATTTAAGTTTTCGTTGTAGTCATCGTCTCTTTCAAGTAGAAAAAAAAAGCACATGACTTTGTTTTGTCCCATTTGAAAATGTACTTTGTGTGATGTCCTGCTTTTCATGTATGTGTTGTTGAATCAGGCACAACTCAAAAGATTTGATTATTCACTTTCCCCTCTACTAGAACCTGTTTTTCCACAGTAAATAAGAACAGTTAAACTTCTTATTCTCACTCAAGTCAACCAAATTCAAGCGGGCAACTCTTTAAGAACTTAAGGTGGGGATCGACATCTCAATGGCGTTTCCTGATCTAACAGGATACCAGGCCCAAAGCTCCTTTAAAAGAAGGGAAACAGTATAAAAATACAGCATAGGAAATTTTAGAAATTAAAAAAAAGGGGAGATGTCACAGTACATTTTGCCCCCTATCAATTATATTTTCTAGCACTTCAGTAAGTTTGAAAATTATGTACAATGAATCAAATATTCCCAATTGAGAAGTAGTTGCTGTTTGGAAGTAAGTGTTGTATCCTCTATGGGATCATTTCCTGGTGCTATGAAGCACGGCTTTTATATGTGCTGCCTCAAAAGTCTAAAATAATTGTGTCTGTGCTCCCAAATAGTCTTAACATTTAGTGGACTTTGAAATTACTCATCCATCAAATTTTACTTAAAAAATTGATCCTCTTTTCATTTTAGCTTTCTGAAAAATATATGATACTCTTTTCTCAATCATTTTGCATTATAAATAATTAACTCAAAGGTTCATTACACACTGTATCCAAAGCAAACAAGCAACAACCTCCAAACCCGTATCAAATGAAACATTCATTTGACTCAAGATGGTTCTAGTTTCTAGTTCATATCTAATAAAGGAAGTTCTTTTCCAGGATTTGGTTAAGGTTTTAAACTTCATTTTCAAGAATTTTCTGGAACTTTAAATCAAGATCCTTTACATATTTCAGTAAATGAAAGCCTTTGAGTAGGTTATAAGAATAATATACTAAATATTGAATTAAATGCATGGCAAATAATACAGAAGTATGTATTTTATTTTTGATTATGTAAATTTTTAATTACCTAATAGTCTTCTGAAATACAGAATTCCCCTGATAGCTCGGAAATATCTATACTTCTCCAAAGGCATGATTGTAAGAATGTTAGTGGATGTTCCAGAAGAAAAGGATTTAAAAGTCAACAAAGTTTGGGGGATGCTAACTGCTATATCATTTCTTGTCTCCACTCTCAGTACCGGCACACATTAGCACACCGAAGGCTTTGAGATATCCCTCAGTAAATGTACACATACAATACAATAAAATACATGAATTTAACTTTATTTAGCCTAGCATTTTCCAAGCTTCCTTGACCATAAAAAAGCTTCCTCTAAAGAATCATGAAGTCCACAGTACCCAGTAAATCACCTCTTGGATTCTAAAGAAAAGACATTAAGGTTCTCCACATATTACATTAGTTGTTTTGTTAAAAAGTCATAAAACATAACCTTGGTTGACAGTTTTAGAAATGAAATTTTAGGCTAATAAATAATATCGGGAGTAGATATTCTAACAGATTTTACAAAAATGTGGTAATTTACCTCCTCCTGTCAGGATTTGTTTTTATAAACAGTCATGTGTGTTTTCTTTATCTGATTTTAAATGATCATGTAAGTTCGCATTTTGAAATCCACAGTTATTATAGTACTTGAAGTACAAAGATTATTACTGTTTACCCTAACACTACTCTTCATGCTTGGGAAGGGGAGGGGCAGAGGTTCAGAGAACCCCAAATCCTTATTTAAGCATTTAAAATGTAAAGACTCTTTGAAATTCAGACATTTTAGAAAAGGGGACTAGTCATGCCTCTGCACATAAACACTACAAAGCATAATTCGAACTTTCAAATGTGCATGGGTAAATATTTTTAAAATTATACAGCATTGGCCAACACCAATATAATCTTGGGAAAATGCTTATAAAGGTTCCCAAAATAATTATTGGTGAACTTAGTATGACAAACTTATTTATATTTTTTAATTTTTGTTTGACGTCTGTTTCCTTAGTATAGAAGGGAAATGAATCATGAGGTCTTGGGGGGCAGGGAAAGAGTGAGTTCTCACACAGCGCACATATGCTTTTAGTCTGCGTCCAAATGATTGTGATGAATGAATTTTGTGTGTCATTGACTTTAATATGAAATAACACAAAAACCACCTCAGTTGGTGGTTTCATCAAGGTCTGCTTTTTTTTGTAAGCATTAATTTTTTTCCTAACCTATAATCACGTACAATACTTGCAGAGGATTCCATTTTGCAGTCTATACTTTCATTGGCTTGCCCTACTCTCTTGCTCTTTTATTTATTTGTTTGTTTGTTTATTTGTCTCTTTTGTCTGAAACACTGAAATCTAATCTTTCAGGTACCTTAAGTCGCCTAAGGCTTTCTCACCAGGTGAAAGTGTTTTGTGTAGTTTCTCCTTTTTTTTTTTTTTCCAGCTTTCTCTTTTCTCAGGATACTTGGGACAAAGTCCTTTTCTGCTTGACTCTTTATTTCCTATTTCTTGTTTCAGATGAAGAGGAAATCTCCCCGCCTAGTGCCCTGCCTCCAGGTTAGGATGGTTCCATTCCCACTCCCCTTTTAATTCAGTATTAGTTGACAGTAAAGGAAAAGAAAAGGCAGAGAATCTTGATGAGACAGGGCACAGAGCAGGGCCCCAAGTTTGACTGGTGCCGGGGCCGAGAGGGAAAACCTTGGTTTTAATGGCAATTTTTTTTTATACATGAGAAACCTCTTAAAAGGAGGTTTTGTGAAATAAATAAGTAAACCTTGGATATAAATTCTAGGGGGGAAAAATGTTTGTTTTCCATTCCCAGCTGTATGTCCTTTTCTCATTCTTTAGATATTCAAATTCTTTTATACTATTACTATTTTTCAAATATGACACACTTTTTATAGGTGTTCCATAATTGGAGCTCTACTGATTTTCCATTCAAGCCGCTTCTAGCTTGTTTCTCCCCATCACCGGAAGGCACAGGGTTGGGGGGAATCCAAGAAAGTTGAAGTGAGCACTCCATTTCCACCCTCTTGGCCTGCATCCTCCAAACCACGCTTCCCTTTCAGGTCTGAGTAGTCGGGCTCTGGAAAGAAAAGATTCAGGTGAGCACATGCCTGGAGCAAGGCATCCTGGCCCCTCCTAATATAATCACTAATGACCTCATTTCTTGAAGCTGTATGGATTCTAATCTTATTTCATTCGATTTGTACTTTTGCAGCAATTTTTCATTATATAGCCTCTTACAAGAAAACTAATGTAGTGAAGAACAATTAATTTTGCATGATACACACACATGCACACATTCAGGAACCTGGCCACATACACCATAAGTTTGTTTATTGTAACTATCCTTTTTAATACTTAGCAAACCCACAGAGCTTAAGAAACTTAAAAAATCTACATAAAAATTTACATTTTTGTAGAACTTTACATATAGTTGATAAAATACCTCCCAAATGCATCCTGACGGTAGCTACAGTTTTGTGATGTTATTCATTCATTCATTCGACAAAAGTACATTGAGGGGCTATTGTGATAGGCCCTCTATGGGCCTGGCACTTCTGCAAGCACTTGCAGGTATAGGAATGAGTGAAACAATAAAAGTTCTTACCCTCATGTTCTAAACATGAATGGCTACAATTCACTATTACTATTAATATCACAAATACACTTAACCCAAAATTTTAACATCAACTTTGGCATTAAAACCAATCGTTTAATCGTATGACTACATTGTGTTACTTCATTGTGACATGATGATCACCTGTGGATAGAAATACTAAGCATGACTGCTACATGAAAACTAAAATAACTAAATGTACATTTCCTTCTTTTCAAGAAACGTTGACAGGCAGAGCATTGGCAACCCATCCAGTGTTTTTTTTTTTCCAGTTATTAAGTGGCTGAAACCGAACTTCTCTGCATTTAGGTCCTGGAGGACAGTGGGAATATCTACAGTTCTCTCTTCCATCCTCCGTATTGGAGCTGCTGCTGCTTAATGCCAGCTAAGCCCTTGGAGTGCAACCTAGGAAATGAAGATAAACTTCCCTTTCAGCTTGCCTCTCTTCACGGGAAAACCTCAAGAAGTTTACCTTTCTTCCTTTTTTCAGTATTGCTTTTTCCCACTTGCAGGATTCTCCTAGTGTTCTCGAAATTTGTACCTGCAGGTCATGATCTGTTACTTAATTGCCAAACTATGGCCACATCTATACCACCCTAGTGGAATCGTTTCGATATACAATAGCAGAGAATCTAGAAATACCAGGCTGTTTTTGGTTGCCTGACCCTTCTCAGTTGACTCACAAACTGATCCATCCTTTTTTGTCTTTTCCAATCCTGTTGTTGTATAGATATGGCCTTATAGTCCGTTGCCTGGAAAAAATGCTGAGAGGACTGCTTTAATATACTTTAATGTATTTCATATATTTTAAATAATGAAATATAATATTTCCCACCATTATTAATCTGTTAGGGAACATACAGGATGGGGAAACAAAGGAACCAGGGCTGCCAACAAGGACAGAGTAACAACCTACCTGAAAAGTTATACTATTTCTAGGAATTAGAAAATGCTCCTTTATCTCATTGTGGAAGAGACAGCCCTGTAAGAATGGGAATCTGTCACTTTTTACTGATGGCTGCAGGGGAGATGGATGGAAAGAATGTTATATTTATCCAGGTTTATTAGATAAAGAAAAGCTTCAGCACTGATGAGAACAGCAAACGCAGGTAAGTCTGTCTAGGAAGAACCTAGACCCGAAATGACCCTTTTCCTCCTTTCTGCTCATTAGAATGGTCTCTTGGCGAATCACCTGCTGGGGAAGAGCAAGACAAGCAGAATGCCAATTCTCAGTTGTCCACCCTGTTAGTAGAAAAGCCTCAATCAGGATCAGTGAAAGTTGGTGAGTGCCAAGCATTAAATCTTCCTTTTTTTTTCAGTGAAGGTGAAATCTATATAACATAAAATTAACTATTTTAAAATGAACAACCAGTGGCTCTTAGTACACTCAATAAAGTTGTGCGGTCACCACCTTTATCTAGTTCCAGAACATTTCATCACCCCAAACAGAAGCCTTTTGCCCCTTTAAACAGTTTCTCTCCCTTCTCCTTCCCCACCAGCCCCTGGTAACCACTAATCTGTATCTGCTTGTCTCTATGCATTTCCCATATTCTGGATATTTCACATAAATGCAATCATACAGGATGTGACCTTTGTGTCTTTCACTTAGCATAATGTTTTTGAGGTCCATCCAAACTGTATCATGAATCAGCACTTCATTCCTTCTTATGGTTGAGTAATACTGTATGTATATACTATATTGTATACATATATTAATCCTGCTTTTTATAACCTGGAAAGGTGAGTGACAGCTGTTATTTCAGTCACCTTTAGCACATAATAGTTGAGTGCCTGGACCCTGCAGTCAGTTGGATTCAAATCAGATTCCTCATCTGCAAAATGGGGCTAAATGACCTGTGGTCGTTATAACCTGCCTCGTTGTATAAGATGGTTACAAATCTGCATACACACTAGATCATATGTATAGTATCTCAAAGGAAGCTAGTTGGACAGATGGTTCACCTTTGGAGATATTCATTTAAAAATATTGATTACACTGCTCCTACTTTAGGCACTGTGCTGAACCCTGAGTATAACATAGAGTACTCAAAATTTACAGCCTTAATGGGAGGAGCAGACACAAAACTTAAACAAACAGATCATCACAGTATCCAAGAGCCATGAAGGAAATAAACAGGATAGTGCGATAGAGAAGTAATTGGGGGCCCTGGAGTTTTAACTAAATTTTTATTGTGATCAGAACTAGTCTTTGACAATTACCAAATATTGCAAAAATGAGCACACAGCTGACCCTATTCTAAAATTACTTCTTTTGGGATATAGACTTTTCAAAAATAGACTTCTTGCAGGTCTAGAATATTGAAGCATATTGTATTTGAATGGAAATGTTTGCTCCCATGTGTTTCTGGGAGACACCAAAACACTGACCTGGATGCTGGGGCACAGTTTTGATGTGCTAGGGTCTATTGGTTATACAGAGTGATAGGCAGGGTTATTTCAGAAAGATCAGTTCCATTTAGTCATATTCCTATGCTTCCAGACTTCCTATCATCTTGCCTAATAAAAAGGATGGGGAAAAAACATATATGTGTACATTTTTCCATTTTTATTTCATATATATATGAAACATATATAAAACCAAACAAAAATATTTCCACTGATTAACCAATTGCTTCCTTTTCTGCTCCATGAACTTCAGAAGCAGAACACACTGGAGTATCCTAAGAACTTCTAGCGCACTCATAAAAAAATCAGGGCCATTTCATTGCAGAATCCCAGGAGCACCAGTCATAGCATAGTCCACACTGCGCACTCCTGTGTAACTCTGACTTTCAGTTGAGAGCAACACAAATGTCAATTTTTAAACCACAGTCTGAAACATTCCTTCTTTTTTGAAGGTGAAAATATCACCTTTATAGCCAAGGTCAAGGCTGAAGATCTTCTTAGAAAGCCCACCATCAAATGGTTCAAAGGGAAATGGATGGACCTGGCCAGCAAAGCTGGGAAGCACCTCCAGCTGAAGGAAACCTTCGAAAGGCACTCTCGGGTATGGCCCCAAACTCCCAGAACAGGGGCTGGGCTAGCCCATTCCTTCTGTGTGGATAAAAGGTCATTTCAGTTTCAGCTTTGAGAGATTTCAGTCCCAGAAAATTCTCTGGAGTTACAGTTCCAACATCTACACTCTAGCATGGTTGTCCTGTCACACCTAAGAGCTGCAGAGCATAGTGACCCCTCCTATATTGAGAACTTTGTACTGGAATCCCCTGATGCAGATACATCTTTAGGCCAATGGTGAGGAATTTGGAAAATAGGTGAAATGTGATGGCCTCCTCCTGTTGGCAAGGTAGGGCTAAAATGTGTCCGGATGCATGTCATTGCAGATATACACATTCGAGATGCAGATCATCAAGGCCAAAGAGAACTTTGCAGGAAACTACAGATGTGAGGTCACCTATAAGGATAAGTTTGACAGCTGTACATTCGATCTTGAAGTACACGGTAAGAGAACCTTCTTATTTGGGTAAATGTGATTTTTTTATGGGCTTTAGAGGATAGAAGAGAAGATGATCATTTAATACTATAAGATTTTGAAAATAAACTTTCTTTTAAAGCTCTGTGTTTTGATTGTGGTAGTCTCAGCAAGCCTGCTGCATTACATTGTAATGAAGCCATTTAAAAGTGGAATTTGGGGGATTTGATTCCTAAGTATCTCTTGTCCATGCTCTCTATATTCCTGTTTCCAAGATGAGGGCTGATACCATTTTTTGCTGCTACAGAAAGTGCCTATTTCATTGGATCCTCTTATTCCCACGCAGGTTTGGGGATAAATTAGTGGTTTGAGGATTGGGGATAAGTTAGTGGTTTGAGGATGTCAGGATACCCAGGTGGGAGGGAGGATTCTCTAACAAGGACTCATGTCAGATATAGGAGTTCTTCACCCATATGTTCTGTGTACTGCCCAGAGTAAATTTAATAGGGATTAATGTAAAGGTGTGCATGTAGTTTGGGTGGGGAGGGGGCTACTTCCATAAGTAGAGAAAGGCAAAGTTGACTTGGCAGCAAAGATCATAAACTTAAGAAGAATCCCAAGTGTGATAAACAAGCAAAAGACAAAGCTGGTGTAATTTAAACCTGGGCCATTGCATTCCAAGCAGTGGAAGACCTACGTTCAGGAAATGAGACTATTCTCTGCAACGTGCCACTTGTTCCATATTTGGAGTAACGTCTTTGGCCTTGGGCACCATGCCTCTACCTGGATCCTTTCTGGAGTAGGGTAACAAGGAGAATGAAGAATCCAGAAACCACTAACCACCCTATCCAGCTTGAGTGCAGGGTGAAGATCAGGAATATAGGTAAATAGGGTAGAGGCTGTCACACAGAAGAAGGAAAGGCCATTTCCCACTTGGGAAGTGTTTGAGGGCAGACTAGAATCTAAAGGTGGAAATCACGAGGAGGTGAATTGTATTTTACCATCAGTGTGAGCTCTTTCATTAAAGCCATGCCAAAAGCCAGGGAAGGGAGTGAGATTCCCATTTGGAGAGAGGTCAAGTAGAGACTAGATGATCAAGGGTGGAGGTACTCTCAAGATTTCTGTAGTAAGTGGGAATCTGGTCCTGAGCAGTGCTTCCTCAAGCCCTCCAGGCATCTCTGAGAATCACCTGAAGGGCTTTTGAAGACTATTGATTTCTGGGTGCCCATCCCTGACCTGGGGAGTCAAAATCTCCAGCGGGGAGATGAAGAAGCCGGTGTTTTCAGGCTCCTTGGGTGATCCTAATGGAAAGGCAGATGGGACGGCACCACCTCAGATCCCTTCCCTGATTCTGGGTGAAGGAGGGTGAATCTGATGTCTCAGCAGCTCAGCCGTCAGGAGGAGAGCCAGCCCCCTTCACCTGGTGTTCTTTCCACCTGAAGATTCCCCACAGCCTGGAAGGTACTGAACACACAACTGCCCTCTTAATGGGTATTTATGTTGTTCTTTTCTTTCCTTTCAAAGAATCAACCGGGACTACTCCAAACATTGACATCAGATCTGCTTTCAAGAGAAGGTAATGCCAAAAGGGGAATCATGAATTTGTATAACATGGAAGGGGAAGATTTTCAAAACTCACTTTCCCTTCCTCCACACTCTGATTTCAAATAAGAACAACCCTTCTCTCTGTAGTCCAACATACCATATATTCCAAAGTTAGCCTTCTAGAGAATCAATGGGTTTAATGTCAAACCAGTATATACTGATTGTTTTTTAGAATATTCATGTTATAGTGTAGCTCCTGTTTTGCAGGTTTCACCTTTGCCATATAAAGAAACACTTTCAATCTACTGATATGTGGCTTCTCCCTTAATTGCCTTACTCCAAATGGCCAAGAAAGATCTATAACAATACACACCTCATAGAGCATCAGTTATGTAATGTCAGAAAAAAATTTATTTATATTGTTTTTCATTTAGAAATAACTTATGGAGCTATTGAACTGTGTGTCCAGAACACCACAATTAAGTAGCTACTTACTGGAATTAGGTCTATTTAAATATTGGATTATCCTAAGTTAAAAAAAACATTGAGTCTGCTGGAATAAAGACAGCCATAGAAAGGCAAAATATAGATACCTGTTTATTTTGCAACTGTCAAGACCAAAAAAATCAAGGAGGGTGGTGGTCCAAGGAAGGAAAATGAAAAAAATTTTCTAGTCTATGAGAAACATAACTAGCCCCTTCCTGCCATTGTTTTACTCTCTGTACTTAATTCTTCCACAATATATAATTCATTAATGAGAGTAAGTGTTTTGTTCTTAAGACTAAATCTACATATACTGAATAAGGAAAGTCATCCTGAACTATTATTAAAAAATGAGTCTGTTAATAAAAGGCATATTTCCCTTCTAAATTGTGAGTAATGAAAATTTTAATTATTTAAAAAAGATATTTAATATTACCTGTCAATTGGTAGGTTTTTTTAACTTATAACTTTCAAATCCTATTACTTTCCTTTTTCCTTCCTTCCCTTCACCCCATGTTCAGCAAATGCAGTGGTCTAAACCTCTGCTCATTCTATGTACAAGTATGTTTTAAGAGAGGGTGACATAAGCTACTAAGTTTTGTGCTTTAAAAGAATAGAAATGTGTTTCCTTCAAAAGGTCTTCTCCAACTGCCTTCTGTTAAATAAATTTTGAAACCACATTTGAATTTGATTCTTATAATTTACATGTTATACACACTGTTTTTAAACCCGCAGACTCTTTTTTTAGAGACCATAGCTAATATTTGTAAAGAGCAGGAAACAAAATCTTCATTAAAAAAAATAAACATGTAAGTAAATATGTAGTGCCATTTATATTTCAGTTCCTTAGCTTCTATTTAGAGTTCATAGGAAATCACGAAGGTGGCTGCATGGCTAACTGAAGATGCATTTCTCTATAGGGAAGCCCCTTTAAAAACTCCTAGTAAAGGGCTCATCAACAATTGGAAGCCAAATTTTGAACAGTACATTTTTAAAGGATATAAATATTAATAAGAAAGTGAAAAGTTTATAATGATTTCCCTTTTAAATAGAAAGGAATGCATCTTTTAAAAAGCTCTGCACTAGCTCCATCTTTATGTTATGTTGGCATCACACCATCTGAGTCATCTATTGATGGACACAAAGAAGTTACCTTTGCATATAAGCTTTGTCCTTATATATTTGACACTGGTACACTTCATCCTGCAAGCCAATCTCTGTCTGACATGAATAACAGAGATCAGCAAAAGTCCTTTGCTTTTTATGCAGATATGTTTCTGGAGCCCCCAACTTGCAAAAACAAAGTACTTTGTGTTGCTTGGCTTAAGTGTATTTGTGTTCATCTTAACACAAATCCAAGCAGTTGTATATATGCAATCTACAAAAATGTGTCTTCTGAAAATCGTAGAGTAACACAAGCTCTTCATGTTTACTTTTCCACAAGAACATACTCCAAAACTTAAAATGTCACTTGTGTGAAAAGAAATCGTTTGTGTTTAGTCCCACGACTTGTGTGCTGGTATGAAATTGCATATACTTATATGTAGAGTGTTTGGGGGGAAACTGTGGTGTATGTGTCTCAGCACTAAACCCAGATTTGCTTTTCTTTTGTTAATGACAGTGGAGATGGTCAAGAGGATGCAGGGGAACTTGACTTTAGTGGTCTCCTGAAACGTAGGTGAGAACCCAGTGATGCAGTGAGGCGCTGTGGCCTGGAAATCTTTTAGATACCCACTCAGAGAAGTCAAGTTTAAAGTGGATGTTTTTCAAAGAATTTCTCACTTCTTGAAAATGTGTTTTGCTTATAGACCATAACTGAGTCAACTAAGAAAGAAACAGAGGAACCACCGCACACTAATCTGTTAAAGATTTTAGCGGATGCTTTTGTACTTTCTTTTTAAATATTTTATGAGTCTTTACACTTTCTTAGTTGGGGATGAGGAGATTTGAAAACTGAGACAGTAGAATTAAATACAAAGAAACCTCTGATTTCTCTCATGATTTCTATCATTGCAATTATGATTCCTTGTTGGGACTGAATAAATAAAGCCTCCATTCTTCTGGCTTTGAGATTTGATTGAAAAATCAATTTCATAATTTTGGTAGAATTCTTGACAGATATATATATATATATATAAGTATGTATTTTTTAAAGGCAGGCCTACTTTAATATAGTTTTTATGATTTACTGTATTTCACCAAATCTATAACACCATTCATTTTAATACATACCTGTATTTTACATATCACTAAACAATGGAAAAATTGCTCCAAATAATTTATGACACACTATTGAATATAAGATACATCTTCATTTCAGAAATGCTTAAAGTGTCCAAAAAAAATGTACATTTTAGAATGTAGTAGTAAAATGGAAATAAATGTTAAGTATTGTTACTCACACTCCCTTAACAATGCTCTCTCTTGCAATAAAATTTATAGATTTTCATCATGGATATTCAATTCATAAGCTTTTTATAGGATTTCTGCCCATAGATAGGTATATATATAATCATACAATATCCTATATTACCTATTTGTTATATATAAGTTATACATATCTGTTTACTATAGTGCAGAAGAAAAAATTGATTTTTGCTGGGATTGTGTTTATCAAGTTTGTGAATAAACAGTAAAACTACAATTCTAAATTAATAATATATAATATTGATATCAGTTTTTATTTAGCTTTCCAGTTTCACTTTATTACTTTTAGTGTTTTCTGTGGTTACTAAAGAAACATAAGTATAAATATGCTGCCAAAAAAATTACAAATAGTAATAAACTGGGCTCATGTTCATTCTTAGTTTAGTTGAATGGCTTTATTCAAGTCCCTCTGAAGGAAAAATTCACCCCTAATTCTAAACATTTAGATTGAGAACAGAAATATAAACAGGTGCAATCTATTAATTGCCCATGGATATTTGCCAATCAACAGACTTTCGTAGTCTCGAATGTGCCTTTCCTTCTTTGGATACCTCACATAATCATCAGTCTCAATTTTATTAATTCCCCAAATTTATTTAAAGCAATTCAATATGAAGTGGCCTTAAGTGACCCTCACTTCCTCGTTCTACAGGTGAGAAAACAAAATCCAGAGATGCTGAGTGACTTACCCCAAGGCATGGAGCTACTTAGAAGCGGGGCAGGGACCAGAATCCCAGTTTGCCTTTTCTGAGTCAGCTCATTTCCTTTGACTCCTTTGAATCTGCCTTGGAAATTGGTGCTTCAGTGTATAACACAAAGTGACACTTTAAGAAGAGAGGTTTTTTTCCTTGCAATCATTTATTCAATAAGGAAAATACTAAATGCTTTCTTTGTGCAGAATATAATGCTTGGGGAGAATATCTTCTTGGGGAGAAGAAATCCAGTGCCTTCCAGTGCCTGGCACACAGAAAGCGATGATACATATATGTGAGAAGAAAAAGGTAGTTGTAAAAACATGGATTTGAGTCTCGGCCCTCCATCTACTCATTACATGACTTTGGTCAAATTATATGTCTTCTCTGAGATACATTTTCTGCACCTGTAAATGTGGAGAATAAAAAGTACTTGATAGGATTATTGTGAGAATTAAACTAAATGTAAAAAGCCTGGCTCACAGTAGATATCAAATAAATATTCATTTTCACCAAAAATATGACGTGTTCCCTTGAAGAGCTTATATTCCTAAAAAGACAAAAAGCACACACATACACCAATCAATCAATAAAAATTTGATACAGATTTTTAAATGTCATGCTCTGATTAAAAAGGAAAAAGAAACAAAAATGAGACTAGTTCTTTCAGTAGTTGTAGAGTAAAAAAAATCTAATGGTCAAAGTAATTAAAGAAAAAAAATTATGGGGAAAAAAATGGGCCATCAACATGTCTCCAGTTCTCATTTTCTTTACATCCCTAATTATGATTTTGACTTATAATTAAATTGTTAAGATATGACTATATTCATTTAATATGCTATACTAATCTACCAGTATAATGTTAGAAATCATTGTGTTTTCCTACTAATTTGTGAATTGCATGTGTTTTCATTGTGGTAATGACGTGTGATTACCATTTCTACTCCAAGAGTTTGTGGCAAAATCTCTCTCTCATGATAAGTATCATTACAGCCAACATCTCTATACAACAAAAGATCTCCCTGCCCTGAACAATAAATATTAGCTAAATCAGAGTAAATCTTTTGGGCAGTATCTTGTTATGGGACCTGACCTATATAAATACTTGAAAGTTTTATTCTACAAAAAAATTCTATAACTGCTTTGTACTTCCCTAGGATCGTCAAGTTATAGAAATTTTGATGTAGATGAAAGTACTGTGAATGTTATATAGGTCTATCCCAATGCCTGGAGAGGAATCAGTGGTACCTACAGAAATATGGATTTTTCTCCCTACTGTAATTTAACATAGGCATGCAGTAGGGCCATGTGCAGCCACCATGGTAAGTAAAGCTATGTTCTGGATGAGTTAAGGAAATGCTACAGGTAGGAGCTTTGATTTCACATTCAAGTACAAAGTGATGAATACTTCTTGCAATTTGGGATTCAATTAAAGATGGAGAGAAAAGGAAGGAATAAGCAAGAGGTCATCGGTGTTCATACACAAAATCTGATAAGATTAAGAACATAGTAGAGCCAAATGTACTTTGGTGTTTTAAATGAAAAAAAAATGGTGACTATGATTGGTTTTATAAATCTACCAACAGAAATCACACTAAAACTGTTGATCTTTATTACTGGCTTTCAACATATAAACATTCATCTCATAGACCTAGACTTATATCAGTGTTTGACTTGTGCCTCTTGTTAGCTATTTTAATCTAGTTTGGTATCTGTAAATAATTTCACTAGTGTCAGGAGGATACTTGAAATGTGTAAGTAATTCTTCTTGGTTGGAATATAAATTTACCACAATGTAATATGGCATAATTTTAAAGTTTGGGGGACTATACATAGGCTGGAATGGGACAAAAATAGAGCTTTTTAAAAAAGTTTTTTTATTAAGATATTATTGATATACACTCTTATGAAGGTTTCACATGAAAAAACAATGTGGTTACTACATTTACCCATATTATCAAGTCCCCACCCATACTCAGCGCAGTCACTGTCCATCAGTGTAGTAAGATGCCACAGGTTTACTGTTTGCCTTCTAAAAATAGAGCTTTAATAAAGTGAGGAAACACCCACAGAGAATATGTACATACATAGCCATTTTAATTGCAATTCTCCAAGATTTCCTAAAAAATATTTAAAGGATGTACTTGAAATTTAGACTGCTTTCAGGCAGTGGATTTAGTAGATCTGGCAAATTATTACCAATATTCCAACTTCAGGACAATTTCCTTAAGCTTTTCAATTTCCCCATGTTAATAGAGGGTGTAGTTATCACTTCAGTGAGATGAACATACTTGTGTCTTGAATTTTTAAGAGGCGCATTTTCTTGATGGTGTTGTCTAGTCTTCCCACAAAGGTTACTGGATGGACCAATAACCTTCCATTTCTTTCCATTGTTCAGATTTGCCTCAGCCTCCTCCTCTGGGAAAAGAGATTTACATGATGATAGAAATTAGATGTTCCGAAGTCTTCCTTGCCTAATGCCACCCTAAACTCTGTTAATAGTTATATTTTCCTCCCCTTCCCATGATTACAATCCAGTATTTCCTCAAGGAATTCTGAAACAGGTATCATTGTGACAGTGCAAACATGTAACCGTTTTCATACTGATGTTTAAGATGTGTTGACCAGTTTTCCAAATAATAGTCCAAGCCAGCATTATTTACAGTAAGTAGTCACTGTAACACTTTCAAATTAACCTGATAAAACCAGTTAAGTAAGCCAGGACTATTTAGCCAGCAAAAGAAATCAATTTAGATTTTATTTTGCATTTACTCTAAGGCTCTCCCCATAAAGCACTTATTCCTGAGTTTTGGTTTCATTTTATGGTTCTAAAATAAGGACAAATGTGCCCTAAATCTTATATTCTTCTAATCATATATGTTCTTTATATGTTCTACATGCTCTTTAGTCAGTGATCAAAATTTGGGATCATAATTTTGATAATTACACTAAAAAGTTACCTTCCCCTTGTTCATGGAATCCTTAACCAGAATTTGCCTTATGTTTTAACATTTACATTTTTATTATTCATAATCAGCCTGCTCCCCCCAAAATTCAATACAGTGCTTTAAGATGAAAATGAGAGAATTTTTGGCAAGTCTTTTTCCCTGCCAGTTTAGAAAAAAAATTTATTTTAAGAATCATACGTATCCTCAAAAATTATGAAAAACAGGCAAACCAAAGAACTTTGTGGAAGTTTCAAATATTTTGTATAATAAACAGCAAATAATGGTTAATATACACATCTATTAATAAGGCAGGGAAATGCTATTTGCAAAATTCAAAGGTTTGAAACTTATTTGTACTGTCTCCATGTATAGCTAGGGTGTGCACCAATGAAGGTAGAGATTATTTTTCTATCACAGACCAAGTTTTTAAATCTTTAGGTCTTAATCCAGCTTTCAAAACGACTTCAATATCCATATCCTAGACGACAACTAATCTTAAGTTCCTCAACACTCACCTCCTATCTAGACTTTAAGTTAAAAATAAGTAAAATACCTTCAGAATATTTCCTGATATCCTCCTCTCCCCTCTAATACTGTGTTTTTAACTAAGAAAAAAGAGAATGTTAAGAGCAAGTATCTGATCGTTAACTATCCGTAAGTTTCTGAGGCTTCAAGCAAAGCAAGGAGACTTCCCTCTCGACTTTAAGTTCTCAGGCTTTTTTTGAACAGTTTTTTAACATTGAACCGAAAAAATTGGTACCATCCTGCCTTGTGTTGAAGGGTGCAGTGGGCAGCCACTAAATTAGGCAATGGTTCTCCCCGGTTAGGGAGGTGAAGCCGCAGGAGGAAGAACCTGAGGTGGACGTGTGGGAGCTGCTGAAGAATGCCAACCCGAACGAGTACGAGAAGATCGCCTTCCAGTACGGCATCACCGACCTGCGCGGGATGCTCAGGCGCCTCAAGCGCATGCGCAGAGTGGAGAAGAAGAGTGCAGGTGAGCCCTCCCCTGGGGCGTGGCAGCGGGGCCCTGGCGCCCGACGCACTGAATTTGGGACAGGACTGGATCGTGTGGGATTTGCAAGGTTTACGCTACTGTTGGTTACCTTTGGCATCAGGTGAAGTAGTTCACTGCCCCGCACATCACTGGCTGTGAGGGTAGCAGACTGCTGCTGAAGGTTTAAGGTAATAGAAGATGTACATTATAGTGCCTCATACAACATATAATGCAATAACAGATATCCCCTCTTTTACTGAGAATTTCTCAGCATTCCCTTTCTCCAGCCTCCACATCTACTTCACTCTCAAATTCTTGATTCTTACTTAGGCAAAGTAGATTCGATGTCTCTTTGTTTTACCATCCTAGTCTTCCACTGATTTGATTGGGCGGGGGAAATTCACTTCTTGTACCCACTACAGTTGCCAAGCGTTTTGTGAGACAGCTATGTTGCTCCCTGGGAATCTGAAGTGGCTGCAGTTTGTTTTAGTTTTAAATACCACTTAAAAAATACGTTGAGATATTGGAATTTTAAATAAAAAAACACATTTTAAATTGATCATTAACTCTTCGAAGTTTCCAATACTTGATTATTGTCATTGGTTTTATGATATGCCAGGGTAATAGATCAATCCTATTGTTGCTTATTGTTTATGTCCAAATAAAATTTAAGGAATCTTACCACCTGTTTTTTAAAAGTCTCCTTTAAAAAATAAAATAAAATAAAAATCTGCCCTTTGTTTCTAAAAGCCTGTGTAAACTTGTTGAGAAATGGCTCCAGAGAAATATAGAAGTGTTTTGTTTTTGTTGTTTTTGTTTTGTTTACATAACTCAGCCATTCCCACTATTTCAGAACTCCTGAAGTTTTATTTTTGAGAGGTGACTGAGACTGTATAGTCAGAAACATGCAGGGCTTGCTGACATCTCTTTCCCCCACACTGGCCTAGCTTATTGTTATCACTTAGCTCTGAATTGGTCTTGAGGTATGTGATAGATAACTTTTTAAAAAGCTAGTGTTTATTTTATCTTGTTAAAATATGAGGAAGTGAGCTTATTTAAACAATAGTACACTTAAATTGGAATAATGGAAATACAAGGATGACAACTTCATAAGGTATTCCGTGCTTCTGTGTATTTTCCAACCTGTCTAAATGAGAATTTTTAAAATCAGGGGGAAAAATATTTAAAAAAAACTAATACAATACTTCTGTTTAGAACTTTTCAAAGATAATGTTTTTAAAAACTATTGTGTTCTATGTTATATAAAATGTTTTGAAATCCTGAGTTCCTGACCATATGTGTAAGGGGTGTTTTAAATGTGTCACTGTTTGGGCAAGTTTCCATGGTACAAAAACGTTAATAAGCCTACTTTTTCAATTAGTCAAAGGTATTCAATTAATCAGTCATTGGATTTACCTCATAAATTCCATGATAAAAAAAACTGTGACATAGAAGGAGTACAATGGTAATGCCAATAACCCTGAAAGTAATCATGCTACTATCAGGAGAATAGGTATGTTCTTCAAATTCAATTTCATTTGTATACTTTATATTATACATTCCCTGCAGAATTAGGACAATCATTTTTAAAGACTTTTCAATAATAATTTTTAAATGTTTTTTCTAAAAACATGTAGAGTCTCTTTAAATTTTTAAACCGTCTTATTGTATATAAATTGACACAGAATTCTAGAATATAAAGGATAATCTGGAAGGTTCCCAATTGTTTTCTTCTCCAAGTCTCAATTTTCATTTAGTTTTAGTTCTCATACATACATTGCTTAAATTCATAACATGCATATACATATTAACATGGTTTTGCTTCTCTACCAGCTTTTGCAAAAATTCTTGATCCTGCATATCAGGTTGATAAAGGAGGCAGAGTAAGGTTTGCTGTGGAACTGGCAGATCCAAAGTTGGAGCTGAAATGGTATAAAAATGGCCAAGAAATTCGACCCAGTACAAAGTAAGTGGGCTTTGCAAATAACCAATGATAACTGTATACATCAAATAGTAGTCTGACTTAATTTTCCGTGAATAAAAGCACTTTCTAGTTTTTCTAGTTATGCTTTTATGATGCAAATCATATGGAAGTTGAGTAAAAATTTTTCATGTATCTTGGAATGATTAAAATTATAGCACTGTGTAAGTTAAATTTTGGTTTATGTTTTAAGTCTGCACAAACTATTTCAAGTGATTTCCAATTATGGTTTTGTGTCACTATAGTTCTTTTTGATCATTTCAGAGCAAAATAAAATGTTGAAAATTTTTGAAATAGATATTTGACATGCCAGCTGGGAATCATGCCTATGAGTAGATAACTTGTTTTTCCAAAGTAGCATCTAAAGCCCATTTTAATATTTCTTGGCCCTCTCCCAAGTGAAGGAAACAGACTAATCCCTGATATCTGATGGTATCGCTAGTCTATTCTGAAACTACCTTACAGAGATCGTTTTCAGCTTGAGAGATTTTCAACTACAATGTATTTTTTAAGTTAACAGGAGCCACATGCATTTATAAAAGACTTTAATCCTGAAAAATCTGTCACTTCTGGAGTACAATTAGGTGGTTCCCAATTTCTTAATATGTTCATGCCTGCAGTGACTTTGTGATGATAATGTTTACATATGGTAAAAATCTTGTAAAGGTGCCTGAATTTGCCAAAAAAAGATAATTTGGTTATCTTTAGAAAATATTGTCTAGTGTATTGTTTTTGAAGTTTTCAGTTTTAGAATTTTCCAAATAAGACTTGACTTTTTTTCTTTAGTCTCTTATAATGCCCTAATATACTCATCCATAATCCAAGTCAGACAATTAAATTTTGTGATCTTCTTGGCTTTTAGTTTTTTGTTTCCTAGTACTCAAGTTCTTTCTTAGTAGATGATAACTGTGATATATCAGTAGTTCTTCAGCTCACTTAGGAGAACATCACATTCTATGAAATTACTGCTTATAATGATTAAGTTCATATTATTGCTTAAATTGTGTAATCATTTATTCACCTAAAAAAATCTGCTGTGTCACTGGGCTAGGCAGTAAGTGGCATCAGTGAATCAATGAATAAGATTAAGTCCCTGTCCACTTCTAATGTAGATGAATTAGTCATCTAAAAAAGTGTACAGAGTTAAAAATCTCTGACCTCAGCCAACCCTATTTTCCAACAATGAGTTAAAAAATTTTAAAGAGCAAACATAAGAGTACTGATTTATATTTGACAATCAAAAGAATAAAATCAAGTTCATCAACTGTTTATCTTCCTCTTATTCAAAACAGATATATCTTTGAATATAAAGGATGTGAAAGAATCCTGTTTATCAATAACTGTTCAATGACAGACGATGCAGAGTATTATGTGACAGCTGGTGATGAGAAATGTTCCACTGAACTCTTCGTGAGAGGTAAAGTGATATCTCTTACTGTAGTTATCAAGAGCCAATGGCTCACCTCCTCCCAGGGGTAGTAATCAAAATGAGAGTGATAGGGTGAGCCCTAGAGCTCCAGAGCAGGAGTAATAGTACGTGTAGAAATGGTTAGTTAGGGTGTTAGATTGGTTCTGCATTGACGCTCCTCTACACTGGCAGTTATTGTGTATCCTAATTAATCCTCAGGTTTGGTGAAGGCTAGAAAAGCAGAGGGGAGAAAAAAACTGCTGAGTAAAAATGCCTCATGGTTTTGACTTAAGCAAGCAGCATTTTGCAATACATATTCTAGTAATAGCTTCTGAAACCCGATGAAGTCTATGGGATAATCCTCATTTCACACACTCCACTGATCAGAAACAGATTTGCCTTGAAACCAGCTTGATTAGTAAAAGAGCATCAGTGATGGTTGGCACTAAGGGTACTGAATACCATCAATTACTAAGACATCATGAAAAGATCTGGAGGGTGTCAGTGAAGCCATAAGTCATGTACGTTCTTTATGAAGCCCTCTGATTACAGACAGTTCTGCCATTTCTATCATCCATTAGAAGCAGAATCATATAATCTTATAGTTATAGTTTCTCCTTCATCAGAAAGGTCTGCTGTCTGGTTTGTTTGCCAAGAGAAGGAAAACTGATAACATGTTTTGTCTACTGTCTAGACCAATCTTTATTTGATTTGAAGAGTTCTGAGCAAACTCAGAACTTGAGAAGACTTACCCAGAGTTGCCAGCTCTATTTTGCAAAAAAAAAAAAAAAAAGACATAAAAAACTCTCCTACCCACCACCATGTAACTATAACTCTATGGACGATGATATATTCTTACTGTTGGTCTAGGATCTGTGAACAAATCTGCAGTCATGAGCAGGTTTTGGACATTTAATGATTTGGATGACCCCTTTTTTCACATTAGAGCCTCCAATTATAGTAACCAAACTGCTGGAAGATACAAATGCCTACTGTGGGGAAAGAGTGGAATTAGAATGTGAGGTGTCTGAAGAAGATGCCAATGTAAAATGGTAAGCAGCTTTCCTGAAGTCTGTCCATTTTTAATAGATTTTTTAAAAATGTACTGTCAATAGTTTGGAGAACAGGAAATGTCTTTTATACATATGAAATGAATCTCAACCTCATCTGTGTTAGTAGAAGTGGTAACTAAAACCATACTAAGACACTGGATTTTTTTCACCTGTGTAACTGAAAAATGATCCAGAAACCTGTATTTGTAAGGATGTATGGAAGTAGGCACTTACTAATATAACAACGGCTCAAGATTGCCCAGGTCTGTTTGACTCCAAAGCCTATAAATGTTCTTAATCTCTATACCATGCTTACTCTCAATATGCCATACTGACAACTTACATGGAAAATATATGTATATTTTTCATTTCATTCCTAGTTACTTTATTGTTACAGCACATCAAAAGAATATTTTACACCAAGAATCACCAATTACTTTACAAAATAAAAACCTATTTATTTTGGTCAGATGGGGAGAGTTTTCTCAAGTTCTCTGTGAGTAACCTCAGAATTAAAAACCAGAAGATTCAGAATCTTAAAATAAAATGCCTTGTTGAGAAGTATAGTAAATCACATGGCAGGAATCTGTAGTAATTATAGTTAGTACAGAATAGATTATTCTTTCTAATCTAGAACCATAACCATCTTTAAAGTGTGTTAAATGATGCTAGTCTTACTAGTGGTAATATCTGCTCTTAGCATCTTCTCTGATTGAGTTTGAATGGGAAGAGGGGGCTTAGGCTCTTTGAATAAAACATAACCAACAAGGTCCATGTCCTGAAGGGTTTTTTATAATACTTTTTAAAATAATCTATTTTAACCTAGGTTTAAGAATGGTGAGGAGATCATCCCTGGTCCAAAATCCAGATACCGAATTAAAGTTGAAGGCAAGAAACACATTTTGATCATAGAAGGTGCAACAAAGGCTGACAGTGCAGAGTATTCCGTGATGACAACGGGAGGACAGTCATCCGCTAGACTCAATGTCGACTGTAAGTGAGACTTCCTGGATGTCTTCCAACTTGGTTTACTAATGGTGTTATGCCTGTTGATTCAGTTTTAGAAGAGTTTTGATCTACTTAATTTCTGCTTGGTGGCAATTTTAAATACGTAAAATTTGATTCCATTCTATTGTGTGTGTATGTAAGTTCAGGCAGGGCCTCTGAGAAAGGAATCAACTACTCAGTTTAATACTGGAGCACAATATTGAGAGGAAAGTATAAAAATCACCTTCCAGAGAAGTTACCCAAAAAGCTAGGAAATATTTTCATCCCAAGCCCACATAAATAGATGGTAAATACTTAGACATGATATAAAATCCTGATAGTGTTTGCTTAATCCATAAGTGATTTTGTTATCTATTCATTAAATAAATGTTCAACGTTTTGCAATTATATTTAGATGGAGAAGGAAGTTACTCAAACCAAGGAGGCTCAGCTGAGAACATTTTAAGAGCTCATTTGCTACTAGTATTCAGAAGCATTAGAAACTTTATGTACTTCCCCAAAGGCCCCCTGTATTTGTCAGTTCTCTGTGGCAGAGTCTGTCCCTTCTAGTTAGCTAAAGAAAATTTAAATAGCGCATCTCACAGGAAGATTTGTAATATGTGCAGAGCAGAAATCCTGCTTCCTTTCTTTCTTTCTTAGTCCAGTTGAGATTCATATAAGCATTGAATTATTCAGAAGTAATCTCAGTTATGCTCCTTACGTTGAATGGGATTGCGGCCATGATGGTTTAATATCAAAACAAGTTTTCAACCATAGGCAGATCCCTATCTGATATTTGTGTACACTTAAAGCAATTACAGTCAATTCTGCTACAATGCAATACATGCATTTCTAACACCACTATGCCATACAAAGTCATACAATAAAAACCACTGGGTTAATGGGGAAAGTCGGGTCCTGGGGCTTAACACTCAAAAATTTTGTTAGCAGCACATTAAAAAAAATAAGAAGAAGCTAATAAAAAACAGTATCACAGTTTTGCACACCAAATGGTTAGTAAACACTACAACAAATATGTCACTTTACAAAGATCTGAAACTTGCTTGTGGAAGCGGTGTGGGAAGTGTTGGAGCTTGTAAGCTATTGTGACATGGTAGAAGGAGGTTATCTGACATTGCATGGGTAGTGTAATCTCAGATGGGCAAGAGAGTGGCTCATACCACATGGATGAACTAAAGTGCAAGTAGATGTTTGAGGTGTACCTGTGTGCATTTTGTACACTGCTGCCTGACTCAGTTCAGCTGGGTGCAGTTGCCTGCAGAAAGACTGAGTCTTTCTCATGAATGAAATTGTTCACAATCCAACGTGAAATTTGTGATATACTCCCATTGTCCCTTAGTATACCCATTGCATTGGAATATATTCTCATTATCAAAACAAACTTTATAGCAAAACTGACTGTACCATTGTGAAATGACACCATTCTTGGCCTGACTGGAGTGTGGGTTTAGCACTTACAACCATCTATTATTTCTGTAGTGAAACCTCTGAAGATATTGACACCTCTGACTGATCAGACTGTAAAACTTGGAAAAGAAATCTGTTTGAAGTGTGAAATCTCTGAAAACATCTCAGGAAAATGGACTAAAAATGGCCTGCCCGTTCAGGAAAGTGACCGTCTAAAGATCATTCACAAAGGAAGGTAAGCAAGCTAGGCGATCTGTAAGCGAATGCTGGTCCCCATCTCGACCTTTTCCACTTTCTAAAGTAAACATTTGATGAGGACGTTTTGTGAATGGTCTTAGGGAGAGGCTCTATTTCTGGTTCTTTGCTTCCAAATAGCAGGAACATGTGATTTCTCTGTTCTGCATCATGTCGCTCCTGTCATCCTGTATCTGCACCTCACAGCATGGTGTTTTGTCTGTTCAAAACCCACTGACTGGTTCTTTCCTTCTAAACATGAGGTTACAGGAATGGTACTGAATTCTAGTTGAGGAACTGGTCAAGATGGATTAACTGTCCCTAACTACTAAGTGTGAAGTGACTTTCCACAATTTGGAGGGGAGGGCATACTATCCTAGAATCTAACAGATCTAAGGCAAGAGTTCTTAACTTGGTGTGGAGAGCGATTGGGACAGAAGGAGCAAGAGTACAGGACAGGACTGATTGTGTTTTTGTGCCTAGTCTCCATCTAAGGCCTAAACTGGGCCTGACTCTGAAAGAAACCTTGAAAAGTTTCCTAAATTCCAGGAACAAGTATCTCAGGAATGTAGGGAGGTCTTATCTCAAGGCCTGCCACCTGGACCAGATGCCCCCAGGCGTATGTGACTTCAGTGATTGGATTATTGCATGATTGGATTAATCTGTAGGCAATACTTAAGTGATTGAATTAAGGTCCTTGAAAAGGGCATGTGAATCTAATCTGTAGGCAATTCATGTGTATATAAGCCATGCCAGAATAAAGCTTCTTCGCATTCTGCACCAGACAGTTTGCCCTCCTGTCGTCTTGTATGTACAGCCCGATGCCCCCACTCAGGAACTGTTCGACTCCTGCCGGCAGGCCCCGGCAACTTGGGATCCATGGATCCTTAGGCAATTATGAATAAACTTCAGGGGCCCCATTAAGTCCTCCAAAATTGTAGGCAGATACTGTGTGTGCAAAAATACATGCTTTTCTCCAGAGAGAGGATCCGTAGTGTCCATCAGCTCTTCCCTGGCTCATAATCCCAATAAAATTAAAAACTCCTGCTCTTAGATTTGGCCTATAAAGCCAAAATCAAGATTATTCATGGTAATTTCTTGAATCTTAAAGTATGGCATTAATAAGTTGTTATATTTTAGCCTTTTTTAAGCTATGAGATTAAAAAAAGAACAGTAGACTCTTGCATACATAATAAGTAGATTGGATTTGTAGAGATAAATTCATATACTCTAAGATAAATGTTTAATATGGATTACTAAATAGGATAATTAAGTCTTCACATTCATAGTCTCTTTCTCTCCAACCTGCAATAAATAAATTAATCAGATAAAGGCCAGATGACTTGTCAGTTTGGGTCATACAAAATCTAAATCTTTGCAAACTCTTAAAAATATGTTTTTCTTGTTAGAATCCATAAGCTAGTGATAGCCAATGCTCTCATTGAGGATGAAGGTGAATATATATTTTCCCCAGATGCCTACTCTATTACTTTGCCTGCCAAAGTTCACGTTGTCGGTGAGTAGATAAAAGAAGTAATTGCAGAATTGTATTCTTGTTTGTTTGTTTTTACTTACCCTGGAAACATAACATATTCAAACTGTGTGATATTTAAATAAAAAAATACATGAGTTGATATTAATCACTAATCATAAGGAGTTCATTCTTAAGAAGTCTTAAAATGAAATAGTTGCAATGACGGTGCCAGGCACCAACTACTTTGATCCTCTTATGTTCTTTTTGGCCAGATAAAGTACTGGTTACTACCAACGGATAGCACTAGCCAAGTGCTAGCCCAGATATACACATGGAAATGACTGATAACAAAGGCCATGTTTAATATTCTAGATCCTCCTAAGATCATCCTGGATGGTCTTGATGCTGACAATACAGTGACAGTAATTGCAGGAAACAAGCTTCGTCTTGAGATTCCTATCACTGGAGAACCACCTCCTAAAGTCCTTTGGAGCCGAGCAGATAAGGTCTGTTCTACACACACACACACACACACACACAAACACATACACACACCACATATACACTGCCAACCCCATTCCCTGCCCTCCACTCATCAGATGAAATAAGAAGGAAAATAAATGCACAGGGGTACAGTACAGATATCATTCCTTTGATAAAGAAAATCACTGATTGTCAAGCAGATATAAAAATCATTCATCATTTCTGACTACCTTTTACGTGACCAAGCATGTTTTTCTGTGCAGTGAGCAAGATCCTGTCTTGCATTCTAATGAGCATCAGGGAAAAGGGGTGGAAGAGAAATAGACAATGAATTATTAAATAAATAAATGAACAAGATTACTTTGCATGGTAGTAAGTGCTATGAAGATTTTTGAAAAGAAAAAAACAGGCTAATATGATTAGCAAGTGGCTGCATGGTGAATGACAACAGCCTCTGTGGATGACCACAAGGCACCCATTACCTGAAGATCAAAGGAAAGAAGTTTCTGGGTGGAATTAATGCAAGTTCAAAGAACAAAAGGAGAGAATTGAGTTTGATTTGTTGGAACAATAGAAAGCTGGTGTGGCTGAGGTAGAGTGAACGAGGAGGTAAATAATAAATAAGGTTGGAGTATACAGTCACGCCAGCTGTCAACCTAAAATTCTATACTCAGTATTTTCAGAACTGTAGGCAAAATAAAATTATTTCCAGATATAACAAAAGCTAGCAGACCCACATTACAAAAAAATGCTGAAAAAAGTCCTTAAGTCAGAGGACAATGATGCCAGATGGAAACTTTCCCACAAGGGAGTGAAGAGCATTGGAAATGATAACTATATGGATTAAACAGAAGGTGTTCTCCTTATTATTTAAATCTCTTAAAAAGATAATTAGCTGTTTGAGCAAAAATAATAACCATGCACTGTGGGGCTTATAGAATAAGTGTAAGTGAAATTTATGACAGTAAAATCATAAGGTCAAGAGGGAAGAAATGAAAGTAAAGATTAGGAGGGGTGAAATGGAAGTATTGCTATTACAAATTTCTTTAGCTGTATGTCAGATATTTTAATGTCATGTGAAAGTAGACTGAGAAGCTGAGGATGTATACTATAAACCCTAAAGGAACCACTAAAATAATAAAGCGAAAAGTTGTAGCTAATAAACCAACAAAGGACACAAAATTGAATCACAAAAAATAATTAATCCCAAGGAAGGTTGAAAAAGAAGCACAAATAACAGATGAGTCATGTAGAAAACAAGCAGCAAGATGATAAACTTGCAAAAGAAAAGTAGATAAATTAGAGATTTCAATACTTCTAACCGTTGATAGAACAAGAAGGCCACCAGTAAGGGTATTCAAGGTTTGGACAATACTGTCAGCCATCTTGATCTAATTAACATTTATAAAACACTTGCATGAACAAAGCACAATGGGCATTATTTTATTTTATTTATTTTTATTAAGATATCATTGATATACACTCTTACGAAGGTTTCACAGGAACAATGTTGTGGTTACTACATTCACCCATATTATCGAGTCTCCCGCATACCCCATTGCAGTCACTGTCCATCGGTGTAGTAAGATGCCACAGAGTGACTACTAGTCTTCCCTGCGCTACACTGTCTTCCCCATGATCCCCCCAACAACATGTGTGACAAACGTAATGCCCCTCAATCCCCTTCTTCCTCCCTCCCCACCCGCCCTCCCCCACCCTCCTTTTTGGTAACTGCTAGTTACCACTTGGACACTTTACCAAGATAGACTAGAAATCAATCTCAATAAATGTAAAAGGATTCAAGTTATGCAAGGTATGTTCTCTGACTACGATGAAATTAATTAGAAATCAACAACAGAAACGTATCTGGAAATTTTCCAAATATTTGAAAACCAAGTAACACTTTCGTAAGGAACTCATGGATCAAAGAAGAAATCATAAGGGAAGAAAACACTTATGAACAGACCACGTATCAGAATCTGTGAAATACCAGTTCCATGGGTGATGTGGGTGATAGAAATGGAAATGGGAAAATGTGGTACATAGTTACTGATAGGGGGCTCCTGTGACCCTGGTGTTACAAGCACCACACTCTAACCAACAGAGCTAACCAACCGCAATCCGGACCAGGCAGAAATGCTGGGGTCTTCGAAAAGCCGAGGAGTCAAGGAAGGGTTGGGCAACTCAGAGGGAAGAGGAGAGAAACCTTTGCCCTTACAAAGTGTGATGCCTTCCAGACCAGGCTGGCAATTTCCAACCCTGCAGGGACCAGTAGAGCAGCTAATTCACCTTCTGCTTGCTTTCTTTTCTCGGTTGGACATTACAACCTCTCATTTCTTTTTCCACTTTTGTACTCTTTGTTGCATCTGAAGCTAGTTGGCTCATTTTATATACAGTAGGCTATTAGTAGTTATGTTTGGGGGTACCAAAAGTTATATGTGGATTTGTGACCACATGGGGGTCAGTGTCCCAATCCCTGTGTTGTTCAAGGGTCAGTGGGATGAGAACATTTTGTTCCACTATAAAACAGAAAAACTATGAAAATTATTTCAGTTATTTTTATTGTGGTCACAATCTTAGATTACTGAAGATTTGTGAGTCCTAATCCAGAATAAAAGAGTAAAGAGTTAATAGTGGAATATGACCCGGTTTCTAAATGACCTTGACCTCTGTTTTCCTCTTTGTTTATTGTCTGTTCACTGTCATATAGAAGCTATGACCTAGGAATTAGGGAAATGGGAGGCTGCTTTAAATCTCTGGTTTAAGAAAGAAGGAAAAAATGAAGGAAGAGAAGGAGAAAATAAAAGAAAGAAAATATACTAGAAGGCTCAACCACACTCTGTCTCTACTTTGGGGAATTAATGTTCATTCTTTTATGTCCTATCAGAGGTGAATAATCAATACTCACCCACTTGTATGGAAAATTGGCATTATAGCCTGCTTCAGTCATGAACAAATCGTTATTTAGTTTCTGATATGAATTTAAGTATTTCTGATTTCGTGGACAAAGAGGCTCCTCTCCTAGAATGGCACTTCTGCACTCATATGTTTAGTCTCCAACTTATTCTTTGGTGAGTTAATGGTGAGTGGACTTTGGTGTCAAATTCCACATCTACTACTTCTTAGCCTTGTGTCCTTGGAGCAGTTTTCTCCTGTGTAAAATGGGATGTCAATACCTTTGTCCTTAGAGTTAGTGGAGAATTAAACTAAGAACATGTGTTTTAGGCATTAACACACATCCATCTTAAGTTACAAGGCTCTCTGGAATAGTCCTTCTCGCGGTATAGGTCGCAGCACATTTTCTTTCTTTCCTCCGTAGGCCATTACGGAGGGCAGTGGCCGGATAAGAGCAGAATCTTACCCTGACAGCAGTACTCTGGTTATTGATGTAGCTGAAAGAGACGACTCTGGGGTTTACCACATAAACCTGAAAAATGAAGCTGGAGAAGCGCATGCAAGCATCAAGGTTAAAGTTGTGGGTAAGTCCTCTGGTTCAACAGACTTCTAAAATCAAGTTGACATGTCCAGATCCAGGGCAGACTTTACAAGCTCTTGGTTCTCTCAGATTTTTCTACATGGCCAAAAAGAAAAGCACAGTATAGCTGTATTGGATAAGCCATCGTCTTTTTCTATCTTTGCCACTTCTTTTCTTTTCTTTCCTCCTCGTTTCTTCCTCTCCCTTGCCTTTCTTTTTTACTTCTTGCCTAGAGGACTAATCGCAGGAATGAGTAGCTAAAGTAAGCCATTTGGGGTTCCTGGCCATTAGCTTTCCACACTCATAGCCCCTGTCCGTGCTCTCTGAAGTCACTGAAACACAGTTGCTAAAAAATTTCCAATATCAGATTCATTGTGGAGGAGTAAGATCCACCTTGGTCCTCAGACGACCACCAAAGTGCATTTTTCCTAAGCCTGAAGCCAAGTGAAATGAGGCTAGCAGGTTATCGATGGTCTACAGTCTCATGAACTCTTCATCTCACTTTCGTGTTCCCTTAAAAAACATAGTACAAACTGACCAAAAATTAATGTCACTTTATTAGCACTGAACTCTATTTACAAGACATGGTGACTTGTCATTTTTGACCTGTGTTCTACCAGTCAACATCTTGAATCTTCCAACTCATAAAATTTATAATAATTAGTCCTTCATTTAGTTCTGCTGGAAGTTCACTTTGTAGCTGAAAAACAAAAAAACAAAGCAAAATCCTATCTGACCTTTAAGCAAGTTACATTTTCAAGGTAAAGAATAAGAGCCTTGAATTCCATGTGGGGCTTGTTCCCTAACATTGTGGCACTAGTTTAAAGCATTTGGAGACATGATCACTTTTATTTTTATTACCCTCCCTTAGCTCACATGGAGCCTGACTTCATGCCCAAATTAGTTACCAAGTACCATTCAGCAAACACAGAAAAGTACTGAGAAATAACACTGCCTCAGAGATTACCACCGAAAAACACTTTCTGATTGACATTTTCCTTTGTGCTTCTGCTCACTTATTTCATTGTATTTTATTTTGTTCTCTTTTATTTTATTTCATTCTATTCTGTTTTTGTTTGCCACAGACATCCCTGATCCCCCAGTGGCACCGAATGTGACAGATGTGGGAGATGACTGGTGCATCATGAACTGGGAGCCTCCTGTCTATGACGGAGGGTCCCCAATCTTAGGTAACTGCATGTAGGCCAGTCTACAGAACTGCCAGTGGAGTTGGTGCCCTCCTTCTGCACCTTGGTACAGAGCACATTCTAAAATATTGCATTTAGAAGAAAACATATTGTACTGTGACTTCAAATATCCATTCAAATTGAAATATATGTTGGCATGCTCTGTAAGTACTTGAGATTTAAATAGTTCTGATGAATACCATATGACTGCCTGTTCTCTTTTTTTTATCTGAAGACAGACAATATCCAATTTTAAAACAACCTTTAAACTGTTCTGGCCAGAAAATGTCTAGTTCCAGAGAATTATGTCTATGAAGAAATTTCTTTTAAAGTAAATTAGAATAATTTGCTTCCCCTATGAAACAAGAATTTTTTTTCTACTTGCTAATAGTGAAACTCACAAAACTGGTCACTTCCCCCTTTATACCTACATTGCTGAGACTTAGAGCCAAATCTATTGCTCAGCCATAGTGACTGTATAAGTTTCTATGGCTTACATATCTGATCTATTTTTATTTTTTCTTCCTAATAGAACTTTAATTTTTTTTAGTCCTGTTATTTTAATCTATATCCTATATTGTCAGTATTTGTATTCCCTATAATCTCTCTCAAATATGTGATGGAATAAGGTGGGTTAAAAATACATGCATACATGACTATTTCACTTAGAGTGCTGAGAATATGGGAAATTTTAAGAACTCTAGTACCCAGCAAAATTTAATTTTGGAGACCAGGGAAAACCCTCAGTTTCCATTTTGTGTCACCTGCAGGATACTTTATTGAGAGGAAAAAGAAACAAAGCTCCAGGTGGATGAGGCTGAATTTTGATCTCTGCAAAGAAACAACTTTTGAACCCAAGAAGATGATTGAAGGTGTGGCCTATGAGGTCCGCATCTTTGCTGTCAATGCCATTGGCATCTCCAAACCCAGTATGCCCTCCAAGCCTTTTGTTCCTTTGGGTGAGTCAAGAGAGATGTGTCTTTGTTGGAGAAATCATTGCCCAAGATTCTGGCTGCTTCCTTCTGACCTCTAACTGGCAGACCTGGAGGCTTCTTAAAGTGCTGGGTGAGGAGGAGGTTGGTGGTGATGAGGGACAGTTTTCTGTCTAAAAAAGCTAAAAAAAAAATCGGTGGAGTTGAATGTCTTCATAAAGTAGGTCCTGGGATTTATTACCAAAATTCCAATGATAGCAGCTCTATTTGCCACTCCCCATTGAAAATGTGTCGCCCACTGACACATGGCTGCTTTCTATTTGTCCTTCTGAAGTTATAACCCAGCACCTTGGTGTAAACACTGAATGTAAAACAACTTGAGATCAGTTCAACAAAGCACAGTTGAAAACTAGTCTCTTTACCTTACAATCACACCTTAAATGATATCTAGTGAACCAAAAAAATCACTTCAGTAAAGACAAAGAAACAGAAGGTAACGATTATTATCTGTCCACTGATTTATGGTAGCGAAGTTTGTTTTTTTTCGATAGAAAGAAGACTTAGTATAAGAGTTTGCACTTTAGAGAGTTATGAGAAATTTACTCTAGAACATTAGATTTCAGACTTTGACTTTTCTCCCTGGGCCTCCCAGCATCCCATACCAGCTTCCCAAATTAGAGGGAAAATACGGCAGCATTTCCAGATCTAGTAGATCTTTGCCCTACACACAGCCCATGCTCAAGGAGTCCTCACTGGATTTTGTTAAGACACAGGCCCTCTGTGTATATTTTGATTTGTATCCTAGTTCATTTCATCACAGTTCCTATGCCCTAACTCTGTAGTTAATAACTTCTTCTTTTCATGTTTCTTTTATCTTTGAAGCTGTGACCAGCCCTCCTACTCTTCTGGCGGTTGACTCTGTAACGGACACCAGTGTGACGATGAGGTGGCGGCCCCCAGACCAGATCGGTGCTGCAGGCTTAGATGGCTATGTGCTAGAGTATTGCTTTGAAGGAAGTAAGTACAACTCGTCGTTAAAACCAGTGCCATCATCAGTAGGTGAGATATGGTCCCCCTGTCTTTTGTTTTTCTTGAGAATTCATCTCCTTCTTACTGAAAATGACAACCAGCCAAAATCATCTTTCTAAGACGAATAAAAATTTGGCTCCTCTTTGGCACTTGAAGCTAAAAGATGGAGATCTTAGAAATATCCTAGCAAGGCAGCCAGATGGGACGACATGATAGATCAAGGACAGAGGAGGAAGAGTTTCTGACAAAACTTCAGGGACTTCCACTTCTTGGATGGGCAGAATTAAATTGTACCAAAGCAAAATAAAAGTCTAGTTAGGATGGAAACAGGTTGGAAATTCTAAACCCTACAACTGAGCAGAGCTATCAAAAGAGCTGCCTATTTCTGGTATAGGAGAAACGATATGTTTGGCTATCTGGTGATCATCCCCTGCCTTCTTAAAGGAAAAATGAAGAAGAAAATTTAAAGACAACTTTCAGGGTTTAAAGAAAGCAGCCTTAAATCCCAGAAGGTGTAAGAAATAGGTTCAACATGTGACAATAACTTGTCTGAGGGCTTGGGTATATAAAAATTTAATTTTTTAGATTGTTTCTAGCAATTTTTAAGTAATGTAATTTAAGATATACACACACACACAATTACTGATGGGAACAACAGAAAAAGAGAAGCTGACACACAAAAAAGTGACCAGGGTGTCTCTAAAACCAAAAAAAGATAATGACCTTCATTGAAAGCTTCTTGTGATTTTTTGATTTCCTGCTTGTACATGACCTGAAAATGGGCGAATAAGACCTGCCCCAGCTCTGGCCTCGGGCTCCACTCTAAGTGACGGTAGGTGAACAACCCACCAGGGAAGCTTGTTCTTATCTCCACCTATGAAACTTAGCCTCTAAGAAAATGCTTTGGACCCCAAACTTTAACTTACATGAAGGAAAGAGAGTCTACAGAGCACATTTGGGAAATCTGGAATGTAAACACAAATACAGCTCCCTGGGAGAAGAAATCTCTTATGAAGAGAAGCTGCTGAAAAAGAAATCCCCAGGCCCCTGGACTGGGGCCCCTGTGGAAACGAGCGCGAGCACCGTGGGTGGGGCAGGAAGAAGGGGGAGGCATGAGGCACCCCGGAACACTTAGTTCCATTTACATGCACTTGACTCCGTTTGAGTTTTCCAGGGCTTAGGAAGCCACTAACCAAAAGCAGTGGAGACAGAAGAAAGTTTCCAGAGTCCCCAGCATGGGAGGGGGGCCGTGTCACTAATGCAATAGGTAAATTCTTGAGCGCTTCGAAATTTGGTTTATTCCCACTCCATTCCCCTCCTCCCTATTCGAAAAAATCATGAGCTCTCCACTTTGTTATTTATATCACTCAGCCAGCTGAATTTCCCAATCTTATATGTGATGTGGCTGCTGAACACGAACATTTTGTGTATGTATGACACAGAGCAAATTCTTTACTCTTTTCTTTCTGATAGGTTTAAAAAGTAAGAAGATACAGCAAAATGATAGATGGCTGTTATTTTGATGTTACCCACCTTAGATAAAATACAACGAAGTGTATTTTACATAATTTTGTGTGTGGTCTGTGTAGATATGTATGTATATATGTATATACATATGTATATGTACACAGTCATTATTATGTACATATTTTGCCGCATAACGTTTTGGAGTTAGCTTTCTATGGAAGTTCTTTCATAACGTGTATATCTTTCTTCTTGCAGTCTTTTCTTATTTATGTGGTTGCTCTATTCTTCATTCTCTTTTAATGGCTGTTGTCCTCCAGACTAATTTTCTGTAGTCTTTAATGCTTTTAGATATGTCAGGTTTTATTCTGTTAAGAGAATTCTTTCTTTTATAAGATCGTGTGTTGGTTTTGACTGTCTTTCTCTTGTTTTTTTTTAATGCCTGCAGCATTTTACTCTTCCTTGTTTTCTTCCTTCTCTCTAGTTCTTTCTTAAAAATTCTCCTCTTGTATTAAATAACTTTCATATTCCTTCTCCATCCCCCAACATCATTTTATTTCTCTGTCTCCCTCAATTAAAATGGTGCAAATGTGAAGGGGTGGGCTATTTTGTTCCCCTCTGATCTTGTTTCATCCTGTTTCCTCTCAAACTTTTCTCCTTTCCTAGTTCTTCACTCTTTTGTGCATGTTTTCTGAGTCTCCTATTTTCTCTTTCTCATCAACTGTCTCTTCCCTAAGAAAATGTCAACACTGTAGCTCCCAGTCTGACCATCAGCTTAAAGATGTATCTGTTTCAAAGTCCTAAGTCATATTTATCATCCACATGCCCTCCCAGGCACCAGGATATTTTGGCTTCCTTGTCCCTGTTATTCCTAGAAGGGATGGAATAAGAGGAGAAGGTTTCCAGAGGGGCTGGTCCAGTCCCATTCCCCTGCTCCTCTCCTGATAATCTGGAAAGTCATCATCCCAAGCCACTGGGGTATGCCCACAACCACCCTTCGAGCCAGCTCCATTCCCTCCGCCCATGCAGAATGCAGGGGCCCAGGCAGGTGCAATTTGTTTCCCTGACTCAGAGCTCCTTGTCACGCAACCAGGAGCTGCCTCTCCAGCGGCTGGTAAGACAGGCTGGTCTTATCATGAGTGCCAGCCTCTGATGCATGAGCCCTACGGTGGGAGCACTGCATTTCCCGGAGACCCGAGAGGACCGTCCCAGCCTGGGGTGACAGGGACAGGGGAAAGCACAGCCTGTTCCACTGTGTGCTTCTCCCCTGTGGAGTCCGGGCCCTGCTCCTCCTTTCTCTTCGGGGTCTTACTTTGTTCCTCTCTGCCTCTTGTTCCCACAAGTTGGGGGTGCCCCGGCCTCCTTTCTCTTCTCTGTGGCAAGCGCCTCAGGACAAAAACCACAGCTTGAACAGAGCAGGCTGTGCCTCTCCTGAGGAACTCCCCCTCTCTAATGTGTTTGGTCTCTTCCGTCACTGCTCTGAAGACAAATCTTTGCATACTTTGCATACTTTACTAACAGAGAATGCTGACTACTGATACGATATTCTTCTGGTGTGAAAGTGGGTGTCTGTAATTAATTTTAATGATGGATTCTCAAAGGTACATCAGCCAAACAGTCTGATGAGAATGGGGAGGCTGCATATGATCTGCCAGGTAAAGTACTCTGTGAAAGCTCTTAAGCTTTCTTACTATATGATAAAGCTTCTGGGAATGAAACATGAAGTACACCCACCACCTACACAAAGAAAAGCCCTTAGAGATGGAGGCGGAGGGTGGGCAGTGAGTTAATAATGTGGGATCCAAACCTTGTTTCTTTTTCTGTAGGCATAATGCATATAAACTTTCAGAAGCTGAAATAGTTGTAAGCCTGGATGCTGGGTTTAAGCTCTCTTGATGTTGTAGACAAAGATATGAAAAGCTTTAAAAAAAAACGTTTTTTGACTGAAGTGAAAGAACTATGCCAATTCCTTAGGAGGGCTTGGCCTCTGAGCTGTGTTTCCTCTTTACTGTGGATATAAGCTGCTTTCTTTCATAAGTGGGAGCATCATGGGAGCATCATTAGATTCCCTATGCTTATATTAATGTCTTATAATAATAAACCGGCCGAGATAAAACATATGACTATAAAGGTCAGTAGCTCTCATTCTTAAGAAATGCATTTTCCTGTTTTGCTGAACTTTTATGTATCTAGATGGCTCGATATCATGGTTACATCAGTCATTACACAACTGAATTGGAATAAAACTGCAAAATTCTTGGGGACAGCTACAGTACTATAAGGGTTTTTTTTCCCCCAAAATACCAGAAACTAACTGTTCTCCTTCTTGTTATTTACATTAGCCATTTGAGGCCATTTTTCATTTAAATATGAAAAATGCCCACCCATGTCTGAGTCCAGAACAAAGTCGTATTTCCTTCAAATGTTTTGATTACAAGTACAATATTAATTTGGAGTCGCCTGTACCAATTAGGATGATTTCTCTCACTAACCGCCACTCCTTCCTTTCTTTTTCTTTTTCGGATTTTAGCGGAGGACTGGATAGTTGCAAACAAAGATCTGATCGAGAAGACCAAGTTTACCATCCCAGGTTTGCCTACGGATGCCAGGATCTTCGTGCGCGTGAAGGCCGTGAACGCCGCCGGCGCCAGCGAGCCCAAGTACTACTCTCAGCCCATCCTTGTGAAGCAAGTCATAGGTAGGCGGCAAGCCTCTCGAAACTTTGTCTCCAGCTCACATTTACGTATTTGCTTTTATTTTTTAAATCCCTTTCTTTCTCAAACCCTACAATTTTGCTGTCACTCCTTTGATGTTTTCTTAATACCTCCTGGGAGCTAAAAGTGAACAAAACATCGCTTTTCAGGCAGTGTGGGGACATCAGCTCGGGGCTTATAACTTGGTAGGAGGACCAGTTCGTTAACCTCACCAGGTCCCGTGGGCCGGCTGTGGCTGCGCCCGCTGGGGAGAGGGAGAGTGTGTGGATGCAGCCATGCAGACGATCCCTACATCAGCAGCATGGCTCAAATGGGTCTGCAAAGTCAAACCACCTTCATAATATGATGAACACATGATCTGCTCATTTCCATGTTTGACATCAGCACTGATGATACAAAAGCTATGGTGGGTAAAGCTGCCGGTGCCTCAGCGTGGATCAAGTCAATGCCACCAAAATGTCCGAGCTGCTCCTATTTTCCTCACCACCGTGCACTCTCAGTTAAAATAAAAGGGCCAGTTCTGCCTTAGAGCGTTCTTGATGAAGCATAAAAATTATTAGGTTTATTAAACCTTGGTCCTTGAGCACACATTTTTCCTGCACTCTGCGTGACAGTGAAATACAAAGAATGGATAAGGCCCTTATGCCGCATACCGCCCCACAATGGCCGTCTCTGGGAACAGCACGTGCAACTGAGTTACAAGCTGAACTAGGGAGTTTTTCATGAAATTCCCTTTTTTAATTTAATTGAATTTTTAATTGCAGTATTGTTGATATACAATCTTATATTTGTTTCATATACAGCACAGTAACCAACTTACATTATGATTGAGAATTTTTGTGTCCCCTTATCTCCCTTGCCCTCCCCACACACCCACCCCAACTCCTACCCCATGGTAACCACCAGTCACTTCTCTGTGTCTAAGAGTCTATCACTACTTTGTTCATTTTGTTTTGTTTTGTTTTTATATTTCACAAATAAGTGAAGTCATATGGTATTTGTCTTTCTACACCTGGCTTGTTTCACTGAGCATAATGCCCTCTAGTTCCATTCATGTTCTTGCAAAAGGCAGGATTTCTTTCTCTTTGTTGAATAATATTCCATTGTGTATATGAACCACCTCTTCTTTATCCATTCATCTATTGACAGACACTTAGGTTGCTTCCATAACGTGGCTATTGTAAATAACACAGCGATAAACATTGGAGTGCATATATCTTCCATGAAATTCCATTTTTACTTGAAAGAATGACTGGGCATTTGGCAGACATTTTCTAGAAAATGAAGGAGTGAGCCTGTCACTTCAAGGAAAACAGTTTAATGTATTTGTTGTTAACCTGGCAATGAAAAAATATTGATCTTTCAAGCAAAAATTAGAATTTTGGAAAACTTATATATATCACCATGGACCTGACAGCTCCTAATACTTAAAAACTTGGCTGATGAAATAGCTGGTGATGTTAATGAATGTGATTTTTTTGATATTGAATAATGGAATGTGTCAATAGTTAAAGATCTGCATGATTCAGTGAAGCAGTATTTTCCAAATGACCCACGCAGGTTAAAAAAAATCATGCGTGGATAAAATGTACATTCAAAATGCTAGTTAGACCAATGGATTTTAATGTAACAGTGTGAAAAGTTCATTGAAATGATCTCAGACTCCACACTGCAGCTAACCTTTAAGAAATTACAGTTTATTGTATTTTAGTGTAGAAGCAAAGAGGAATACCCACAATTATCAAGAAGCTTATTAAAATGTTCCCTGTCTGTGTGAAGCCAGATTTTACTCATATACTTCAACCAGTACAACATACTGCAACAGACTGAAGGCAGAAACAAATACAGGAGTCCAACTATCCTCTATTAAGTCAGACATTAAATAGATTTGCCAGAATATAAAATAATGCCATTCATGTTGCTCATTTTTTGTTAATATAAAATATGATTCTTTCCATTAAAATGGTATTTATGTGTTATTTTTAAATGAATGAATATCTTTAAAGTACTCAGTTTTAATTTCTAATATGGTAAATATTAATGAATTCAGTCCACATAAACAGAAGCTGAGAAAAAGCTTTTTTTTTTTTTGGAAGCAGGGAAAATCCTTGATAATTAACAGTGTGATAGGGTACTGAGACCAAAGAGTTCGAGAACTGCAGTTCCAGGGGAAGGATCACTGGACTGGGGTTCTGGACCATGTTCTGCCACAGATTCATGGTGTGGCTGCCTAAAACCTTTTGGGAATGAGTGAGGAAATGGATGGATGGATGGATGGATGGATGGATGGATGGAAGAAAGTACGAAGTGTGCACATTTCCCTAGAAGATTCTGGAGACATAAGTCAAATTGTATTTCCGTCATTTAATAGCTATTTGATCTTGGACAAGATACTTGATCTTTCTGAGCCTTAATTTCTCCATCTGCAAAATGGAAAGATAACAGTATTTACCACATCAGGAGGTTGTGAGAAATAAACAAATTAATCTATGTTGCTTGCTGAACAGTGTTTGGCCCAGAACAAGCCCTCAGTATATGACAGCTTTCTGATGATGATTTAATTTGCCACAGAATCTTGCGGAGTCTCCTTTTCGTCGGATGTAGGAGGGAGTTAGAGCCCCTCTGTCTTCTCTTCCCCAAGACTCAGTAGTCATCACCATCATTATCGTCTCCTCAAGTTTGTGGGACATTTACTATTCTCAGCCATTATGCTAAATGCTTTACGGATAAACTTACTTAGTCCTCACAACAATACTACGAATTAGGTGCTCTTATCACCCTGATTTTACAGAACAGGAGTCTGAGACCAGATCTGCTACCTGTCTGATCTAGGACTCAAACCCGGATCTCAGATCTAAAGTCCATGCTTCTAAGCAGAGCATAGGCACTGGAGGCTGTCTCTGGGATCAAATCCTGGCTGTGTCACCGAAGGCAAATTATTTCACTTCCCATGTTTCAGTTTCTTTACCATAAAGTAAAACAATACCTACCCATAAAGTGGCTGTGGGGTTTAAATTAATCCCCTTGATGAAAAACATTTAGCCCATGTCTGCCACCTGCTCAGCGCCGAAGTGATAAGACTTGTTTCATCGCTGTGAGCCTGTGAGCCTTGGACTCCCTGCTCCTCATGGGTTTGCAGCCCCATGTGCCAGGTGCTACTATCTTCATGGTATTTACTTAATGAACCTCAACACACACTGGGCTAAGGGCCCACTTCATGGTGTACTTTGCCATAGCCACACGAGGAGAAAGTTACTGTCAAATTCCAACAGAATTACCTAAATAACAAGTGCTAGGTGCTAAAATGTTTTTGTTTTTATTTTGTTTCTGGTAAGAACAAATGGGCAGTTCTACCTACTCATGTGGTGCCTGTAGACCATTTATGGAATGTTCACTGGAGAATATGCCTGTGAAAAACTATGAAAAAAATATATGAGAGGGCCTAAGAGAAAATTTGGTGTTTTTCTGTAATGTTGCTTTAGGCTTCTAAGGACAATAAAAATAAGAAGTTACAATAAAATCAAGGGAGTCAAAAATGAATTTTGTTGAGTCATCTCTGCTTGAAGAAACATTGGGAACCAAAGTCATTGTACATAATCTGTTACTGGCACAGCTAAGATTTTCCTGCAGAGCCCCGAGCACAGGGATATCTCAGTGAGTCCATGCCAGCATGCTTATTCAAGGCTATTTGCAGTTCACTGTGCTGATCACAGAACTATGCTGTTCTGCTCTCACTCAGAGTCTCCAAAGATTCGCATCCCGAGGCATCTGAAGCAAACTTATATCCGCAGAGTTGGAGAAACCGTCAATCTGGTTATTCCTTTCCAGGTAATAATGCAGGGGTCACTCATTTTCTCTTTCCAGTGTGGGGTGTTGAAGAAGTAGCTCCACAGACAGGGGTTTGCTGTGTGTCTTCAACATCCCTTCTATTAACCTATCAGCAAGCCACAACAGGAGCCCATAGGAAGGCTGTGCCTTACCTGACTGAATAGATGCTTGGTTCCTTCTGCAAGGGGAGCGTGCGTGCTCAGGAATCCTGAGAAGTTCCTTTGTCATATAAACTGAAGTTCCTTTCCTCTCTCAAAGTCTTCTCTTAAAGAATAGTTCCAGCAGCTAGAAAGAGCAGAGAGAGAATTATAGACAAGTCTGAAACAAGCAGTATGATACAGTAGAGTACTATTTACATTGAAACCAATATAAACAATCTTATATTGGTTTCAAGTATGCAACACAGTTACCCACATTATCAAATCCTCACCCCCACTAGTGGAAGATGTTACAGAAACACTGTCTATATTCTCCATGCTGTACTACTATACCCATGACCAACTTATATTATGATTGAGAATTTTTTTGTGCCCCTTTTGCCCCCTCACCCTTATCACCCACCCATGGTAACTAGTCACTTCCCAGTGTCTATGAATCTACTACTATTTTGGTCATTTTGTTCTGTTTTTAGATACCACAAATAAATGAAATCGTATAGTATTTGTATTACCCCACCTGGCTTATTTCACTCAGCATAATACCCTCTAGGTCCATCCATGTTCTTGCAAATGACAGGATTTCTTTCTTTTTTATGGCTGAATAATATTCCATTGTGTAAATGTACCTCCTCTTCTTTATCCATTCATCTATTGATGGACACTATCCTCACCAACACTTGTTATTTCTTATCTTTTGGATAGTGACCATTCTAACTTGTGTGAGGTATATCTCATTGTGGTTTTGATTTGTATTTCCCTGATGATTAGTGATGTGGAACATCTTTTCATGTGCCTGTTGGCATCTGTATTTTTTCTTTGGAGAAGTGTCTGTTCTGGTCCTCTGCCCATTTTTTAGTCTGGTTATTATTTTATTTTATTTTTTTGGTGTTGAGGCATATGAGTTCTTTATATATTTTGGATGTTAACCCCTTATCAGATAAATCATTCACAAATATATTCTCCCATACTGTATGTAAGATGCCTTTTTTGTTCTTTTGATGATGTCCTTTGTTGTACAGAAGTTTTTAGTTTGATGTAGTCCCATTTGTTCATTTTTTGTTTCCCTTGCCCAAGGAGGTGTGTCCAGGAAAAAAATTGCTCATGCTTATGATCAAGAGATTTTTGCCTATGTTTCCTCTAAGAGTTTTATGGTTTCATGACTTACATTCAGGTCTTTGATCCATTTTGAGTTTACTTTTGTGTATGGGGTTAGACAGTAATCCAGTTTCATTCTCTTGCCTGTAGCTGTCCAGTTTTTCCAACACCAGTTATTGAAGAGACTGTCTTTTCCCCATTGTATATTCATGACACCTTTATCCTATATTAACTGACCATATATATGTGGGTTGACATATGGGCTCTCTATTCTGTTCCATTGATCTATGGTTCTGTTCTTGTGCCAGGATCACACTGTTTTGATTACTGTAGCTTTGTAGTATAGCTTGAAGTCAGGGAGCATAATACCCCCAGCATTGTTCTTTCTCAGGATTGTTTGGCTATTTGGGGGTCTTTTGTGGTTCCACATAAATTTTAGGATTATTTACTCTAGCTCATTGAAAAATGACATTGATATTTTGATAGGAATTTCATTGAATCTGTGAATTTCTTTGGACAGGATGGCCATTTTGACAATATTAATTCTTCCTATCCATGAGCATGGGATAGATTTCCATTTATTGGTGTCTTCTTTAATTTCTTTCACAGTTTTCAGAGGACAGGTCTTTCCCCTCCTTGTTTAGTTTTATTCCTAGGTATATTATTCTTTTTGATGCAATTGTAAATGGAGTTGTTCTCCTGATTTCTTTCAACTAGTTCATTGTTAGTATATAGGAATGCAACAGATTTCTGTGTATTAGTTTTATATCCTGCAACTTTGCTGAATCCAGTTTTTAGTTCTAACAGTTTTTTGGTGGAGTCTATAGGGTTTTCTATATATAATATGTCATCTGCACATAGTGACAGTTTTACTTCTTCCTTACCAATTTGGATGCCTTTTATCTCTTTCTCTTGTCTGACTGCTGTGGCTAGGACCTCTAGTACTAAGCTGAATAAAAACAGTGAGAGACATCTTTGTATTGTTCCTGATCTTAGAAGAAAAGCTTTCAGATTTTTGCCATTGAGTATGATGTTAGCTGTGGATTTGTCATGTATGGCCTTTATTATGTTGAGCTATGTACCCTCTATACCCATTTTGTTGAGTTTTTATCATGAATGGATGTTGAATTTTGTCAAATGCTTTTTCAGCATCTATTGAGATGATCATATAGTTTTTATCCTTTTTGTTAATGTGACGTATGGCATTGATTGATTTATGAATATTATACCAACCTTGTATTCTTGGAATAAATCCCATTTGGTTGTGATGGACAATCCTTTTGATGTATTTTTTAATTTGGTTTGCTAATATTTTGTTGAGGATTTTTGCACCTATGTTAGTCAGGGATATTGGTATAAAATTTTATTTTTTGGTAGTGTCTTTGATGTTGGTATTAGAATGATGCTGGACTCAGAAAGAGTTTGGAAGTAGTCCCTCCTCTTCTGTCTTTTGAAATTCTTTAAGAAACGTGGGTATTAGCTTGTCTTAGAATGTCTGATAGAATTTCGCTGCGAAGCCATCTGCTCCTGGAACATTTTTTGGGGGGGAGTTTTTGATTACCAATTCAATTTCATTGCTGGTAACTGGTCTGTTCAGATTTTCTGTTTCTTCCTGGATCAGTCTTGGAAGGTTGTATTTTTCAAGGAATTTGTCCAAGAAATTCAATCTTTATAACCACCCTATGAGATGGGAGATGGGTACTATCATTGTTATAGTTTTACAGAGTTTAAGTAACTTGCATAAGATTACACAGCAATTAAGTGATGGAGTCAGGATCCAAGTACAGATTCCAATGCCCCAAAGCCCATATTCTTAACCATTACGTTGTGTTGTACAGGCTTTGAATGTAGAGAGACCCAGCTGTAAGACCTGGTTCTAGCACTTACTTAGGCCTTGGGCAAGTCATTTAACTCCTTTATCCAAAAAATTAGGATAATAATACTTATTATCTTGATGTGAAAATTAAGGGAAAGAGTAAATGTGATACATACCTAACATGGTGCCTTGCACACAGAATGCAAGCAACAGGCAATAGTGAGCATTGCCATCAGTCATCCACCAGACTGTTTTCCAACCAAGAAGGGGTAAGCCACTGTCATTTTTTTGTAAGCTGAAAAAAAGTCTTGAGACAATCTGATTTCCCTCCCCTTCTACTTTTTCTCTTTTTAGGGAAAACCAAGACCAGAATTAACCTGGAAGAAGGATGGTGTAGAAATTGATAAGAATCAAATAAACATTCGCAACTCTGAGACTGACACAATCATATTTATCAGAAAAGCAGAGAGGAGCCACTCTGGGAAATATGACCTGCAAGTCAAAGTGGAGAAATTTGTGGAAAGTGCATCAATCGATATCCAGATTGTTGGTAGGTTTGGAAGAAGGAACTAGAATGTCCTGTTGAAGCAATGTTTGGACTGACTGTCCTTGTCTTCACGGCAAGAGTAAGAATTTTGGTTGGGTTGGCTCTAGAGAAAATTCTTTTCCCTGGAATTTTCTAAAAATAGCTATATTAGTGAGATTTGTTAGCATTTCAAAAGAATTTTTCACTGTAAGAACTAATCATGGGAGACTTAGGGCATAAATTAGAGAAAAGCAGTGTACATACTTTTTACTGCAAACTTTCTGTACTGCTTTATAGTCCATTTCTTACTCTGTTTCTCAACTGCTGGATGATAGAACTATTTCCTGCATTGAATTCTTGCATAAGAAACATTGTAGATTCTATAAATAGTTTAACATGTTTCTTACTACATCTAAAATTTGGTAATAATAAAATTTTAGTCCAGAATGAAGAATTTTTATTAAATGTCAGAAAGAGGTACCTAAATGAAGTTAAGTAGTTAAACACTGAGTTGGTTGATACCATAGGGCTAGTTAGTTACTTACCTGTCCAAATAATAAATCCATTTAGTTCTCACTTTCTGTCCAGAATTAGGGGAATAGAGGGAATCTCTTACAGATAAGCCTGTCTCACTTGAACTGTTCTAGAATTTTTGAAATATCAAAAAATAAATTTAAGAGCACAGCTAGAAAAAAAATGACCTTGTTTCCAGTCATTTTAAAATTAACATTTCAGCAAATTTACTGACACTAAAGATTTTCTCTCCAAAAGAACAACTTCCTGGGACAAGCCTTCCCTTGGGTGAAAGTTCATGCATGCCCTTTAAACTAAGCACGGTTTTCTTACTAGCTGAATGTTCTTGATTTTTGAAAAGTTGAGGGGAGTGTTGAGCTACCCTGTGCCCGTGGCTGTGGCCTGGCTCCATTCTAATGGAAGCTCCCATGGAAGGGTCTAGAAAAGCACTGCCTTCTGAAACATGGGGAAAGGCATTTTTTTTTCCACTTTGCTACGTAATTGCTTTACCAGGTAGTTATAAGTGCCTGGCTCATCACTTGCAAAATTAAAGTGTTCAGGGAATAGTAACTATTATTCTAATTATTTCTTAATTCCAAGCATATGTGTCTGCCATGGCTAAACATCTAGCAATGCCATTTACTGTTAAGAAGCAAGTGTTTAAAAAATCAATATGAACACTGAAGACAAAGCTGTACATGGGCTGCAGGATGGACTAGGAAAAGCCAGGCTTTCTGTGGGACGAATTGGTGAAAACAGGAGATAAAAAGCTCTAGATGTAGAAACTCATGATTTGTAATTGTGGAAAGAAAGGGAGGATTATCACTGTGGGATCCCCCATGGAGCCTATGAAGACAACTTGTTAAATCATATTTAAAAGAGAGAACAATATTACCAGAAAGCACACTAGAGTTTATTCTTCTGAGTCTGACATGTGGTATTGGAAAAGTAACTTAATTTTAATATGTGAAAAAAATATTTCAGGGCAGAAAGGGTGATGTTTGCACTCAGAAGGATGTTGCATGTGAAATTCTCTGAAAAAAATAAGAAATACTGTGCAAATACAGTTATTGTCCTTCCTTGCACCTCTGTGCATAATTTGGGGACATGGGGGGGGGCTCCCAGTCAAGATTTGGTTTTATTGACCCTTTGGTGTTCCTGAATGTTACTGTGATTTACTGGAAAGTCAGAGGTCACAGAAATTCACATGGTGCAGAAAATAAAGTGAGGAAACACTTCAACTCCTCATTAATGTATTTTTTTTTACATAAAATGGAAACGCTTGATAAATACAGATCAATCTTGGAGGGAGAGTTGGTAGAGTGAGGAAAAGAAGTTTCTTTCATGGCCTTCTGGTGAAACAGAAGTACCCCCTCAGGCTGGGGACCTAATGCTTCTCACAAAAAGCCAGAGCTGCCCAGCCCAGGTGGGCTCTAAGATTTCACAGCTAACAGCACTTCACTTAGGCAGGCTAGCCTTGTGACTTAGTGCCAGTGGCCTATCCCTGGAAGGATGGTTAATGAGGTTTGAAGTTTCATTTAAATTTTCTTTTCAAAATCCTTTTCTCCTCCTTGAAGATGAAAGTCAAGAGTTTCCAGATAAGCTTAGCTGGAGTGCATTACACTTCTCTGGAAAGAATGGCAAAAGACACATCGGTAGAAATGCAGGAAGGGTAGGACATTCTAAAATATCCTCCTGTAACAATGTACAGTAGTTCTCCCTTATCCAAGGGGAATATGTTCTAAACCTCCAGTGGATGTCTGAAACTATGGATAATGACAAACCCGTATATATATTTATTTATTTACATACTATGTTTTTTCCAATACATACATACCTATAATAAAGTTTAATTTGTACGTTAGGTACAGTAAGCGATTAACAATAGCTAATTATAAAATAGGACAATTGTAACAGCATACTGTAATAAAAGTCATGTGAATGAGGTTTCTCTTTCTCAGAATGTCATATTGTACTGTTCTCACCCTTCTTGTGATGATATGCTACACTGAAATGCCTAGGGGATGCGATGAACGGAGGTAAATGATGTATTTTTGTGATGTAGCCCTCCACTCTTACTGACCTTCTGACACTGTGTCAGGAGGAGGATCATCTATCTGCTTCTGGAATGTGGTTGACTGCAGATAACAAAGCACCAAAAGCAAAACCACAGATAACAGGGAATGACCACATGGTTTGGGAAGGCGTGTGACCTCATAACGATGCCATAAATTTGTCGTACAGATCGTCCAGGTCCACCCCAAATTGTGAAGATTGAGGATGTCTGGGGAGAGAACGTTGCTCTATCATGGGTGCCACCAAGGGATAACGGGAACGCCACCATTACAGGTTACACTATCCAGAAGGCCGACAAGAAGAGCATGGTAAGGTCTGGCCTTCTCTGGGTCAGCGGCAACAAAATCACATTTTATCAGAAGTGAAAGGAGGATGCATGAGGTCCTCTCTGGTGAGGAACCCCTCAGGGCTTTCAAGAAATGATGTGGCCTTGTGGAAAGAGTAAGGACTTTGGAGCCACAGAGAGTTCAGACTGAATCCCAGCATTGCACCTAAGACCACATGTACATGGACAGTCGCCTAACCTTTGGGATCTCCATTTTCCTCATTTATAAAATAGGGACATGGATACTTATATTGCTTGGTAATCATGAGGCTAATACTATATAAAGCAGCTGGCACAAAGCTCAGTAGAATTCAGTCAATTCATTTGTTCAACAAATATTTACTCGCTCTGGATTTCGACTCAGATTTACACCCACGCAACTCTTTCTTCTTGTCAAATGAATGTTTGATAGCATGGATAAAAAGCATGTGCAAAGGTTCTTTGGAAGAAAGGACCTTTGAGCATTCAAGAAACAACTCGGTTGGAGTATGAATTATTATTGACTATGTTTTATAAATGAGGAAACTAAGGCTCACAAAGGATAAATGACTTGCTTGAGATCACCAGATTTTAGATACTAAAGTTTATGTCTTCCTGAATCAGAATCCACTACAGATCTTACTACTCCCTTACCTGTAAGTAAATGAATGAATAAATCAATGTTTGGACCCACAATGGCATCGGCCATTTTCGTTTTCATAGGAAGAGTAAAACATCATATTAATGATTTTGATAGGAAGTCTTCAGGTATTTATACTAGTAGATCTCAGTAAGAACTTAGGTTATGAAGTCACATCAGAGTGTAACTTCATAACCTAAATTATAAGGATGAAGATTAGAAAGGGCAGTCTAAGTAACAAGAATGGATTTCTAGCCTCTCTTTTTCATAAACTACTTCTAGCGTGTCTTTTTTTGTGTTATTCCTAGGTGGATGTTACATTACTAAAGAAGATTTAACATTTAAAGCACCATCTTTTAGCTAACTATGAACAGCTTGAGAGCTAGATTAGGGGATGACTTTGCAAGGGAAGTGTCTGAACATTTTGGATTTCCTTAGCAATGAGGGTTCTTCTTTGGACCTTAGGCCAGATGCAGGCAGTGAATTAGGGCATGCCATGGCTCCTAAAGAGGGCTCTGCAGGCACCGCCCTCCTGCTTCTACCCCCAGCATCCTTGCCCAACATTTGTCTTCTTAGATTAAGTATCTAATCAAGTCCAAGTGACCCAGGACTTTCCTCCTGCTCTGTGTGCCTGAAGCCTGCCTCATGAGAGGATGGTCCCCGCCCCGTGCCCCTCTGTGTTTCTGTTGTGTTTCAGCAGGGACAGACCTCCCAGGAGATCTTACTCTGCCCAGCGCACTTCCCAGGAGATCACCATGCCATTGTCTCCTTGTGGCTACAGATGCTATTCTTCACTCAAATTCTTATAGTCATTCGTAACTTCCATAATAATTGTTTTCATAATGTGTGCCAACCCATTCATTTTTCCATTCATTTAGTATGTGTTGAGCACTGTTTTAGCTGCTGGATAAAAAACAAACAAAAACAAAAAACAGGAAAGGACAGCTACTACTCATGGAGCATTCACAGTCTAGTCAAGAAGACATAAAACCAAATGATAAAAAAATATAATAAATGTTGGAATAAAGGCTTGCATAACATGGTTTGGGAATAAAGGAGGGCATAACTACATTTGTCTGATGGCTTAAAAATATCCAAAATACAGGGTTAATGATGGCCTAAAAGTTCTAAGGAAAATCTTTTTCCTTTATTAACCTTTTCTCAGCAAATGTACTTTCTGTTAGTGGTACTACAAACATGCTACAATGTGGCTTTCTACTGGTTGCAAGATAAACTTTGAAACCACTATTTTTCTTGGTATAGTGAGGAAAAAACTGAGAAAGAATTTGCTAGTTTTAGCTTCTCATTCATTCAAGTATTCAATAAGCAGTTTTTTAAATTTTGAGCATTGAACCTTCTGTGTGCCATGTACTGCAATGGGCACTAGGGATACAAGACATGAGAAGAAAAGTCCATCTTTACCATCATGTTGTGTCCATTCCAGCAAGAGAAGTAGAGAGTAAACAAGTAAAATAGTGAATATATAATACAATTTAAGGTAACAAGTGCTGAATAGAAAACTTAACCAGTGATAATGTGTGACCAAAGTAGGGTGGTGAGAAGGTAAATAGTTAGGGGGAAAGTAATATCTGAGCAAAGACCTGAAAGAACATAATATTAGGCAAATTTATTGGATGATACTAATTTTTCGTTAGTGATTTAGCATCACCTCTTCCTCAGAATAGATAAGTCAGCACCAAACTTCTGTAATTATACTTTGTTTACAAAAGACAGGCAGATGGGTAGGTGGATAGATAAATGACAGACCCTACAGTTATGAAGAAAATAGAAAGGTAGTAGTAGTTGATATCTAGGGTATATGAATCTAATATGCAAATGAAGATTAAATGACATTTTAAATGTTAGTAAATTAGAAACTCAAATAAACTAAATGTACATTGTTATTACTCTCACTATGAAAATTAGTGCTGTTTTTCTTTTAGTTGATGAAACATCCCTGTTACGTATTCCAGTCAGCAGTTGGAATAGTTGTTTATTTTTGGATGATTTTCCTCAAATAATTATTTGTTTTCTTTCAGGAATGGTTCACCGTCATTGAGCATTATCACCGAACCAATGCCACCATCACTGAACTGGTCATAGGAAATGAATACTTCTTCCGGGTCTTTGCTGAAAACATGTGTGGCCTCAGTGAGGATGCAACAATGACGAAAGAGAGTGCTGTGATTGCCAAGGATGGTGAGTTAGTAGTGGACTCCGCAGGGGCCGTCTGGACACCATTCCAGCATGGGGGGAACTCTCAGACACCAGCTGGATGGCCTACAGTTCAACTCAGCCTGACAATGCCAGGAGAGAGCATCAGGCCCACAGGAGAAGGGCTCAGTTCCACAAGGCTGCCTCCCCACTCCCCACCCCAGCACTTCAGATGTCACCTGAGCTTCTGACAGGCTATAAAGCAGAGGTTCCCGTGACCCCCTACTCAGATTCCATGAATTTGCTAGAGTGGCTCCTGTACTCAGAGAAACATTTTACTTAGTAGATCATTGGCTTATTATAAAAAATTCATTGTAACTCAAGAAGAGCCAGACGAAGGAGATGCATAGGGCAAGGTATAGGGAAAAGAGCTTCCATGCTCTCTGAGAGCGCCCCTCTCCCAGAATCAGAAGGTGCTCACCAACCTGGAAGCTATCCGAACGTGCTCTATTACATAGGCATGATGAATTAAATCAGTGGTCACTGGTGATTGAACTCAGTCTCCTGCCCTTCTCCCCTCCGTGGAGATCTGGAACTGAAAGTCTCAATCCCCTAGTCACCCGGTTGGTTCCTCTAGCAACCAGTCCCCATCTTTGGGTGGGTGTGATGCAAAAGACCTTGTTAAGGTAACAAAAGACCCCTTTATTGCTCTCATTACTTAGGAAATTTCAAGGGTTGTAGGAGCTCTGTGTCAGAAGTGGGGCTGAAGCCCAAATACGTATTCTTATTATAAATCACAGTATCAAACTGGACATCTGGGAACCATGGTTTTCAGGGCAGATGGAGAAGACTGAAAGAGGAAAAGATGTGGCAAAAGAGAATAAGAAAACGGTGGGCACCCATTTTTAAATGGTGGTAAAAATATCCAAGTAAAATGCAATTTTACAAGTAAGGCTTTTCAAGGAAAATTAAATTATTATTGCATTCTTAAAAACACAAGTTTAATCCATTCCAGCTTCTGGTCAGTGGGTCATACATGGCTAAAATCACAGGGGTAGGAAAAAGCAGACATTCACTTCTCAATCTTGGGTTGCTTTTATTCTTGGACCCCTTCAATGTAGCTACACAGGAGACCTGATCTGCAAGGAAAGGAGAAGCTGAATTCCATCCCTATCACTTCATTTCCTCATAAACCACTCTCCTGAAAGCTCTGTCCCACTGCCTTTCATCAACACATTGTTCATCAAAATACTCAGACACCAAACTCTTAATACTTGTTTCAGTTTCAGACGGCATCTGGCTTTCTGTCTCGTGTGCCCTTCAGAATCAGTGCTGTGCGGTGTTCATAGTTTTTCCGATTTTTTTCTAAGCTAGGGGGAGTTTTAATCATGAGTAAAGTATGCCAATAACAATATGTTCTCAGGCCAATTTGTATATTTCTAATATTTGCTTTTAAGGGAAAATCTACAAAAATCCAGTGTATGAAGACTTTGATTTCACAGAGGCACCCATGTTTACTCAGCCTTTGGTTAATACCTACGCTGTAGCTGGTTACAATGCTACCCTGAACTGCAGTGTGAGAGGAAATCCTAAGGTACCATGTTCTGTTTTATTTAATCACATTAGTTAAGTGTAAGAATTAACCCCAGACTTCCTCTTTTATATTAGACAGGTTGTAACTGTAAGTAACACTATGAATTGACCATCCAACTGCTATTTTTTTTTGGTGTCTTTTTCTGGGATAGAGAGTAGGACACAGGGTGGTAGTGTTGACAGATAATTAAGTGCACTGTTTAAATAAATAGTAAAAAGTGCTTATAATTCTTTACTAAAGAATACCTCCTAAGGAAAAACTAAACCACCTATCTTTAAAATAACTGACAGGTAAGGAGATGGAAGAAATACTGGCTTACCTGAAAAATTCGGTGGTAATATTGATTCATCAAATTTCCGAAACAGATTGAAGCAAATAATGATATTCTAATACAAGGCAGAAGTTCAAATGTGCTGCGATAGGAGTACAGAGTACTAGGAAGGGAGAGATTGCATCTGATCAAAGAGATTTAGAAAGGTCTTAAGGTTTCTTGTTGGCATTTGAAAAGAACAACAAATTAACGAGTGCTGCCCATAGAGCTATCTATGCCTGGGTGCACTGAGGGAAAGCTCCCTAGAATTTGGAAAATTGCTAACAGTGGTTGTAACTTTGTAACTCCTGGGGGCGGGATGGGGGGAGAGTATTTTCCCAGCCCCGGGCAAAATACCTTTGAACCTTAATCAGTCAAAGGGAGAAATAAAGTGGGAGAAACCTGTTTACTGTTTACAAACAGTCATCCACTTCTGCTCACCAGTATTTCTTGCGACCCACCTGCAAAAAGGGATGGCACCCCCCACAACTCCCGCCCCGATCCAGATAGGCCCTCACTCCCGTGGTAATTACCTATTGATATGGAGGTAAACTACTTCTCTCCACCCCTTGGAAACACCTATTGATATGGAGATGTCAGGAGAGAGAATATAGAAATATTGCAATTTTACCCACAGTTGTGTTTTCCCTGCAATATACCATGAACAGAAATAGAGAACTCAGCTGGAGAGGCAGACTGAGGATGGGAGGAAGATCCTGAATTTATTATTTTTTTCATGGCTTGTTTAGATTTATTATAGAAAAGGTACTACACCAACTCTTAAAACATTTTTTTTTATAATTTATTTTGGTATCATTAATCTACAATTACATGTGCAATATTATGGTTATTAAACTACTCCCTTCATCAGGTCCCCCCCACCAACCCCATTACAGTCACTGCTGAATTCGTTTTAAATTGAAAGTGATGTCAGTACACCCAAGTGAGGATGACCAGGAGGCAGAGGAGAGGCTCACGGGAGCAGAGGAGAAAGGCCAGGGTGCTGATGCAGTTTGGGAGTCCCAGGCACCAAGGGTCTCTCTCTATTCTATCCTTTGGAGCTGAAGTTCTAGAAAGGAGCACCATTGAGGAAAGAAGGTAGTGAGTAAAAAGCAAAAGATGAAGGTGTGAACCTCAGTGAATGCTTCCCCTTGGAAAGAGGAAATTGGCAGTGTGAAAGAAGCACAGAAGCATGTCTGTAGGGTCTGAGCAAAGCAAAACCATCTAAGAGGTGGAAGAGAGAATGCAGAGGGTGTGCATTTACCAAGGGAAGGAGAAGGGAGTGGAGGCCAGTGGTATCAGAGGTAGGTCAAAGATCAAGGAGAATGGAGTCACCTTCCTGGACAACTGGCACATTACCGATCTTGCATAATATGGAGTATCCATTTCCACTGGATGATGAATATGATTAAATGGTATTTAATTATTAAATTATTAATAGAGATTAAATGGTGAGGAGGCATAAACAGCTCAGAAAGAATTATAAAAGGAAAAGCAGGAAAACAAAGTGAAGAAAATCAGATGGTTGTGATAACATTATGGGGATTCTCTGAAAAATGTCCAACAATATACACTCTCTAGGATGCAATGACTTCGTGAACCTGTAAAGCATTTGGGAAGATTGCCCCAGACCTGTCCTTTAAACAAACCTGGCTTGCTTCTTGAGAACTGCCCATTTGCTTTCTCGCCAAGCATTAAGTTGAATTTAATTTGAGAGAGACAGTGCTCAAATCAGTGTGGATCCTTCTTAAATAAACTTTCTGTCTAAGCCATGCTTTAAAATTCTATCCCAGGCTTTGATGGTCTCGTAGGCTAAGTGCAGGTGTGTTTTAACCTAATTTACTTCAATCTTAACTACAGCCCAAAATAACCTGGATGAAAAACAAAGTTGCTATTGTGGATGATCCAAGATACAGGATGTTCAGTAACCAAGGGGTCTGCACTCTGGAGATTCGCAAGCCCAGCCCCTATGATGGAGGCACTTACTGCTGCAAAGCAGTCAATAACCTCGGGACAGTGGAAATCGAATGCAAACTGGAGGTGAAAGGTATGCCATCATAAACTAAAATGAAAGAAAACCATTCCATTATTGTCCTTACTGCAAAATACAAATTGCCAAAATGTTAGGGGGTTGGCAAGGAAAGGGAGGGAAAATTCGGGGAGAATACATTTTTGCATTCTACAGTCACTTGGATTTAATGAAGTAGGCTTCTTTTCATCTCTTGCAATTCTTGTTCACTAAAGGAATATTAGTTTCAGTGGAATGGCGGTAAGAATGAATAGGTCAAAGAGATATTGCTTCGGTGATGTAGTCCATCTCTAAATAGAAGCCTAGTTTAAAAGCTCATTTAATGAAATCACAATTAAGGAATTTACACTATTATTAATTAGTTTACTATTTTGTGAAACTTCCTGTAGGTATATTTGGATAAGTTTGCTAATTTAGTGTTTTAACATTATACATAGAGAATATAGCACATACATATTATAACCAGTTGCTTTTCAAATCTCACTAGAGAATTTCTGTTTATAGGCATGCATTTCATTTATACTAGTTTTCAGAAGTGTTGCAACTAGTGTAAACCAAGAAAACATATAAGGATTTAAATGCTAGAAAAGTCTCAGAATAACCTGTCATATCTTAATCAATTTTTCATATTAATTGAGTATAGTTTTTATATGGAAGTTTTCTCCTGACAAGCAAAACCTACTTTGGGACACCATGAAAACTCCTACAGCTGTCAGTCATCATTATGAGATGATAGGTGACATAATCCTAATGTCTCTTCTCGTTCTTATTGTATTATATTGCCTTTCTGTGACAACCGAAGTCCTCTTTTCCTTACATCTCTATAATGAAGAAGTTATGATCTAAAAGCTAGAAAGATAACTTTGTAAATATCTATTTTATAAAAAATACAGTAAATGTTTACAGTATTTTAGTCCTAAATCTAGTATAAATATAGTAAAGAAACATCTTGAAAAAAATTTCCTTTTACAACTTTTAAAAAACAGTGTTCTTTCTCTTGTGATTTCTTTCTATCCTCAGGTAATACAGTATAGTAGATTCGGAGTTGAGTGAGAGTGAAGAATTCTCCAGTTTTTATCCTCTCATATATAAAACATATTCTTAGAAAATGTCAAACCTTACTATTGAGATAGTGCTCACAAATTGAGATGTTATTATTTTAGCTGTTTATTTAGCTTTAAATGCAGATTAAGTTCACAGTTGCAAATACATCTGGTTTAGAAACTTGTAGCATTATTAGTTCCATGGCATTATTGGTACTTATGCCTCCACATCCACAAGAGACCAAGAAAAACCCCAGTACCACTTCCATGTGCTTTGAACATAACTGAATATTGTTAATGATACAAAATGATGATTTCATAAACGGTACAACATTTGGGGTCCTCCATAAAAGCACATAATGTTATGCACATAGATGATATATTCTTTCTAGTAATTGTACAGTAATTGAATTTAATAATAAAAACAATGTATTCTAGTACATAAATTCATGATAAGGTATCAAATGTGTTATATTGATAAAAACTTTTGGTCCTAAAAGTAAAGCCAAGATTGTTTATCATCAGATTGTTATCTGATAATAGGTGACTTGAATCAAGTTAAGCTGTGAAAAAAAAAAAAGGTAAGAAAGTCAACCAAGAATAAATAAATACCAGTACAAATATTCTAATTCTACAGTGATATATCAAGGAGTAAATACCCCTGGACAACCAATCTTCCTGGAGGGGCAGCAACAGGTTTTAAAAGTTAATATCCCACTGGATATTTCTACTTGCTGTTCCATTCCTCTTACATGAAATCTCACTTTGCATGTAAAGCTTGACTTTCTCATTTGCTTTTAATTGTATTTCTTAGTGGCTCATGGCATACAGTGTTTATGTCATGAACAAGGAAGGCCAAATTATTCAAGGACATTAAGTAATGTAGGAACTAAGTTTTGCCAGAAAACTAAATATCATACCACAGGTCCCCATAAATTAAAGCCAGGAGGCTACATTTGAAGGTGACCTGTTTTAGACATAAGATTATCAAAATTTAAGTATCGATGGGGTTTCTTTAATATTTTCATTTTCAAAATGTAGAGAGAGATGATCTTCCTTTAAGATAGCTTCCAGTGTAGTTCCCTTCAATTCTTGTTGAAATTCAGAAAAGTGTATCTTCTTAAACTGATAAGTTGTAGAAAAAATGTACTCTGGGCATTTTGATGGGGAGAGGACACAATTACAATTTTTGGAATATTTAGATCCAATATTTGGAAACTTTCATATTTAAGATTTCCCAATGAAAAAATTCACTAATAGAATCTTTATAACCCACCTATCTGCTGGACATTTTGGCTATTTTCATAAGATCAAAATTATTTCATATATTCAGGAACTTAAAAGAAAATTCTAGGCCCCATTACTAAGTGTATTAAGTGATAGATGAGTTCCATCATGTATGCATGATTTACCCCCATTTGGGAGAATGAATATCGAAGTTCTTTGGGGCTGGGTAAGCAACCCGATGTAAACTCTAAAGACGTAGAGCTTACGCCTGAGTTTACTGTGAGCTTTCAAAAGAGGAAAGAATTAAGGCTCTTTCTTTAAAGTTTTGTAGATTATACATGTAAATCACTTTCTAGTTGAAGTTTGTTTAAGCCTTGTGTTTATTTAGACCAGTCCTATATAATCAGTTCAGAACACAATATTATAGAATATGCTAGTCTAATATTTATATCTACTTGATAATTTTGCCTTTTAGAATTTCAACATATATATATGTACACTAATGCTTTGTCTTTTGTCTGTTTTTCTTTTGTTGAAAAACACTATATATATATGTTGTAGGGTTTTTTTTTATATAAGCTAATGGTTTGGAAGCTCTTACCATAAATATTCATTGTACAATCGAATTGGCTTTGCCACCTTTTCCGGCGAAGTGGTTGTGCATATTAATAAATGTGTTACATATTAATGATCCTTTTGAAGTGACTGGATCCCTGCCCTTCGTTCCATGCGCTTCTATTTTCCTACATCTTTCACAAGACTAAGGATTAATGAAATCACCTCATCATAATTGTGACCATAATTTCACCCAACAAGTACTCAACTTTGGTTTTAGCACTTTATTAATGCTTACAACTTCTCTCTCTCTCTCTCTCTCTTTTCCTTAGTTGTAGCACAATAAGGATTTTTGAATGTATATTATCATCTAAGGTAAGCTTTCATATGGTTTCGGCATATGAAGCTTATGACTGTCATAAGCCATACAAAGCCTGTGGAGTATGGCATGATTTTCATTATGTAATCCAATGAAAATAGGCTGTTTAAAACCTCTAACTTTGTAGTTGTAATTTGTATTTCAGTATCCTGAAATTAACAGCTAGTACTTATTCCTCGCAACCATCTCCTGTTGACATGAAGCAAGTTGTTGAATGCAGTAGAGCATGAATTAAAGCATTTAATGTAGATGAAAATGAGTGATACCCAAGCATTCTGAGCTCTTTGCATCAAGGAATGGACATGTACATAAGTGGCATCATTTCTACCAATATGTGACTTGAATTTTCTTTAAAAAAAGGAGAATGACTTTCCCAAATTTGCATTAAAGAAGTTTTAAGAATGTTCAAATGGCATGCTGTTTTTGTCTGGACGTGAATTTATTAGCAAATAATGAAGCACTTCTCTAAAGGACCATGAATTTTTATGATTTCCTGCGTTCTCTTGTGAAGGGTACTTTTATTTTTAAAATGTAATTCAGAAACACAGAAGGTAAGTACAAAATATTTGTAGGTGTTTCTCTCACCCTCAGAAGGTACTGGACAGGTTTTACTGTTACAAAATAGTTCCAATTTCTGCACTGTTAACGGTGTCTAAGAGCCTGAGATAAAGGATGGAGAGTAGTTCCTTTTTCTTCTCCAGTGTGCCTGGGAACTCTTTGTGCTTACTTAGAAAGAACATTAACACACTGGAACAGTTCTCCGCACCGATTCAGAACATGGTTTGTATTTATTCTGCCATTCAGTCAGAACACTGAAATAATCTATAGAGGAATCCCAGAACGTCTCAAAGAGCAGCAAAGACTTTCCAGCCAGTTAGGAATTCAAACTAAGATCGAATAATAGCAGGGAACCAAAAAAACTGCTATGGGTCTCCCAGGAATTTGCTTTTCCTTCTAGATGCCAAGTGCTTTAATTCTAAGTGTACTAAACCCAGGAGAAGATTTCCAAGTAGGGACTGAATGAATCCTTGTAACTCACTGGAACATAATTAGTCCCATTTCCAGGAAGCTAGTGAAGAGGTGTTATTTCAGTGAATTTTTTGTATAGACAGTTTTGACTTTGCCTTTTCCTTTTTGTCCTCTCCAGGTGGACTTTCCTTCTGCAGGCTCCTCTTGCAAGGTGTGCCTCCTAACATAATTGATGCATATTTGCGAGACTTGCAATCAAGCAATCCTGAGGAATAGTAAGGGCCTGGGCACTGCTCTCTACACGCCACTGCTTTGAAATCTGGTTGCATTGAGAAAGCATTTTCTGTTTTTCTGCCAAGCACCCAAGTGTGGTCATTTTCTTTCCTCCTAAAGTTGAAGAAAAAAAAAAATGTTTGCTCGGCGTACTTAATTAAAAATGGCAAACAGAATCTCATTTGAAGTCAGCATTTTGGTCATTATTGTCTGTGCTTGGCCACTGTACTTTAAAAAAAAGCAAGCTGTAGAATAGGTGAAAACAGTTATTTTAGTTTAAAATAGTAAGCTATAAATGCTTTTTTTTCTCCAGAGTAAGACACATAGAATAATGCACAATGGTAGAATCTTGAAAATCCACCTTTCTCTTCATCCAATAGATCTTCCTAAGCAAAGCAGAGTTGTTTATTTCACACAACCATGTTTAACACCAGTGAATCTGTGCCTTTCTCCCATGTGAATTCACCAAAGGCTTCTTAAAGTCTTTCGGACAAGTTTTCTCAATAGAAGGGATAATGTACTCAATAAATGGTACAATGAATCTGAAGTGTATGTGATGAGATAACACAGTATTTGTTTACATGTTTGGGGTTGTGTGCTCAGAAAGAATTGAGGACAAAAGGCTGGGGGTCAGGATGCTACCAAACTCAGGCCTGACCTCCATCACGTGTCCGGCATGGCATTCTGGGGGAACCCCCAAATCTCTCACCAAAACAGCCCGTTGTAGAGACAGAGAGCTATCGCAGACTACAGAGCAGTTACAGATTTAGGGTTCGCTGATGGCATCCATTCAAATTGAGGAAGCTTTCTTCAAAATCTAGACGCTGAGAAACATTTGTAACAAGCCATAATCTTTACAGCAGCTTCCTTCACTCTTCCTGACAGAGAGAAAGTGTCAGTTAGGGAGAGGAGTAGAATGTGAGTAAAATACCACACCATTATTTACTCCCTTGCCTCCCCACCTTTTTTCCTATTGGTCTATTGTTCTAGGAGCTAAATACATTGTGACCTGTAGGTGGGCCCACAGCTCTGGGACACCATTTAAAAATATCTGCTCTGTGTCCTTTCCAGATTAGAGCTGGGAGGTTGTGATGGTGATCAGCTCCCTGGGTTGGTGTGGAGGGAAGGAGAGGATGGTTGGGGTAGTAATAGTACATTGCACACGGTAAGGGAAAACTTGAGCTCTTGTCCAAGCTATGGTGGCTGCCTCTTTTTCTGTCCTGTTGGTGATCTTGCCTTACTGGTTGTTAAGAATACCAGCTATCATCCCATGGTCTCAATGACTCTGAAATAATAATGTGTGCAATCTCTATGTAAACCCCCATTTTAGTCAGGAAATCTATTTATGCATCATTGACTAAGGAATTTTCCACAAAAGAAGTCTGGCTTATCTATAAAGACTTAAAGATCATATATCTACACGCAAACCAAATAAACAATAGTGTGGCAAAACCAGTCAGGGTGGCGCCTGCAGCCTGGCTTCTGGGTCAGAGTCCCATGCACCGCTGGGCTGCTTGCCTCATTCAAGCAACCATCTGCCAATTTTGCCAAGCCATGGTCAAGTTCGTGAGGCTATTTATAAACATTGCCTGAAAGTGACTAGAAAGGATCCTTACGAAATACTGGTTCTCCAGTCATGACTTAGGCTCTCTCGCTGTACTTTGTACTAGATAATGTTATTTTTCCACATGTGATCTCTCATATTAAGGGTACTCATACACCATGAAGTTCCAGCAAGGAAGAAAAAGTCTATTTAGAAACTACAAAGGGCAAAAGAATCAGAAGTGGTTATTGCTATTTGCTTTCCTACAACTTTGTTCTAATTTTGTTTAAATTTCACTCTAGTACAGAAAAATTATATTACAAGAATTTACCAAAAATTTGGGGGGGAACTAAGCACTCATTAAAATGCTTAAAGGATCACATTTATTTCCTTGCTTTATATGAAAGCTCAGTGAATGTTTTTCTCTAAACTGATACAGAAATAGAAGAAAAAAACACGATTCCCAAAAAACACTGGAACAAGTTAATATATCTGCAACCACTCATTTTTAAATTGAATTCTGGAGCATTCTACCCAACAAATGAGTTATTGAATGCCTGATGGCTGCATGTGATGGATTCAGCTAAGAACCCAAAGACGAATAAGCCACTTCATGCCTTCAAGGAATTTACAACATATAAGACTAGTACACGAAGGAAAACATATAAACAGAGTGGTCTGCAGATGTAAGAGCACCATAAAGATGCAGAAATTGTATAATGTGGCTTGTGTATTTATTATTATCCATGTATGTATCACCCTAGGATGGGGTACAGGACATGGCACATGACACTATATTTCTAAATCAAATTAAATATGACTCTGAGCTCCTCACTAGCCAGAGATATTGAGAAATTCTCTCTGTCCTGCTTAGGGGTCCTACTTCAGGCCCTGGGTCAACTGCAATCTTTCCTGGTGCCTAGAAAATGGAGAGAAGGAAAGTTCTCTATTTCAGTCTATACTGGTGGCTTCAGGGACCGGTGGCTCAACCCAGTGTGGCCACTCAAAGACAGGTGTCTCTGAAACTTCTGGGACAAGGTGGACTTGGGGTCTTTTCAACCTCCAAGGCCAGAGCTTGGCTATTTACCCGCTACTTTTAAGATGTTCTTTACAGGAACACTGGACAGTTTTATCACTTAGTACCACCCTTGGACTTGGCAAGAGGAAGCTCTCCACTTGCAAGAGCCTCACTCTGGCTCTCCTCCAACCACGTGTTCCTCCACAAGGCAAGGAGGCCATGGAACCAAGAAGGGGTGCCTACTTGGAACCCTTGCCACAAACCCCCCTTCTTATAGATTGCCCCAAGCTCACTTTTGGGGACTTTACAGGTTTTTCTTGGGTTCAAACCCCCAAGAAAGAGCCATATAGCCAGTTTCTGCATCCAGAGACCCAAGAGGTGGCCTAGAGGCACCTGTTTGCCAGGTGGTTGGGGGCGGGGGATGTGGCTAGAGCACGTGCATGAGGCTGGGGCATCTGCATGCGCAGACCCGAGACGCGTCGTGGTGTGATGCAAGGAGCGAGGTGCACACAGCAGCGAGACCAGAAACTGGCAAGTATCCCTGAAGAACCTGACAATTTTATTCAAACCTGGCCTTCCAGGTCATTATGAGGGTGCCCCCATGAAGACTAGAGAATACAAACATTTTATTAACCATCTGTTAGCTTGATTTACAACTTCTTAATACTTATGTATATGAGATATAAAAGTTAAGGATTAGCCCCGACCACCTCTGTTCCCTTTCCCGTATCCCCTCCTCCCCAGCTCCACCATCCAGGGCCACTCACCTGCCCACTACCACCACTTCCTCCTTCCCACCCAGCTCACCCAACTCCAGGCCTGACTCTCCCCTTTCTTCCTCACTTAAGTTCCCCTGAATGGAATTCTACAAATCCAAGTTTGGCCTCTTTTTCCTGGGAGTAGGAATAGAATAAGGAAGAATAATACCAGAGTCTTGTTACTGACTCTCCCTGCATTAATTATATGTTACATATATATTTGTAGAACCCAAATAACTGATTCTAAGTTGAACTCTACATTTGTTCTATTTCCTTATTTTAGCCAGGCCTCTAATTGCCATTCTTGCACCAAAGATTCAGGTGACTGCTACATGTAGATATTTATAAATCCTTTGTAATTAAAATTTGATAACTTAGAATGGACTAGAAAAACACACCCACTAATGGAATGACCGGTTCTCCTGATTCTAAGAGCTGTCATCGCTCTCTTAAAAGCATGAGATGATTTCTTTCTGTCCCCAAATGCACTGACCTGAGCAATCTCTGGCCTCACTCAATATTTTTCTTGTATCTGGAATAGATTACTAAAAACAAAATACAAGAGGCAACAAGAAAGTTAAACACTCCCAGAGGGGCCACTGAGAGCGTGGCCTAGAGCACTGGCTGGCTCGAGTCATCAAATGAGAAAAAGACCTTGCACTCGAGTGCATTATCAACTGTCCCTTCTTCTTCTCCAAAGCAGTAGCTTTAGAAATAATCTTTCTGCTCTTGTAGATAAGCACTTACACAGCTACCCACAAGCAAGCGATTCATTCCTTTACTATTCTACTCTCACCTTCATCCTAGTGTGGGAGCCCAAGAAAACAGCTTAAAGATGTTATACACCAATTTAAAAATCTTGGCATAAAAATTTTCAAAGTTAATTAAAAAGAAGAAAGAAAACCTAGGGGTTACCAGCAACACTGTGGCAAGGAAAAGAATCATTATTCAGACTTTGTAAGACATCCCTCATGGACAGTTGGGACAAATAATAATTGGAAATAAGCCATGTTAAAAAATAAACCAAAGCTGATATGAAGTCATGTGGTCATTTGGAAAATTCCAGGCACTGGACAGCCAAATAATGTATTTCTTGCCGGCTATGGGATGAAGTGCCATGGGGCTGGTCATTCCAGCCCCTCTCCTGAAAATCCGCTGGGGGTCGTTGGAAATTCAGTTCCCATTCCTGCACTGGGAGGTACCACAGAGCCTGAGGCAGGTGGAGTAATAGTGGAGGGTGCCAAGAGGAAGCAGAGCAGGGAGGGGTGTTTTTATGCACTTCATCATAGCTCTTAGTTAGGGTTCCAGAAACATCAGCTCGCATGAGAGGTTCATTGGTGAGCTGAGTTGCTCTCTGGGTCTTTCCACGACTGGCGAGTCCTTAGAGTGGCAAGCCTGAGCTGCTGTCAGTAAGTCCACTCCCTGGGAAAGTTGAGCAAGAGTGATGGACAGATCGGGAGGATGTGGCCAAAAGGGGCATAATGAAGGCCAAGAACCAAAATCAACATCAAGCAGGAGGGAGAAAAGGACAGATTAACACATTATTGTTTGTACAGAGGGAAGGGCAGTCAAACGTGGTAAGACAGAAATGAAGCCAGAAAAAACCTCGCCACCTCGCCTGACAGGGAACTAAAGAAAGAGGAAATGGCAATGAGAAAATCAACAATGAAAAGGGCACGTCCTCAGGTGCTTTACAGGCATCGCCTCAGTCCCTGGCTCTGGATCCTGCGGAGCCCGGGGAAACCGTGGACAGGGCGTGAGAGCATAGCCTGAAGCCCCGGCCACAGCCCTCATCTGCTTATTTGTTCAAGTTATCCACATGGTGTGTCCTTCCCTGTGAAACGGGAGTTTATTTTAATTGAAATCAATTTTTTCTTTCCAGATCCTCAAATGGATATTGTTCCAGGCATTTGTCAGGGAGCTAAAAGTGTCTCAGTCTGCGAAGCACAGCAAAATCTTAAAAAAGCCTCATCATCTATGTATCATCTAGCTATCATCTATCTCTCTATCCCTTCTTTGCCCTGGAAAGAACAGCCAGCCGGTATGACATTGAGTGAGCCAAGCTGGTCTTTCTCTCCTTATTGCCTTCAGTCCCTTCTATCTTGATTCTGCCCCACTGCCTTTCTGCCTGGGGCTCAAGGTCTTGCTCAAAGCAGTGCTTCCACCCCAGCCTTCCAAGACTAAATGCTCCCATCTCTCACTGCTGAAAAGGTGGTCCTCAGGACCAGCCGCATGGGCATCACTCGAGAGCCTGTGAGGGAAGAGAACTCTCAGCCGCCCTCTCCTCTCCAGGCCCAAGTCCTCTGACTCAGAACCTGCATTATGGCCGCATCTGCAGGTGAGTCCTGTGCTCATTGCTGTTGGAGAGCTGCAACAGCCTCTTTTCTTCTATGCCTTGCATGGATAATTACTTACAGCCATTCTCTTCCCACTGTCCCAAAGGAAAGGCAGTCTGATATAAGTATCCCTCCTAAGGTATCCCTGATAATGACAATCTAACCTAACACTGAGATGTGGCCTGGCCTGTCACTCCTGAAGGCCCTAATCCAAGAACAGGAATAACTCCCAGGGCGGCGTTAGGCACCCAGGCTGCTGAAGAAGGACATTTTGAGGAAGGGGATTCCCTCTGGTGTTCCTCCAATCACACCATGGAAAACATTTTGGAGCGTAGATGTGAACTCGGAAGAAGATAATAAAACATGGTTAAAGGGTATAAACAGTTCAGAGTGCTGAGAACTGTCTGACGGAAAGAAGTTTCCTTAACCCCAAGTTACTGTGACAATTTCAGGAATTCTATTGTGAAATTTGGTTTTCTGATCTTGTCCAGGAAATTCATCATTTCTAGAAAAGGGGGCAAAGATTTTTGGCAATCTATCATTGAACACTGCATGTCGGCTCGTGTATTTTGTAAGGTACCATAGTTCTCTAACATTTAGATTTTCAAGCCTCTATCTATAGGGATAGCCAAATATTTTGTATCAAAGTACAGAACTATAAAATCATAAGCACATAATGAAAAAAGGTGAATATTCACACCACAGAACCATACTAATCTTTGTAAATACTCTAGCCTGTCGATCTATGCCTCTAAATACTTACACAGATAACTTGACTCTCTACATGGTAAAATTCTGTTACACAGGAAGTCTAGCCAGGTGATTTCTTGACTTGCAACCCATGGCTTTTTGAAAATCAGTGAAAGTCAGTGGCCTTTTGAAACCCTTATTTCACACACAGATGCACCCTATCTGGCTATGAAAGACTGTAACATTTTATGAAATGTTGGCCTAGATGTTGAGGAAGCTGAGGAAACGTGAGTAAAAGTCATACAAAGAGAACCACTAGTAAAACCAATATTTCCTTTCTCCTTTAGGAAAAGGATTCAATTCAGCTTAACAATCAAATAAAAACTTATGGACCTACTGTACTACAGATATGTAAAATATTATTGGGAGAGGTTGGGTGAAGAGTACAAAAGATCTCTCTATATTATTTTAGCAACTTCCTCTGAGTCTGTAAGTATTTAAAAATAAAAAGTTTTAAGAAGCATGTGTGTCTTCTGGGTGCCAGGCACTGAGGAACACATTCAGTGGAGGGACGAGGTCCTGGTACTCTTTGAGGTGGGTGAGAGGCATATCAGTACATAAATTACAAAAGCAGACTGGAATACAAGCACAAAGTACTCTGGTTGTGGGGAAGCAAGAGAGGTCAAACTGAAAGGACCTGAGAGGTCACCACAGAGAAGGTGGAATTTGAGCCTTTACTGATGGGCAATGTTTTAGAGGTGATGAGGGTACTCCTGAAGCTCAAGAAGCAAATGAGGGCATGGGTAAGTGCTGGGTGTGTTTGGGAACAGCTAATGGACCCATGAGGCCAGAGCAGGGGATTTAGAGAGGGGAGTAAGCTAAGAGAGTTGGGAGATAAGACTGAAAAAATCAACTGGACCTTTGAATGCCAAAGTAGGGAGGTTGGACTTTTCAAAGGTATCTGAACAAGGGAATACATTATCAGTCTTAGTAATTTAGTAAAATAATTCTTTACATAATATTTAGAATGGACTGGAATGGCACAAAACCTATTAGAAACTAGACTATTCAATATTGACAAAATACCCATTTAAGTCCGATATTTAATGTATGTAGTTTGTTAGGTGGCATTCACCAGTGTAAAGGGTAGAGGCTCTGGAATCAGATTCTGGGCTTGAATTCTGGCTTCACCATTGCTCTAGTTGTGCCATCATGGCAAGTCATTGAACCTCAACTGTGCTCCGGTGAAAATTCTGCAAAAGGGGGATAATAACAGCATGTACTTCATGGGCTTTTTGTGAGTATTAAATGAAATAACCCGATGCTTAGAACACTGCCTTATAGGAGCTTATAAATGGAAGCTACCAGGTTAGTTCAAGAAAGGGAAAATTGTGTACATCAATCACTATGTAATAAAACATGATGATCAAAGGGATCCATGATGCAAGAGGTAAAATAATAGGAAATCATAGGAAATCACCTTCTTTTCTTTGACATTAGACAGATATGCCTTCATATGTCTTGAGTTAATTGGAAATTTCCAAAAATTCACAAAAAAACAGGGGAAGAGCAGCTAAGGAGCATAAGTATTAAAGAAAATGTACTTAAAAATTTTTTTATTGCTTTAACTACTTTTTAATTATGAAATATTCCATATTTGCAAAAGAAAATGATTATACATGTATATAGCAATAATAATAAAATTAATACCATGTTCTGTTGCTTAGTTTAAAAAGTAAGGCTGAGATAGCAATGGCTGTCCATTCTCCCACTTTTCAATAATAGGAATTTGGTACCTGCACAAATGGTTGAGCATCTAAACGCAACATTTCTAGCCTCCTTTGCAGCTAGGTGTTGCCATGTGACTGGATTCTGGCCAATGGGATTAAAGCAGAAGTGAAATGTTCAACTTCAGTTTGTGCCCTTCAAGTGAAGGGGCACAGCATCCCGTTCTCTTTTTCCCTTTCCAATTGCTTGGAAATTGTGGCCAGCTGTTTTTGACTACAAGGACAAGGACAAAATCCTAAGGGTGGCAGACTAATAATGTGTTCCCCACACCTTGAAGCTACCATACTAGCTTAGAACTGCCTGCTCAGATATTGAAAGAAAAACTTCTAACTTATTTAGGCCCTGTGGTTTTGTATCTTAACACAATTATCAATACTTTTCTTTTTTTCTTGACCTTTGCATTTTGTAATCAACTTGAGTTACAAAATAGGAGCATAAAACCTAAAAGAAAGCCATTGACCCAAGGTAACGAGCAACACATTCTTTAAACAGGGCCGGCAATCGTGGAAAGACAACATCCAGCAAATCGGAAGCAGCAGCTACAAAACGGCAGATTTCACTGTTGCTATCTTATACAATGAAAATTAGGTTAATTTTAATATTAAAGCAGAGACAAAATATAATTCTAACGCTGTTTTAATCAAGTAATGTAGCTGTTTAAAACAGGAAATTTTAAGAGAGTTAACAGGGCAACAATGTGAAGGATTACTCTATTAGGAAAGCCTCTATGAATCAAATTCTTATTGTGTGGATTTGAATTCCACTGGAAGTTTGGCACCAGACTGAACACTGGTCCAAGTCAAAATTTTCTCTTTAGTGTTTAGAAGCCCTAAATATATTTTCAAGAAAAGTTCTAGAACAGAACCTCATTAGCTTGACACTAGGTATATTGAGTATCTTGACTTAGGTCACCAGTATCTCCTGGGTATTTCAGATAATGAAAACAAATTGGCCTATGCAAAGAATTTGAAACCCAAGTGAGACTTACATTTGCAAAATCTTTTCTCTTTGGCGTGACAAAGCACATTCCTCACAGGTAAGGGTATGGCTCCTGCCTCACTCTTATAAGAATCTACCAAAGGCAGCAGGAGGCCAATTCGGGTCCCTCTAGCAAGACTGCTAGATTTTAATTCTATAAAATACCAGGCTGACAAGGTTTTATTTTATCAAATGTTTGTGGAATTTCCAAGTGAAAAATTTTCACACACTTATGTTAAGATCTCATTATAATCTGTGAGACGGATTACAAGGAAATAAGAGAAGTGAGTGAGGTAAGCTAGTGCTCCAAACAAAATGAACCCCATGGGCTTTTGATTCGCACAGTATACTTTCTGTGGAAAGGAATAAATGCAACACATTTTTACCTTGAAGATTTCTCAGATATAGTCGTAACCCATATCAAGTGCATTTAGATCAGCTAACTGAACGAGGAATTCACAAGGAAATGATCATTTCCAAATCTAAAGCCCAGAATGGACTTGGTCAGGCCCTAGTCACTTGCATATAGTGGCTATCAGATTCTTGGTGTCTGCTTATACAGCCCAGGTCTTACAACTAAACACGCAGACTTCTAAGTATGCTTTGATATCAGCAGCTACAAAACAGGGCAGATTTCACTGTTGCAATTTATAAAATGAAAACTAGGTTAAGTGTAATATTAAAGTGGAGACTTAATTATATTAAAATATAATTCTAACATTTAAAATAAGACATTTTGGGGGGAAATAAAGTTTGAAACATATTAACACTTATTTTGCAAGATAGTAACTAAAATCTAAGGAGCATTAAGCTCTATGTCCAATTGTAAAAGGTATTAAACCACCATTGAATCCACATTGACCTAAAGAATATGGTATGTCTAAACATTTGAAATTGTAATTTCAACCTTAAGAACAAAGCTGAAAAATTATGCTCTGGTTCTACTAGAGATTAAGTATGCCTTTCACTGCTTTTCCCAAATAAAATTATAGAGCTTAGTATTTAATCATATTCAAGAGTTTCAGAGTTTTCTTAGTACAAAGTAACAGCTACATACACATAAAATGCTTATTTGTTAATGTAATAATTCCCCCGGTTCATCCAATGTGCAATGCACACAACTTCAAAGACTACAATTTGGGGCAAGTACATACGAACTGAAAAAATCACCATTCAAGTTTCAAAACCTGCTCTTAAAACTATTTATAGGACACTCAGGTCACTTTTACTTCTTAGTAAGATAATGGTGTTGCACTGCCATTTGATTATCAGTCCACCCTGTCATGGGAACAATGTACATTACCACATGCCAATATGAGGGACTAAAGACTTAAAATAGTATATTTCTTAATGGCTGAATAAGGTAATTACAAGTAAGTTCATGTTTACATTCTGCTGAAGATCTCTTTACAGTCTCAGCACCTAACAACATCTAACAGGCTCCAAGAATCCCGTTAGTTAAATGATGGTGCAACATTTTAAAAAGGAGCCAATTATTTGCTTCAGTCATTCAGAGCTGAAAATCTGCAAATGACCAAAATCAGATCTTTACTTAAAAAAAAATTTATTTTGGTATCATTAATCTACAATTACATGTGCAATATTATGGTTATTAAACTACCCCCTTCATCAGGTCCCCCCCACCAACCCCATTACAGTCACTGTCCATCAGCGTAGTGAGATGCTATAGAGTCACTATTTGTCTTCTCTGGGTTGTACAGCCCTCCCCGTGCCCCCCTAACATTACATCTGCTAATCGTAATGCCCTCTTTTCCCTCTTGTCCCTCCCTTCCCACCCATCCTCCCCAGTCCCTTTCCCTTTGGTAACTATTAGTCCATTCTTGGGTTCTGTGAGTCTCCTGCTGTTTTGTTCCTTCAGTTTTTTTCTTTGTTCTTATACTCCACATATAAGTGAAATCATTTGATACTTGTCTTTTTCGGCTTGACTTATTTCACTGAGCATAATACCCTCTAGCTCCATCCATGTTGTTGCAAATGGTAGGATATGTTTTCTTCTTATGGCTGAATAATATTCCATTGTGTATATGTACCACTTCTTCTTTATCCATTCATCTACTCATGGACACTTAGGTTGCTTCCATTTCTTGGCTATTGTAAATAGTGCTGCAATAAACATAGGGGTGCATCTGTCTTTTTCAAATTGGGCTGCTTCATTCTTAGGGTAAATTCCTAGGAGTGGGATTCCTGGGTCAAATGGTATTTCTATTTTGAGTTTTTAGATCTTTACTTTTTATAACTGTATAAATATGATCCGAATGTGTCCACCACTAATTTTTCAAAAAAGAAACATGCTACAAATAAGTGAACTCCATCTGCTCACTGATATGTGTCTGGACTCCCTGGGTGTCTTGTTGGGCTTAATTACAGACAGCTCATAGCAACAAATTTGCTACAGAATGTGTAGCACGATATTCAGCCATTTTAGCTTTTGCACCTATGTGTTGCCCTTCTAGCTGGTGATGCAGAAAGACTTCCATCATGACACTGTTCAGCTGGGCTGCACACATGCCTTTAAATGGCATCAATATCCATGTCCTCATCCTTGTTTCAAACTTCACCACTTCAACTTCCCGTACACTGGCAGTCTTTGAATATATCATCTCAGTATTCTCATCTTCATCATCTTCTTCACCACCAGAAGACTCCTCCTCCGCCTTCCTTCAACCATTTTCTAAATAGTTCTGCTTTTGAAGCCATCCATGTGCTCCTCTATAATCTCATTGCTGGAACTGTACCTAGCATTTTTGTCTTTTCTTCATAGCTTTGCCACATATGCACATAATTCTAAGTGCAGAGTCTTGAATGTATTCAAACTTAAAATAAATGAACTCATACTGTGTGCATTTTTTCTGTAACCTTTTTTTTCACTCAATATTATGCTTCTGTAGTTCACCATGTAAATAAGTATAGCTATGGCTTGTTAATTTTCCACTGCTGTATTAAACTTGCTTTATAATGGGGTAAATTATGTGAAAATAGCATAGTTTATCCATTCAGCATTGGTGGACATTTAGGTTATTTACAGTTTTTGATTATTGTATGGAGATGTTGTGAATATTCTTACACCCAACTCCTTGGACACATATGCAAGAATTTCTTTAAGATACATTCCTGGATCAGAACTGTGGTGTTAGAGAGTATGTGTACCTTCACCGTTATCAGATAATGCTAGGTTATTTTTCAAAATGGTTGTCCCCATCTTATCTCCCTTGCTAGCACTTGCACTTATGTAGGTCACATGATGAAGTTCTGGCCAATGAGATGTATGTAGAAGTGTCATTTGGAACTTCTGGAAAAGCACCTGGCTCTTTTCTGAAAATGCTGCTGGCTCAGCTGCGTTGTACCCACCTTTTTTTTTTTTTTAACTCTCTTTCCCCTACTGCTTAAAATGCAAATAAGATGGCTGGAGCTCTAGCAGCCACTCAGAACCAAGAAATGACCTCATAGGCACAAGTCAGAGAGAGGATGTTGGAGCAGAAAGCAGAAAGCCTGCGCTCCTGATGACCGTGGAACCACCATACAGAACTGGCTGCCAACTCTAGACTTTTTTATGTATAAGACTTCTTTTATGAGAAATGAAACTTCTGTTTTGTTTATGTCACTGTGTTTTGCAGGGGATTGGTATAGGTATCTGCACATATGCCCAGTTGATTGTTTTTCTTTTTGATTTTTGGTTCTTTATATATCTAGGTACTATTCAATGTGAATTTTATTTGAAGGAAATGCCTTTTCCCAGTTCATGGCTTGTCTTTTCATTCTCTTTATGATGTCTTTTGATGTACATTAGAAATTATCTACATTTCAGTTATACTTATTAATCCAGAAAAGGACTTTTTCTTGGATTATTCATGGCACTGATAAATTACAAAATAGGCAACTCCAAGTTTACTGTATATAAAACCAGCATAGTTAAAAGTGGATTTCTGTCAATCTGACTCCTTTCCTGCATTTGACAGCCTCACCTTTCACTTTAAAGACTAGGAGATGTATACTCAATGAATGCTTTTGTCTGTAGACCCCTCATATTGCTCTAAGGCAGGGGCTGCTAAGCTTTTCCTATAAAAGGCCAGACAGTAAATATTATAGGCTTGCAGTTCATACTGTTTGTGTTACAACCATTGAATTCTGCTCTTAGAGAAAGCAGTCATAAACAATATGTAAGGCTTACATGGCTTGATTCATAGCACTGAAGTTTGAATTTCACATGACTTAGCATCAGCAAAAATTTCTTCTTTTTTTTTCAATCATTTAAAAATGTAAATACCATACTTAGCTCATGGTCTGTACCAAAACAGTTGGTGGGCTGGGTCGTAGTTTGCTAACTCCTCTCCAAGGTGCGGTGAATCCTGTGGGATAAGCTGCATCTGGTGAAAGACATTGCCTCACACAACTATCTTGAAAACAGTTTCTGAGCTTGTTCTACCCCTTGGAAAATTGCATAAAGATCAGAACCATGAAATGAAGAAAAGAGTAAGTGGGAGACTTATCTGAGGTTGTGCAGTATCACATGCTTATGACAGGATGTCCCTTGTATAATGGATGCATTGGGAGGTAAGGGTCTGGTAGAGTACCATTGTGTGATAAGAGAGCTTGCTACACACTGCAGTGGGAAGACACTGCCTGGATCCCTGTTCTCTTCTCAGACAAGGGTGTAGGTAAAAATATCCAGTGGTATTGGTGTGAGATGCTTTGGAAATTGGGCATTAGGGCTTCAACCATTCAGTCTGCTGGTTAGACAGTCTTTCCAAGTCCTGATTTTTAATTCCAACACCTTGGTCTCTGAACCTCAAACCGGTAGTGAGGGTCCTCTAGAGCAAATACATGGTAGGGCCCATGCCCTCAGGGTTGGAAGTATTGTGCTATGTGTTGTCAAGCAGGACCTCTCTTCGGGCAGACAGATGGGGCCATCAAGCCGATGACCCAAGACCCAAAATCAGGTTCTCACACAAACCCTCCCCAGATTCTGCAGGCAACTGGTCCTGCAGGGATAGCCAAAGGCCAGAGCATGCGCACACTAGGAGAATGGAGCTGTGCCCAAGACCGCAGATTAGAGGAACCAGGGTTCCTAACCAGCCAGTGAGAACACTTCCCTCAGGAGAGCGTTACCAGACGTCCCAGGAGAAAAATGGGACCTTAGAGGCAGGTGCATCAGGCCCTTGGACTCAGGGCCTTTGCCCGCCAATTAGGAAGTTACTCTCAGGGCCCTAATGGTGACCAGGCCGCCTGTGAGGATAGGTCCAGCCCTCCCAGGCACCGCCCCCTTCTCGCCCTAACCCCTCCCCCGACCCCCTCCCAGCGGCCCCGCCACCTCCCTCGCGGCCCCGCCGCTCCGGGGACGGAGGCCGGCGGCTCTCGACCTCGGTCCAGCGGACTTGCCTGGCGAGTCTCACCCGGCTGGCGCAGGCCAGGGCCCGCGAGCCCCTCCCTCCGACCCTCCCCGCCCCGGCTCCCGGCGCGGGCGGCGCTCCCTCGCAGCCGCGGGGCCCGCCGGCGGCCATGGCTGCGGGCGCCGGGGCCAGGCCGACGCCGCGCTGGCTGAAGGCGCTGGCGGAGCCGCTGAGCGCGGCGCAGCTGCGGCGGCTGGAGGAGCATCGCTACGGCGCCGCGGGCGTCTCGCTGCTCGAGCCGCCGCTGCAGCTCTGCTGGACCTGGCTGCTCCAGTGGGTCCCGCTGTGGATGGCCCCCAACTCCATCACCCTCCTGGGCCTCGCCATCAACCTGCTCACCACGCTCGTGCTCATCTCCTACTGCCCCACGGCCACCGAGGAGGTAGGGAGCGCCCGCGGCCTGCGCCTCGGCGGCGGCGGAGGGACTCCCAACTGCTGTCCCAGGAGCCCGCGTCCCCCGGGCGGGGCGCCGCGCTCCCGCGGCGGGAGGCGCCGGAGAACCGGAGACCCCGGCGAGGCCGAGCGTCCCAGGCCAGGAGGGGCCGGACACAGCCCACTGCCCCTGAGACCGCCCTGGGGCCGCCTAGAGGCTGTCGCGCCGCTACCCCTGTCCCGTGTCCACCTTGAGCCATCCCCGGGCGGCGGAGGGGCTGTCAAGGTCACTGCCCGAGTCTCATGTCCACCCTGGCCACCCTCGGGCGGCAGAGGGGCTGTCTGGGCCACTTCGAGCCCGAGACCTCACACCCGATCCGGCGCCAAGCTGCGGGACGGCTCAGCAGTCGGTTACTTAGCACCCTGGGGACTGAACACCCCCATCTCCTGCCTGGCACCAGGGCTTTCGTGGTCGGGTTAGCCAAGCCCGAGGTGCCCTTCGGACTATATAATCGTCTGTTTCTCAAAGGTTATGCTAGTGATCCTGAAATTACTGGTAGTGCTTGTCAAAGGTAAGTCACTTTTAAGAGGTAACTTCCTCCTTGTTTGATTGACTATTTCATAAAAAACAAACTAAAATGTTAGCAAGGTGGTGATCATTATGTCCACCCAGGGATCATAAAAGCCAACAGGTTTTACTAGTAATGAGTATTTGACCTGTGCCGGAAATAAGAGTAAATAATGTGGACGTTATTGGACGACTGTTAACTAAACAACAACAGCTCCTGGGCTGAGCGTGGACCGCATAGGAGGCATAGGAGGTTCACTCCCATCTACAATTTCTTAGAGGACGTGAGTTCAGTCTTACGTTGCACACTCTGTGATGATGCTTTCTTGTGTCTGGCCTCCTTTATAATCATATTTGAGTGTAGGTCTATGGAGAACTAAAGCGAGTTGAGGTTGGAAAGCCAGGAATACAGTGGAAATATTTCATACCCTCCATATATGCATCTATTTTAAGAAACATTTCATGGAACCTGCATTGGAAACACATCTTGCCAATTGATGGTTATGTTTATCATATATAAGTTCTTGGTGGATGTTTCCATTGTTATTCATGTCCATACTATTTGAAAAAAGTAACTTGCTTTAGTTTGGGGCTTCTGAAGGGTGTTTGCAGAATTTCCCAGAGGCAGTGGGCTGGCATGAAAGAGGCCCTGAATTAGGAAGTGGAAGGCTTGGGTTGTAAAACAGCTCTGCCACACCATGGAGAGACCTGGTGGTGTGCTTCCTACCTATAAAACAGAAACTTTTGCAAGGATGAACACCTGCCAGACCAATTTCACAGAATGCAGTGAGGATTAAATGATATATTTCATGCAGATAAATGTAGAAAATTGTAATTTGTTGAGTAAAATTAAAAAGTTACTCAACACATAAAAATGCCAGGGGGGCGCCTAACGGAAGATATAAATTGTGATTAATTAATTAATTTGTAAGCTCAGCCTCATTTTAAAAAGAAGGGGGTGGACTCAGGCACTTTTCAAAAAAAAAAGTGAGAAAATCAGAATGGTCCAAAATGGGGGAGTAAGGGTTAAAATAATAAGATGAAAACTGAGAAATTTCTGAAATGTTTGTCATTAGATTCTGCACATGCCTGTAAGTCGCAGAAACAGTGAGGGGAAATGCCATTACAGGATTCACCTGCCTGTTTGATAAAATGCAAGTAATAGTATAAAGAAGCAAAAGCAGTTTGGGCTATTTTGCTTTCGGGTCACGAGCTAGTAAATGACAGGACCAGGCAGGATTCAGATTTAAATCAGTCTGACTCCAAAGCTCATATTGTTTTTTACCATGTACTACCACCTTCTCATCTGGTGTGTCTGCCTTTCTCTGTAGGATGTATAGGAAAAACACCTTGTGTTTTATATAATTTTTATCAGGTATGTAAAGTGCTTTCACACCCATTCTTGCATGTGTCTTACCTCAGCCCAAGGAGGATGGCAAGTTTTTTCCCTTCCTAGACTGGCCTTTTCCACCTTTTTAGTATTTCTTCTACCCACCCATCCTGAAGTAATAGTAGTATATATTTTTATTAAAAGGAAATTGAGGCCTGGAGGGTTAAGTGACTTTAACTTGGCTTGAAACTTGTTTCCTGATACTTAGACTTAAGAACCCGTAGTGTTTTTTCAGACTTCACAGATTGCTTCCAGAAAGCGTCAAGAAAAGAAACAAGGTTTTTGGATTTAGATGCTTGAGTGTATCTACCCATGTAGGATGTAATCCTACCCACGTAAGAGTACTTATATGTAATGCTGACTACATATCTATATTAATAATAACATTTGATCTATTTTTAACTACTGTCTTAATTTCTAGGGGATGAAGGAATATTAAAGAAAAGTTAAATGATTTATATTAAGCTCTTCCAATGGTGCTCTGAACTGCATTTCATACCACCATTTCTGTTAGGAAAATTACCACTCCAGCCAAATCGAACTACTTACCATAGCAAGGAATTCTCTCCTTGTCCTTCTTTTCTCCTACTTCCTTTATCCCATCCCACTTCTATCTTTCAATGCCCAGTTCTAACACTACCTTCTTAGAAAATTTTTCTTCTTTCTCCAGAGTCAAACCAACCACTGAATCCCCTTAACTCCAATAATAATAACAAAAATAACTAACATTTAATGGGTATTTACTAGGTACCAGGCATTATTTTAAGCTGCTTTTGTCTATTATCTCATTTAATTCTCTCAACAACTTGGCGAAAAGGAACTGTTATTATCCCTGTTTTATAGATGAGAAAACTGAAGGGAAAGGTATGCATCCTCTGCAGGACTTTGTAGCTGTCCTGTGGAACTTCTCCATCTTGTTTTGGTTACGTGCATCCTTACTGAGCAGAACAACCCACCAAATTTTAAGTTCAAACAGTGACTGCCCACTTGCACATTCTCCACAGCACAGTGCCTTGCACAAAGCAGATGCTTAGTAATATTTGCTATATTGTTGACTGCAATAATGAAATAAAATGAAATCTTGGGAGATGAGGTTTTTCCACCCTTACTAGTTTTAGCTGATCTTAGATTAAACACTTAGCAGTGTTTGGCCTGGGTAAGTTTACTAAGAGTAATCAAGAGTTAGGGCCAACTAACTGTGAACTGAACTGCCCTCTCCTCACCTTGAAGCAGTTCTCTCCGAATGTTAGTCTCTTTGCAGTTCTTGGCCCTCATTCCTTGGCTACCTAATCCTAAAATAGAACCACAAATCCCTGTGGTCTGAAGGACCTTGGGGCTTATTTAATGCAATGATTACATGTGTTTGTGAGAAAACTCAGTGATTTGAATCCAGTTCTTTAGGCGCCAGCCCAGTAGGGTTGTCTACCACAAAACACTCACAATCTTGATTTTGACTGGTGTAAACTGTGGCTGTATTCTCGTTTAAGGTTATTTGAGTAAATGGTTTTGCTCTGCCCTCTTGACCTTGGTATATGAATCCATGTCAGTGTCTCTGTTAAGAGTATGTTTATATCAGACAGGTGCCTAGCAGAGGGCCAGTTCAAAGGGCATTGAATGATACATTGCTTTTGTTTAGAATGTTGAACCAAAAATCAGGTTTCTGTGAGGAAGTCAGAATATAAACTCCAAAGGGTGAATATAAACTCCAAACTTTAAGGGGGTGAAAGTTCTAGAAGCGGGCAGGGACTAAAGTGAGGCAAGCAGGCACTCAGGCCTCAGAGTTAAAAGAGGCACATGCAGGACCCCGAGAGTAAATGCCTCCTTTGGTCTGAGCCACGGCACCCCACCCGCCCCACCCTAGTCCCAGACCTGTCCAGAAGGAGCTTCTGCAGGTCCTGTGGCAGTGGCTCTGCTCTGGGGCTTGGCCCTATGAGTCGTGGCTTTCTAACACTTGGTTCCCACGGAATGAGCTGTCCTTCCCTTAGACTAATGGTTCACATGTGGGTAAAACATGGCACTGAGGTGCAGAGAAAGAGCTTTAAATCCCAAGCCTGGAGTGTTTGACCCAGGCATAAAGGCCCCGACCACTTGGATTTTACGAAATTAAAGAACAGAGCAGATGTTAAAGCACCCAGTAGCGCTGGTGTTGACAAGAACTCTGGCCCCAGGCTGTCTTCACACCGCGCTCCTTTCCTGTTCCCCTTAGCTCCATGAGAGGCTGGCCTTCTCAAGAGAGCTCTAGTGAGTACCAAAGCAGGTTAAAAAAAAAAGGACTATTCACACAAAATATACAAAGTAAGAAAGCTACCTTTCAAAGGACAGATTTCTAATGTCATGAGAAAGCCCCTCCGGCCCTGCAGTGCTGGTTGAACTGCAACTGTGAGCACTGCCTTGGGACCTACCCCCAGCTTGTATCTGAAAAGTGGGTGTGCTTGTCTCAGATGCTTGTCCTCCTCTCAAATGCTTGTCCTCCTGAGCAGAGCCAAGGCCAAAGATACCAGTTAAAACCAGTTAGCCCCTAGGGCCCTTTCTGATTGGCCTGACTGGGAAAGATCTTACTCTTCCTGACCACCAACCACTCCTGGAGCCTTCCAGGCCTCAGATGGGAGCCCTCCCTCTGTAAATAAGTGCTGTTAGCCTTACAGCAGGCACGCAATACAGGTTAGAACAAGTGTCAGAGAAGAAGCCTATTAGAAACTCCATGAAAGTTCTTTTAAAAATCATGAGAATCACCAAGTCCACCTTTTACCACCACACCAGCGTTACATTTTTGTTGCATAGGTATGATCTGTCTTCTAATTTTCTTTCTTCTTACCTCTTATAAATGCAACTTCTATTTTAATGGAGAGAGAAGTCAGTTGTTGTTTAGATAACAGAGATCTCCCTGTGACCAGCTGACCTAATTGTTACTGGTTATGTAATACCTTTTGCATCTGCATCAACTCGTACCCAAAGCAGTTTAAAGCAAAGAGGTATTTTTTAAGTATAAATATTCATATAAGTAGGCATTGTATAGTTCCAGTATTTCCTAAAGTTTAATTTGGGAAGATTTTTTGCTTATATGTATTACCTATGCTATTTTTTATTTACTATTTTTCTTCACATCAACTTTAAATTGACTCCTTTTTAAAGACAGACTCATTCTAAGCCTTAGTAGCTATAACATGATAGATTTGATAGCTTGCTAGCCATGTTTTTATTAAATTTTTCCAAAATACATTAAAATAAAGATATAAATATTACAATGAAAAGTCTACCCATGAATCACAGAAAATTATCTTCTGTAGCATCAGTAATAATTAAAATTTACTGAGCTCCTTCCATATGCCAGGCACTTTTCTAAGCACTTTATATGTAATAATTCACTTAATTCTCACAATGTGACAGGAACAGTAATTATTCACATTTTTCACAGAGGGAGACTGAAGTGCCAAGCAGTTAAGTAACTCACCCAGTTCACTCGGTTGTTAATGCAAAGCAAGGGTCTGGGGGCAGGCAGGGCCGAGGGTCCACACTCTTAACCTCTCTCCAAGAAAAGCCCAGAGCGTGTGTTCTTCCCTTTGGAAACCATTTGAACAGATAGGTTACCAGGTAATCTATTACCTGGTAGGAAACACTTAGGTCATCGGTTGGTTTTAATCTAGTTATTGAGCTCCTATGGTATATACAGTGGATTTTAAAAACAGACATGATTTATACCTTTGAGAGGATTTTATTCTAATACGAAAGATAGGGCCTTGGACTGGTCTCTTCTAGCATTTTCATCTACAGAGACCTAAGAACATGTTAGAGCAAATCCCGTATTTTAAAATTCGAGCTGTAAGGACAGTTTGTCCAGTGAGCAGAGATGCGCTCGTTGATCCCTTTCTAAGTATCTTTTTCCTTTTCCTGATGCGTGTGCTCATTCAAACACACGTATGAAAAGAGGTATGATGCCTAGGATAAATAGCTGGTCCACATGTGAGTGTTCTCTCTGATCAGTTGTTTTTAACAAGAACAGTTCCATTTGGTTTGGTCCAGATCTCTAGTTTCTCTAATTCTATAATGAATAATAGCATCCTGTAATTCAAGTAACTAGGAAAAATAAAATTTACCAAATACTTACTTTTATACAGCTCCTTTTCAGTGATATAATTGAAAAGTAATTAAATTTATTACTGGGTTTTTTATTAATGACTAGGGGTTATGATTGATTGTTAGTGATTATTTTGCTTTTTAGAAAAACATAATCTTTCATGAACTCCTATAAGATTCATCATTAGTAAAGTTATTGCTTAAATTGTGATAATAGCCACAGAATTGAATACTATGTACTTCATTTAAAAGAATGATGTAGATCTTTATGTTTCACCTGAAAGTATTTGTATGATAATATTTTTTAAATTCTGATTTTAAAGGATATAATAGATACTATGAAAATTATATAATTAAAAACTTTAAATGTTAGGAAGCTAATATTACCTGGAGAAGTTCTATTTTTGGAAAAGCTTCCTTCTATAGAAGTGTTCTGATATATTGCTTATAACTTTGAAGTTCCTATTCCAAGCCTGATTTTTCCATGCTTATATTTTAAATTTTTGAAAATAAGTTCACATGAAAGCTAGAATTGAGTTGGGGTGGCTCTGTAGATGCTGCTGCGACCTGCAGCCTCTTCTGTAATGACACCTTTCTGAGAGGACTCCCAGCCGGACGGAAGGGCCCTGCTGTTTCTGGCAAGTGGAACTCCAACCCGGAGCCTGTTTTGCAGAGACAACAGGTTAGAAAAGAAAATGAAAACTTGCAGACTATTTAATAGCTTTCAGGCAAGAATGGAGGTGATGACAGCAGGGTAAAGAGAAGACAGTTAAGGCATCTGTGGCCTTGGAAAGATTGGAAAAGGTGTGAAAGGTGCTGGCGGGCCAGTGCACCTGTCTGGGTTTAAAAGATAGGAAGCTCACGTGGCTCACAGCCCTCTCCTGCGCCGGACAAAAAAGTGCTTCTCCGCAAGTTTGAAGAAACGGGTAGTCTGTAAAGCAAGAATCCAGATGAGACACTCCATTCGGTCTGTGCAGCCTGTGGCCTGATCCCCTATCTCAGGGCAGGTCAGCAGAGCCAGGTTTGATTCCTAGATCCAGTCTGGCTTCTTGTCTGGATGGGATTTTATCATCCTTCCGTAAGTTTCATTTCATCTCTAATAAAAAGAACATTATAGTAATTGCCCTGTGTCTGTGGATTGCTGCATTAACTAAAACAATGCCCTTTGCTGTGCTGTTTAAGGTAATGTTATTTCCTTTCCAGTCTTATCCTTGTACCTATGGATCTTCTGTTCCAGCAACATCTAGTCACTGACTTCCAGTAAACCTTTCACTTTCTGGCCTCTACCTTTGTTTCTGCCTAGACTTCTCTCTCTTCCCTGTTTAAATTGCCCCTTCCTCTCTTTACCTTTTTAAGCTCTAAGTCTTTAACTTCTCTAGTATCCTAATAAAGTAGTTTTCAACTAATGAATCAGCCTTCATTTTCTTTTTCCAAGTGAAGGGCAGAGTTCATCCCCAACTGTGGTATCCAGGAGTAACTGAGTTTATTTCAGTTTGGATTTCCATGAATGCCTTGACCTTTACCACAGCCAGTCTCCCAGATCAGAGGTCAGAATTAAGCTTTTAATGTGGACCTTTGGGATGCTTTTGAAAGTTCCAAATTTTCATATAAGAAAGTTCTGTGCATGGAAGGGAGAAATGAAATCCCTGTCTGGTAGATGATTTACTTTCAGAGGTCTGTCATTTAGGGGGGAAAATATTTGATGGAAAATAGACAATAAGAAGAAAAGTGATTTTTTAATGTCATTCCAGAATTTTAATAACTTCAATTTCCAATTTTTACATACATTTGAAATGTAACTTTGCTCTCCTGTTTATTAAAATTAAACAATATAATGTTCCATTCCAGGAAAATGGGTAAGAATTTGCTGGTTTGAAAATAGCTGATTACCAGGGCTGTTATCTGCAAAGCACTTTGGGATTCTTTCAAAAGATCCTATATGTTTTGTTTTGTTGTTTTCACTTTTGTACTGTCATAATGATTTCTCAATTCTCTGTTTTTTAGCTTCTCTTAAATTGTTTCATAGTTTCCAGATAAGCCTTTAAAAGTATGCAAATCAGAAATGAATGTGACATTTTAATATGCATGTTCATAACTCAGGTTGCCTCTATTCTTAAATTATTTCTAATTTATACTCCTTTTCTTTTAAGTAGGGGAGATGTATGTAATGTGTCTTTTTCCCTTTGGCTTCTCTTACGATTTTCTGTGTATCACTGGAACAGAAGCAGTTTGGTATGATGTGTCCTGGTGGGTTTTTAAAAATATTTATTCTGCTTGGGCTTTGTTGAGATTCTTGGATGTGTGCATTTATAGATTTCATTGAATTGGGAAATCTTCAGTCATTGTTTCTTCTTATATTTTACATTTCTTTCCAATTACATGTAAGTCTGATTGCGTCTGTTGTCCCACAAGTCATGGATACCCAACTCAATGATTTTTAGTGATTTTGCTTTCTGCACATCATTTTGGATAGTTTCCATCGATAGTCTGCAAGTTCATTGACCTCCTCTGCACTGTCTGATATACTGTTAATCTCATAGAGTATATTTACATTTCAAATACTGTGGTTTTCATTTCTGGAGGTTTTCATTTCTAAATCTCTCATGTTTTCTGCCGCTTTCTTGAACGTGGGAGGCATGTTTATACTTGCAATATCCTCGTCTGCTAAGTCCAGTATCTTTCATTCCTGAATCTGATTCCATTGATTGATTTTACTCCTAGCTAGGGAATCATGTTCTCCTGCTTCTCTGCATGACTGGTAATTTTTAATTGGATGCCACAAACATTGTGTTATATTTTTGAGTCCTGTGTTTTTTTTCTTTTTGTATTCCTTGAAGATGTTGTACATTGTGTTGGCTTAGTTACCTGGAATCAGTCAGGTCCTTTGGAGGCTGGTTTTACATCCCTTAGGGCTGTCCAGGGAAGCTGTCTGTCTGGGGCTAATTTACCCCCATGCTAAGGCAATACACTTCTGAGACCTCTACCTCACGGCATAAGGATTACAAGGTCTTTCTGCTCTGCCTGGTAAGAACGTGAACAGTTCCCAGCTTTCTATGGGCTTCAAGAGTCGTGTTCCTTGTTCTTGGGGCGGTTCTTACCTTGGCCTTGGTTTGTGGTTTTGTCTCATTCAGGTACAGGTCACTTCTCAACCAAAGACTCAAGCTTCTGTAGCTCTCCACAGTGTGTGCCCCTCTCTTCATTTGTGCTCTGCTCCACAAATTCTGGGTGCCTTGACTTTCCTGAACTACTCATTTCTCTGCAGCACAGCAAGATTGCTGGGCCCTGTTCAGGTTCCCCGGTATTCCTGTACTGGCATCTGCAAACTGCCTACAGGCATTGAGTAGAGCAGTCATAGGCTGGCCTCGTTTGCTTCCCTCATGTCAGGGATTACAGTTCAGAACTGCCTGCAGTGTCTGAAAACTGCCATTTCATTTACTTTATTGCTTTTCTAGTTATATAAGGTGGGAGAGTAAACCCCATCCCCGTTTGGGAGCAGGGATCTGTGGTTGGTGTTGAAGATCTTTTTTCATAGGAAAGACTTACTGAATAATTTCAAATCAGTGCCATATATAAATAGTGTTATATTAAATTTATATTAAAAATTTGTTATATTTTTAAAATAGTATTATTAAAAGAACTGTGAACTAGGCATCAAAACCCAGGTCTTAATCCTTGCTCATTTAACTTTTGTGCTTCTCACAGTGTGGACTTGTATGACCCTCTATCCAGAGGACTTAGGGCAATTCACTGGATTTCTCAATTTAATTCTCATCTATAGAAGGAGGGTTAAAAATGGTCTTTATAAACCTCCTGAGGTGACAGAAAGTGAGAACGCAAGAAAATGTGTCAATTGGCATAGATTGAACTATTTTCAAACAAGGTAGCTTATTGTCACTTAATAGTACTTATTATTTTCATTTATTTTTAGGCACCATACTGGACATACCTTTTATGTGCCCTGGGACTCTTTATCTACCAGTCACTGGATGCTATTGATGGGAAACAAGCGAGAAGAACAAATTCTTGTTCTCCTTTAGGGGAACTTTTTGATCATGGTTGTGACTCTCTTTCCACAGGTAAATTAGTAGAGGTTTCGTTCTACAGTTGAGTTTTTTGTTTTTGTTTTAATGATGGCTTAAAGACCAAATTGAACTGACCTGTTTGGATGGTCAGTTTTTTGTATGGGTGCGTATTTGGAAGCAGGTTTGCACAGTGTATTTTAAAAGTATGTTCAAGAATTAATTTTGTGTAGTGAACCCTATTTTGATGCCAAGAATATGTATTTCTGTATATAAAACTTATTTCTAAACAGTACATGGCACTTATTTCATTAATTTTAATTCCTAATGGTTATTAAACCCTGCTTCTTTCAGTATTTATGGCTGTTGGGGCTTCAGTTGCAGTTCGCCTAGGAACTCATCCTAACTGGCTGTTTTTCTGCTCCTTCGTCGGAATGTTCATGTTTTACTGCGCTCATTGGCAGACCTACGTGTCAGGCGTGTTGAGGTTTGGAAAGTATGTGTTTCAAGTTGTACGTTTTTAAATATAATTGATTTTCGCAATCCTGCTTATACTTCATTTATCCACAATAAGGGAGACAAAGCTTCAGTCAGGAATTTAAATTATCTTTTGACTTATTAAAGCATGCCTAAGTGCCACACCTCAAGTCTTTTAGGTATTCTGTATGTCACAGTTACATATTTGATAATAATATTTTTTCTCGCTTTCTCCACCTTACTAATTTACTAACCCAAGCTTACATTAGACAAGATTAAGAGAAAAATAAGAGACCTGAAAAATAAAGGAAAAGGATATTCAGTGCTTAAGTAAACAGCATTCATAAAGTACTGAGCTATGGAATCTAAATGTCCTTTTTGGTCAAAATTTATGTGCCTCAAAAGGGGAACCCCTTACATTAGTCACAAATAACAGGTAATTGTGAGGTTCTTGGCTTGATTTAAGGCTGTTTTATGTGGTTTCCCTCCTTTTAAAAGACTGAATAAAAAACATGCCAAATGAGACTTTGTTTCATTGGGGGAAAGAGCGTAAGGTCGTTTACCAATATTACTACTTTTTGCTACTTAGTTTTTTTCTACTTTTCAAAGCCCTTTACATTTTTTATTAGATAATATTGATTCTGCTTTAAGTATGCTAGTCTAAAAGCACCTACTGGGGAACCAGACTGGGTAGAATCCAATTTCGGCCCTAACATACTTGTTATCTTACCAGAAATAAATTATTTAACCTCACTTCCCTCAGTTTCTTCACCTGCAAAATGGGAATAATTGTAATTGTGTTAAAGTGTTATTGTGAAGATTAAATGATAATTTATCTAAAGGACTTAGTACAGAATTTGGTAGCCAGAAGTACTCAGTAATAAATTTAACACTATCAGACCATGCCGTTTTTCTTTTAATTCAGTTTCTTTTTTGTATGTTTACTTTCTAATGAGTGACACTGAAAAGTAACTCTTCCTAAAAGCAAATCAGATGTCTTAAGTGTTAATCAGATTTCATAAGGAAATAAGCACGCAGAAGAAATTGAGTTAAAATCAGTTTGAGGATGGAAGGTCAACATAATTTGAATGATTTTTTTGAATCCTGATATAATATTTAAAGAATTTAAATACATATGTTTACAATATTCATATATATATTTATTGAGCATCCAATATATATGCCAGGCCCTATTCTAGATGCTAAGGTAATAAGAGTAAATGAAACAAAAATCTCTGCCCCCCTTGGGGTATACATCCTAATATGGGAGACAGACAATAAAGTGAGCTAATCAAGGAAATACCACATATAATTCACTAGACAGTGATAAATGCCTGTGTCGAGAAACTGGAAAGAATCTGGGGTTTTACCCTACTTACAAGCTATGAAACGAGCCTGTTCATGTTTCAGGGATGCTGGCAGAAGACACAAAACACGTGTGTTAGAGGCAGAGGACAACTTTATTACTCAGGGCAAAAGCAGGGGCCAGAGGTTCCCGTGGCTGCCAGGTTCCCCCGCCCCACCCTGGAGTCCCGTGGGGCCATTGTGGGACCAGGTGACTGCCTGTGTTATGGGAGAGGAGCACTGAGGAATCTGTTGCTTTTACAGTGAACAGGAGCAAGCCTGCTCCTTGTGGGGTGTCCAAACCTCATCCTTCAAGGGTGCTCACTGCATCCCCAGCCCTGAGAAATGGCCAGGTAAAGAGTGCTCAGGATCTTGGCATTCTTGGCACACCCAGCAAGAATGCGCAGGGGTGCTCAGGGCCCATGGCAGATTGACTTTCCTAATTGTGTGAAGAGGGGAAAGAAGACGTGACTATTTAAATACTACTCTACTTTTATTATGAATATAAAAAAATACTGTCCTACACTGTTTCATAGAACAGAAATAGAAATACTGTTTTACTTGTGACTATTTTGTTACGTTTTATGTCTTGAAAATAGATTTCAATACAAACATGAATTTGTTACCTTGATTTAGATCATTGAAACCACAAAAATTAATAACTATTTTTAACTAGAATTTTCAACTGTTAAGGTTTTTTCTTTAGTTAATCAGTGACACATTAGTATTTTCCTTAGCAAAGTTAGTGGAATAATTTATAGGATTACAGTTAAAATCTGTCCCTGTATTAATGCTTGCCATGTGAGATAAGGCATATCTTATAGCATATTTGCTCCTATGTAGCAGGGGTCTTGTACTATTCCACAGAGCAAACAATGCTTCAGGCTTAATCTTAAAACTGAAACTAAGTCCAGTGTCAACTTAGATTATGTAGCATTTTGTTATTTACATGTGAATATTCAGACTTTGTGTTAATTTTCTTTTCTTTCAAATGCATGGGAATTTACATACGGTGTTAGTTCCACTTCTCAGAATATTTGTGGTAAAGGACTACTTTCTACTTCCCCACCATTCATCATGGATTAATAACATGCAATTTAAACAATTTAGAAAAAACACTTACAAAACAAATATTTTTTTTTCAAGGAAATCAAAAATTCTTCAATGTGTGGAAAAATCAGTGCTAATGGGGGCCAGGGGTCACCGGACCAGGTGGAAGGTCAGCCAGTATATGATGAGGGGCTGGAAAGCTGCAGCTCCCAGAGTCAGGTAGAGCTGGAGATGCTGCCGGGGACCCAAGCCCCCCATGCTGTCGGGACCCAGGGCTGCTGTACGTGTGGAGCGTACGATGAAGTACATAAGTGCAGATGAAGTCCAGGCTAGGGCCACGTAGTAGCCATCACTGCCAAGAGCAGCCCTGTGGGCACACTGAGGATCATCACCACATATCTGTAGCCACTGTAGGTCAGCAGGTGGAAGGTGCTCAGGTCACTGCGCACAGTGGCCAGGTAGATTCCCAGGAGCAGGGCTAGCACCTCCATCACGACCCACACCAGCGCTGTGCTTGCACACAGGCCTACCTCCCAGCCAGCAGTACATAGGTGATGAAGGCCATTGTGGGGATATAGAGGTCGGGGGCGTTGAGGTCCTGCCGTGAGGGCAGAGGCATATCACGACTGTACTGCACTTCCCAGTTCTGGTGTGTGTAAGGGAAGACCAATAGCCCTAGCTTCTTGGCCACATAGGTAGTGTCCACAGCGAAAAAAGACTTGAGTTTGTTCACAGACAGAAAACGGTGCAGCTCCTTGTGCACCATGTCCTTCCCATGGGATGCAATGGAGCTGCCATAGGCCATAGCTACATTGGCCACTGGGTCCCCAAGCAAGTGGTTGACATTGAAGGCCACATCAGCTCCTGGGGCTGGGTATCCGCCTGGCTGGCTGGAGTAACCACCGCTTGTGTCATCGAAGAGGGGAGGAGGTATGGAGAGATACAAAAATCTGGAGCTCAGAAAAAAAAAAGATACGGATTTGGAAATACGGATTTAGAGGTCATAAGCATTTAGATGATAGTTTTAAGTACATATAAAATTGTTCAGAGAATCTGAAAGGGGAAAAGATGGAATTCTGGGAACCAGCATTTAAAATGTGGAGAAAGAAGCAGTTGAGGAAGGAGGCTAAGAAGAGCTTCCAGCAAGGGAGGAGAATCAGGAGAGCATGGAATACATAAAACATAACAAACCCTTTTAAGAAAAAGGGAATGATTTAAATATTGCACAGAATTTATGCAAGATAATAACTGAAATATATCCTGTGGATTAAACAAAATGAAAGTCACTGTTTACATTAAACAGTTTTAGTAGAATAGGGCCAAAAACAAGACTACGGTGGATGAAGCAGCAAATCTGAAGAAAGGAGGAAATTACAAATGTAGACTGTTTTTCAGTTGGCCTGTTTATGAAGCAAAGGAGAGGAGTCAAGAGCTTCAGGGGGTGCAGATTGGAGACGGATTTTGCTTGGTTTAGTGGGGTTTTTTTGAAAGAAATTCAAGCATGATAGTAGAAAAATATCTGTGGAAACCAAAAATACTATAGTGACTATTAATAACTTAATAAGGAAAGCTGAATTTTCCCTACTTTTTAAGTGAAATTGACTTGGGAGTGTTTAAGAATTTGTTTTCAATCATCTGGTTGTTTTTATATTATCATTTCTCCTGATTTACAAGGATTATACATGATTATTATAAAGAAATTCAAACTTTACTGAAGTATATGCAGCAGAAAGTAAAAACCTCCTATGATCTCAGTGGTAACTACTCTAAGCAATTTTATCTATGCTATCCAAGTTTTTCCCCTTGCATACACTGTTTACCTACGTGAGTGCATGCTGTTCTGTAGGCTTTTTCATTTAACAGTGTAATCCATTGATAATTCAGTGGTGGAACTGAAGGTAAAAATAAACTAAGCCTATATAGATTTTTACATCTTTGACATTTAATATATAACCTACTAACCTTCACATTCAGGAATTTCGTTTCAGACATCTTTTCTATTCTTTGTCCTTCCTCTTTAGAATGGATGTAACTGAAATTCAGATAGCTTTAGTCATCATCTTCCTGTTGTCTACATTTGGAGGAGCAACAATGTGGGACTATACAGTAAGTCTGGGTACTTAACACTGATATATTTAAGTACTATTTAAATATTTAGAAAAAGATATTCATTGTTCATTTTCATCTGACCATTTCTTAATCTTCCTTCATTTTATAATTTTACTATCATATATACTTTATTATGGCATTTTTCTCTATGCATGAATATATTACCACATAGAACAAAACAACCCCATATCCCTAATACAAAATTAAACACATTAGTTAAACTGCCTTTTCCAGGACAATATTTATCTCATAAAAAAGATATTTAGAAAAATGAATTCAGTTAAATATTTTATGTTTGAAAGTTGTCCCTCCATATCAGAAAAGAGAAGTTGCTAATTTTTTATAATCTCCTATGAGGTGTAGTTTTCCATATTAAGGAGTGCTTTTATTTTCTGCTTGGTTGGTGACCTCAGTATTTTGGTAAAAGTTGACTCTCAGAAGGCCACTGTCATAAATTCATGCTTTTCATTGGAGGAAAATTTATGAAGAAATAAATTATCTGTCTCTGCAGCCTAAGTCCACAACACTGGCTGATTCACAACCTCATTCCCATACAGTTAATAACAATAATAAGGATAATATCAATAGACAACAGCTAACATTTATTCAACAGTTACTATTTTCCTAAACATTTTACTATCACTGTTTCATTTGACTCTCAGAACAACCCAATGAAATAAATACTATCACTATTCTCATTAATAAATAAGTTTTAGAATGATTACATAATTTGTCCAAGGACACACAACTAGGAAGTACTGGAGATAGCAATTAAGCAGACTGATTCCAGATTCTGTATTTAATCACTAAGCTATATACCTCCAGTAAAAATAGTAAGAAATACAACACTAAACCTACTCTTACCCTAGGATCCAGTGACCGTGCTCCTTGGCATTTACCCAAATATACTGAAAAATTTATGTTCACACAAACACCTGAACATGCATATTTATTCATAATTGCCAAAACTTGGAAGCAACCAAATGTCTTTCAGTAGGTGAATGGATAAACTATGGTACATCCAGGCAGTGGAGTATTATTCAGTGTTAATAAAAAAGAGCTATCAAGCCGCAAAAAGACATGGAGGAACCTTCGATGCATATTACTTAGTGAAAGAAGCCAATCTGAAAAGGCTACATATTGTATGATTCCAACTATATGACATTGTGGAAAAGGCAAAACAATGGAGACAAAAAGATCAGTGGTGGCTAGAGATTTCGGGGAAGAAGGAATAGACACAGCACAGAGGATTTTCAGGGCAGTGAAGCTCTTCTGTGTGATACTATTATGATAGATATCCCTCATGATGCATTTGTCCAAACACAGGAAGTACACCAACAGTGAAACCTAATGTAAACTATGGACTTTGGATGATAATAATGTGTCAGTGTAGGTTCATGGATTATAGCAAATGTACCACACTGATTGGGGATGTTGACAGTGAGGAAATCTCTGAGGAAGTGGCAGGGAGTATATGAGAACTCCATGTATTTTCTGTAAAATTTTGTTGCGAGCCTAAAATCACTCTAAAAACTAAGTCTATTCTTTTAAAATTTAGTTTCAGAAATGCAAATTATAGTTCATTATCACTAGGCTCCAGGATAGACTTGAGCAGTAAGTAGCTCAAGTAAATGAGCTCAAGCTTATTTATAAGTAGCAATATATTCCCTGAGATACTCACATTCCTTCTCAGCATGTAAGAGTAAATAAAAGAATAAAGGATATGCTACTGTGGACCTCTAAACTATACAAGAGGGATGTGATGAATTTCTTACGGTAGCTGCTCAGCTAGTACCTATGAGGTGAATGTGGACCTAGAGGCAGTTAAGTAACTCTGGTCATTATGTCAGATGTAGTTGTCTCAAATTTGGAATTCTGATTTAGTTATAGTGGGGAAGAATTTAATGTTAAAATCATTTCATTCAATGCTTTGGCGATACCATAGGAAGAAAGCACACCTTCTTATTCTCACCAACAAGAATACTTTAGATGCAGATTTTCTCAATTTGTTAATCTTCAGTTTCCACAAATTTTGGTATAGTATTTCAAAGTCTGTGTTCAAAACACAGTAGCCCACAACTTTTGGCAATTCATTGTAACTGTTTTTTAAATCCTTTGCTGCCTTTGGAAGTTTTCTTGAACAGCAGTTGACTAACAGGTAAATACACTGCTAGAGATTTATCTGGGTATTAACTACACAAGGTTTTGCATGCACACACATCACAATACTTGTCACATTCATGATGCAGATCATGGTGCCTTACTTTCTTGTGATGCTGCCTTGTAGAGGTACAAATTCAACTGTACTATTCTTTTTCCTGTTTTCAGTCAAATGAAGGCTTGTAAGATTAAATCTTTTCATCACAATTATGTAAGTAGGCTTAGCTGAATTTGGTAGATTCATTTTTCACTTAACAAATAAAACCATTAAAAAAAAGCTACCACTTCAGACTACATTCCAGAAGTTAAGGTTTGATTATAAGAAAAAGGATAGTTTATTGTGCCGGGCCATATCATGATGTTTCTTTACTGTTTAATGGGAAAAGAAATTCTACTTTCTTAATGACTTGTTTCTTTCCTCTACCCCTAAAGATACCCATTCTAGAAATAAAATTGAAGATCTTTCCAGTTCTTGGAGTAGTAGGTGGAGCAATATTTTCCTGTTCAAATTATTTTCATGTTATCCTCCATGGTGGTGTTGGCAAGAATGGATCCACTATAGCAGTAAGACATTCATTTCATCATCATTTAGCATTCATTTTATTATAAATTTTGTCACCAGCCACAGAGATACTAAAAATATGCCAAAGTTCAAGAATGGGAAGTGAATGAAATATCTTAAAGAATTCTTTCTAGGCACATAATACAAAAACATTTTAAAAACAGTTTAGACTGGTTTATAAAAGCATTTTTTCTCTTCCTACAACTTTTCCCTGCATAGTCTTTTCTGACAGTCCATTTAATCATCCAGTGTCATTACTGGACATAGTTAAGAGTTGCCATTTGCTTTCATGTATGTTACGACTTGTGCAAAAAGGGAAGAGGAGGAGTAATAGGGAATGAGTTCCTGACTGGATGGCAGGAAAGCTACCAAAAGTCATGCTTTCACCTACAGTGAAAAACCCTTAGCAATTTATCACTCATGTAGATTTTATTGAAATTTCACTGAAATATATTTTTTAAAACTATTCTAATATTTTAAAAGGTAAAAATTTTAACCTTGATTCTTAAGCTTAGTGGGTACACCTTGTATTTGTGCTCTTTACACTTTTCTCATACTATAATACTTTTGTATTTATTCATTTTTAACTTCTTCAGTACTTTTATGCAGGAAAGAATCATAAATCCTGCCAAATTTTTAAATATTTCAAAAATATATTGTCATCTTCAAGGTAGATGGACTTAAGAATAAAAACACAAGTTTTTATTCCAGTCATGTTGTCTCTTATCAAAACATTGTTGGAATGCCTTTTTAGAATCACTTTCAACTATAGCTTCTTCTCTTTCATTTCTTTGATGCTATAGTTCACAGAATTTCACTCCCATAAGTGTGGGTTTGGTTTTGAAAAGAGAGTTATTTGGAGCCAGGTCTAATAAATAAGAGTGATAGACATGAAATATAACATCTTTAGCACAAAAAAAGTCTCATTCTCTTAACTGACTTTAAATTGGCTTTCAAGACAGTTTGAAAGGAATCCACATAATTATTATCCATCTTTATGAATACATTTTATATACATCATTCAAAAGCAAAGTATAAAACTCAGATAACATATATTCTGATATACTTGGAGTAATTAATTTGTTATCTTTTGACATGTTTTGTCAGCTGACCTCAGTACAGTTCTCTGCATATGAGTGCTTAGGAATACTTGTTGCTTGACCATGGATGGTAAAATAGAGCACTAAGTGGAACATGAGTCCTGCTAAAGAAAATGGGATTTAGTGAGGATCACTACCCACTTTGGAGACTATTTTACTAAGAAATAATATTACTACTTCAAAATAATTAAGATCGTTATTATTTTGACAATTCAAAAAGTGCAAATAATTGGGGTTTATATGAGAAATGAAGGGTTATTGCATTTTTATAATGAAAGAAAAAATTATCTCCCATGTCTAAAATGAAAAAAAATGAAGAAAACAAATACTATAGTTAAGTGGTTGATTTCAAATTCTTAAAGTGCTGATTTTCCATCTTTTTTAGCAGTATATCTTCTTGAATAAAACATACAGATCCATAATAAAAAAGCATTATTTTATTAGTACAAATTTTTATAACTTATTATTAGGTAGTATCATTGTGTATTATGTTTATAGTTTTATAGTATAATTATTAGAACTTTATAGCACTAATTTATAACATGTAAACTTAAAAAATATGAATAAAGCTGTTTTAATTAACACATTTGGAATAATTAGTTCTCCTTTGAGATGTTTTGTCAGGTGACCTCAGTACAGTACTCTGCATAAGAGTGCTTAGGAATACTTGTTGCTTGACCATGGATGGTAAATAGAGCACTAACTGGAACATGTGCTCTGCTAAAGATACAGATTTACTTTGGTTATAGATTTAGGAAGGCTTAATACGAAGTTTATTTCAGTATTTTGTCTAGGAAAAGCAGTGATAGAAAAATCCTGACCCACATAGATGAAAATAATGGGTTGGATTGTATAAGGTTACATAAGAGCATTTGCAACCTAAATGCAAAATATGTGAGTAGTTGTTGGTATAGAGACCAGGGCAGAATTAAACTCTTCCTAATCAATGATTAAGACATTTTGTAAAATTTTCAGGTTAAGCTTTATCTTGGTGTCTGCACAAAAATATGTTAACTTGGCAATTCCAAGTGTTGATGGCCTCCATAGTACAGTGGTACAGAATAAATCATAGTGTTATTTTTTAGTGGTTAGTAGTTGAAAATGTGTGTGCAGATAAAATTAGAATCAAACATCTGTGGCTCTGATTACCTTCGTATAACCCTAAGGTTCTGTGGAAGTTTGAAAAGCACAGTGAAGGTCTCCGTATTCCTTTAGGCCACACACTATATCATACTCTTCTTTAGGGCTGTACTTACTAGCACAAAGTAGATGCTTAGAAAATGTTTCCATTGGAATAAATATGATGTTATAATGTGATGTTAATTGTCTGCTTTGTCCTTTAGGGTACCAGTGTCTTGTCACCTGGACTCCACATAGGAATAATTATTATACTGGCAATAATGATCTATAAAAAGTCAGCAACTAATGTGTTTGAAAAGCATCCTTGTCTTTATACCCTAATGTTTGGATGTGTCTTTGCTAAAAACTCACAAAAATTGGTGGTAAGAAATTCTTTTATGATTCATGATATAAATAATGTACCCAGTCCTTAGACACAATGCTGGAAACTATTTCATACAGTGGATAGGTTTTTGTGGTGTTAGCATCACAATAGTTAGCTACTTGTGCCCAAGAGAACTGTAAATGAGAATGTTATATTCAGAAGACAGACTCCATAATATAGTAAGTTCTTTTTATTATCTGTTTAGCTGTAATTATGAATTACAACTTGGATACCAGGGAATTTAAATATTAGAAACTCAAATAAGCTACCCAGTCATGAATTTGGTAAGTTTTAGATTCAGTGTTCCTGTACCAAATATGAGATTAAATGATCTCTTTAACTGTATCCTTGTCTTAATAGTGAATAAACTTATAATTAATTCTGCCCTGAAACATAAAAGCTAAAACATCTAAAATTTTATACTGAAATCATTTTGTTTCCTTTTTCATAGATAGCTTACATGACCAAAAGTGAACTGTATCTTCAAGACACTGTCTTTTTTGGCCCAGGTCTTTTATTTCTAGACCAGTGCTTTAATAATTTTATAGACGAGTATGTTGTTCTGTGGATAGCAATGGTAAGTTCTTTTCTGCTAAGACTTTTATTTTCAACAGATGTCAGATAACATTATGTTTAAGAGTCATTTCAGTGAGTTATCAGGTAGCCTCACTATCTAATTCACACAGTATATGTTTCTAAATATTTTAGATTACTTCTTTTTAGCTTTTATTGTGTGTAGAAATGGCCCACCTATCTGGAAATTAGGCTTCTAACAGCTGAAATGCTTGAAAATACAGCTGTGCACCTTCAAAATATCTTCCCCCCAAAAAGGTACAAAGATGTTGAAAATCACTTAAGCCTCCCCAAAGGATTACAAGTATTTATTAGTGTCTGACTTTGACTTTATCAGGCTTGTTAGAAGTATTCTAAGTGATAGCAGGTAACAGGTAAATTAGATGGAATTAGTGTTAGCAAACGTGGGCACTTGCTGCATCAAGAACTGTCAGCTAATAACTGAGGAAATGAACCAGAACAGACAGTACTATCAAGTACAATATTCTGGTACTACTTTGTGCTAGAAGTAAGCAAACCTGTGCATCTGTACGGCCCCTGAGGATGGTGCATAATTCATATTAATAATGATGATTCTCATCAGGCAAAGGTTAAGTTCTCAGTGATTACATTCTGCTTAAGAAAGTGATGTGGATTTAACACATGTATTAATTCCTATTCAAAATGATTATAAAACATAGAATTATAGTGCTTAAGAGAGAAGCTTTAGCTATCAGAGGAAAAGAAAATTATTGCTAGTAACACCTTAATCACAACTGTGGGTAAAGGAAGCATTATTAAATGTTGTTTTTATTTAGACATTGTCTTTACAATTGGTCTTCAATTAATGGTAGTTCTAAAAATTTTTCTATATTTTCCACTACCTCTGGACCTCAGTGGCCTTCACCAAATTGTTAGTGATATGTAAACACATATTAAAGTGTGCTAAAAGAAACACAACGAATCTTTTGATAATTTGAATACCTTACCCAATTTGTTAGATTTAGGCATTAAAAAAATTGTATCTGTTTTCTGCATGGACCACAGGGGTACATCTGATGATCCTTTATAATAGGTTCTATAGTATTGTACGTTTTCTGGAGTAAATTAACTTAATACCCATTTTTTGGTCCTTTCATAAGTCTCCCAATCTTCAAATGATGGCAAAATGCAAATCTCAATCCTTGGGAATTTTGGGGGCAATATTCTAAACAGTGTCAAAAAAATCAGAATAATTTTAATTTGGTACCCACTATAAATATTTTTATGGTTTCAAATTCAAATTTCAACCTAAATTTAAGAGGTAGGGGGTGGTTATTTAAAATCTGTAAATTCCGTGTGGGGTTTCTTTTAGTGGACTTACATTATGTATCGCCAAATGGAATTATAATTAAAATGTAAGATGTTAAAAATTCAAGCACTATTTTGTAATGAGTGAGTCGCCCTGCTTAACAGAAGTGGTGGAGAGTATGGTGAGGAATCATCAAAAGTGGTGGAGAAAATGGTGAAAAAGTCAAGTTCAATTTTTTTTTAAAACACTGTGGACCATGATTAAAAATAAATACTGTATGGGCCAAGCAAAACACGTGTTTGTTCCTTTGGGCATCCTTAGGGAAAAGGTTCTTGCTTCAGAGAGAAGAGGATCACATGGAGCTTTTCAAATAGAGATTTTCCTCTCATGGTTGAGAATTCCCTGTCCATCAGAGAGCTGAGGCTCCTTTTTCTGAAAGGAAGCATTTGCCCCTAGTCTCTTGGAAAGGTTTCAATGTGTACCCTTCTCCTTTTGTATACAACACAATTTTGTATATGCCTCCCCTCAACTATGGTGTTTTTCCAGGGCTTTACTTTTCTTGGAATCAATCTCAAAGGAATAAGAAATACATAAGATGGAATGTTTTCATTAAAATGACTGATAGCCCCTTTCAGTAAAACATTTATGGCTTTGTTGCACAGCAGAAAATTAAAAACGTGGAGTCAGAAGACTTGAATTGTTGCTTTCCAGCTTTTGTATTTTAGTCTAGGCCTTTTACTATGAGCCTCAGCTTCTGTAACTGTGAAATACCCTGCATGTTTCCAGAACACTATAGTGAGGTCCAAATATGACATATATGTAAGCACTCTAAAATGTAATTTTGGAGAATAATTTTTGGCTGAGGTTTCAGAAAAGATATACCGTAATCCATTTTATTATGTTTTTTTGTTTTCTAAAGGTTGTTTCTTCATTTGATATGATTATGTACTTTAGTGCTTTGTGCCTGCAAATTTCAAGACACCTTCATCTAAATATCTTCAAGACTTCATGTCATGAAGCGCCTGAACAGGTTCATAAGCATATTGACTAATAGCCCAAGGAAAAGAGGAGAAGCAGTTAGGGGAACCTATGAGTGAAGGAAATCCCTTTACAGGGGCTAGTATACTACCAAATAAGGTTATATTTGAATATAAAACATTGTCCTATAGATTCCATTATGCCTATTTCAGCTGTGAAGCCCTCATTGTGTATCAGCATTTTTGATCACAGGTATTATCAGAGAAATACACTCTATAAATTAATTAGAAACAAAACCAAAGAAATTCCAATTTTCTAAGGATAAGAAAATGAATGAACAGTTATTAATAGCAATCTCTTTGTCTCAAAAATCCTCATCAAACAATTGGGTATTCACTGCCAAAGGATTACATAAAAATTGAGAACTTAAAGGACTTTATACATCTTGAGAATGATGCTTACTTTGATTGTCAAAAATTGAGGAGTTCATAAGAGTGCGTAAGTGCATGGATTGTAATACTGATAATTGAGTCAGATGATATAAGATTTTTATTAGCCATTTTTCAAAAGATTTGTTAATTACTGACATTTAAAGGAAATACTTGCCTTAGTATACCAACTAGAATTTAAAAGGGCTACCAGAATTTTCTGTAATTTCTGTTTAGTAAAAGGAGTATGTCTTACCAGTTCAGAAAAACAAATTAATCTTTACAGAGAAGGTAGCTTGTTTCTTGATATTCTGAGTTAAAATTTGATTGTCACAAAAAAGTGGACATGTATTTCCTTTTATGAAAAAAAACAGTAGCTAAAGCACATTTGACATGTAAGAAAATTAGTAACTTATGAAAACATGGCAAAAATATCTTCCCTTTAGAGTTTCAGCCAGTTAGTTACTTCAGGTACACATTGACTTGTCTGAAGTAAAAAAGGGAAAAATAAGCATCAGTTATTCAGCTGTTATTTACACTATGTGCTGATTCTTTTCATTCCCACTTCAAAGTATATTGTTCATTATGAACAGAACTATCACAAGGATCCTAGGTGTTCCAAATTCTCAGACTCCCATCTTACCCTATTGTTAATTTTATCCAAGAGTTCTGTAGATCATAAGCCATATGAAATAATTTTTAAAAGGAGTAATGAACATGTACTATACATTAAGCAAGAAAAATTTATACTGTAAAAATGGTGTAAGTTCATATTCCATAAAAGGAAAAAAATACTTATGTCCATTAATTATACAGAAAACACTCTGGAGTACTTATTTTGCCTCTGTAACTATTGGTAATCTCAAATAATAACCTTCTTAGAAGTTTGAATAGTACTTAAGATTTATATTCCAACATATACTTTAACTTAAAAGGAAAATCCTTTACAAATTGGAAAAATTGAGGAAGTAAACTGTCCCCTTAATTGCAGATATTCATTAATCTGAAGGACTAATTTCTTCCTGTGTAATTTATCATAGAAAGACCTGGCATGGGCTTGTTTCAAAAATTTGGAAAGCCTTAAAATTAAGATAAACGTGGGCTATAGAAGCAAAAATTAGAATTTAAAATACGGAAACACAGGAGAAAATCACTCCTCTCTTCCTAATGGGCATATTTTTTATTTTGAATGATTCAATGAAAGCAATTTCAGCTAGACATAGTACATTTAACTGACCTCGTTCAAACAAATGCTGAAACAATATTAGATCAAGAGTTTCATATTTTATGTTTTAAAGTGCACATTATAAAAGGGTTAGAATTAAATGTTCAAGTTGCAAAGTGAATGTAAAATAAAACTTTCATATATTTATTGAATGTTAAAATGGAAAAAAAATTCTACATATTTAACTTTAAAGATAGATGTTCAATACTTAAACCATAAATAACTCAGTATGTTAATGATATGCTCTTAATCATTACTAAGAGCATATGTCATTTAATTGTGATCAAGCACAATTAAATAGCATTTTGCTGTCCTTATGTAAATGGCATGCTCATAAAGCCTTGTCTTTTTTAATCTGGTATTTATATATCTTCTTTATTTGTCTTAGTGGTTTTTAGCTGTTTAATTTATTCTAGAACACAACTTGCTTTTAATAAATTTTACAAGTCAATAGACTTTCTTTTGAAATCTTATTTTCATTAGACTTGGCTGTATAATTTAAATGAGTATATACAAAAGGATGTACATACAGATTCTTTTTTCCCTTAAATAAGAACAATATAGCCTCTGTACTTGTGCTTTCTCCCTTTTGGGACTGATACAGATATACTGAAGCCAAAACCAGAAGTTAAATAATATTTATTGCTAAAAGTTAATTGACAAATGTTAAAGAAAAAAATTTCACTTATTGCTATTAAAGAGCTGAGAGCCTGGTACATATAATTTAGGAATTGCTGCTATTCACATAACTGTTCAGATTTTATTTGGAGGGTAACAGAACGAGGAGTCTTACACATAAGCTAATGATTAACAAGATGTAATACTTTAAACTAGAACTTAGAACCATTCTAAAGACTTAATGCCTCTTAGCTAATGTTATAATTGTATCATATTAGGTAGGTTCCAGTTCTACCTTCAAAGAGTCATCAGAATAATATGGACTGAAGAGACTTTCGAACATTTTCCATCTCTTGCTGGTGCTGTTACATGAAAGGAGATATTAAACATGTTTAATTTTTAGATAAGTATTATACATATTTTAACAAATATTTCAATGTTCACATTAATCCTTATTTTTTCAATTTTAAATATAACTTACAGTTTCCATCATAATTTTTTTTTGCAACAACGCCATTTCTTTCTTAAATTCATTTTGTGCGCCAGTAAGTAGATTCTCATGATTCTTCTGTAAGTCATCCATACTCTAAAACCCAAAAGTCTGGTTCAGTTACAAACCACAAATATTAACTTCTACAATTAATTTTCAAAAGTAAGAAGTTTTTATTTAAAAAAAATGTTCACTGTTGATTCCAAACAAAAATATTCTAATACATGAAAACCAAAATACCCACTAAAGGAATAAAAAATGTCAGACATGAACCAAATATTATTATAGAAAGTATAATAATAGTGTACTTTGCTTAAAACAATGGATTAATGAACTGTTAAGGTAAAAAAAACAAAAGAGAATACCATAATTTTGAAAACTTCTAATAAGTCTCTAAACATTAGGTTGCTATGTTCTGTTATACTATTATGACCAGTAAATAGTCAATGGGATATGAATTTATTGAAGGGAATAAAATGATCTATTGTATAACTATTTCTTCAATTTATGAAATATAAATCTTTACTATTTATCCAACAATGATCCTAATGCCTATTATGTAGAAAGTACTATGTCAAGTGATATACAGTATTAAAAAAATAATACCTGATCACTCCTTTATTCCACTGAGAAGAAACATATAAACAAAATAACACAAAATTTTTTAATAGGAATGGAAATGCAACTTGTTATGATTATGTAATAGAAAATGGGGATTAAGTCTAATTTAGTTGGCAAAAGAATAAGATTGCAATAGATTAAAAGGAGTTAATAATATTCTAGGGCCAAAAGCATAAGCAAAGGCATGGAAGGGCATAGTGAATGAGTTCAGAGAAAGCAATTATGCTGCAGGGTGGAGGGAGTAATGGACGAATGTAGTAATTGAAGCATCAAAAGGATCAGATTATTGCAGCTGAGCGGGTATTGGGGTTGAATACCTAAGAATTTAGAATTAGAAGCTACTGACAATTTTTCAGGAGGGAAGAGATGGTTTAGGAAGATAATATGATGGATCTATGAAGGTGGATTGGAGAGAAATCAGTGAAGAATTTTAATAGTGTAAACAAAGAATGATGAGGTTCTCAACTCCGGCAGTAGCAGTGGGAATTAACCACTGCAGAGGTGAAAATTACAAGACCTAACTAATAATTGGATGTGAAGTATAAGGGAAATGGAGGAGTCAATTATAAAAGTAAAGTTCCTACACTAAAGTGGTAACATTAGAAATCTTTTCTAGTACTTTATCAAACCTTCACAACAATTAACAGGTCGTTTTTATGAAGCATTAGAGCAGGGTGATTGGAAGCACTTTTAAAAACAACCTGTGTTCATATATATTAAAGTTTTAAAAAAATATTTGTTTTAAAAACTGTTTTAATAGTTTACTCAGAACATCCCAATTCCTTTAGAAGGGTGACATTTTAACATGTATTTGAACAAGACTATCTATCTAAAAAAATCCTCCCATAAAAAAAAAATATATGCAGGATTCCAATGTACTCCTATGAATAGTTACCTAAAAGTAAATATGTATCTTCGTGAATAAGAGATCAGTGCCACAGACCACAGTTTGCCAATAATAAGCATGTGTCAGAAGATAATTCTCAATCTACAAATTTTTAACCACCTGGCTTTTTCATTCTATTATATGTGTGGGCCATCTCTTATAAGTTGGCATATAAGGCCTTTTTTACACAGTATAATCCTAAAGGCAAATATCCTTTAAAGTACATATATAAGACACTTGAAAATAAAAGAAATACTCATCAACTTCAACTGGGTACTTTCTATTTAACAAATACTGGGGATACAAAGATAAGTAAAAGATTATCTAGAAAATATTTATGGACTTATTTTCAGTTGAGAGAACTATTACTAAGGTGTTAACTATGAATTTTATGTGCAATATGTACATTTTTAGGTGAAATTCCCAATTTGGCATTACCTCTTTTGAATAATCCCCACAAAAACATTAGAATAACTTAAAGTAAAAATTCATTTAGCACTGAAATCAAAATGGAAATGAATATAAAACAGAAAATTAAGAATTTAAAAAATATAAGCAATTTTTAAACTTAGAAAAAACTTATACTTCCATATAAATGTGTGTTATGCGAATGTATTACATTACTAAAAATACAGACCTTTATGAACTGCTCATACAACTCTTTAACTGCTTTCAGTCTCTGGCTCTGAACAATTCTAGATTGTTGAAAAATCTTTTGTTGTTGCTGAAACATGCTCTACAAATGTAAAAGAAAAAGTCTTATGATAACAATTTGGGTAAAATTTTTAACTTAGCAAAAAATAATTCTACATTATGCTTAAAAGGAACAGTTTTTAAATCAGTATTTTTAACATTTTGTTTCAACTATTATGACCAAGGTTAGATAATTTGTGTTCACCACTAAAAAAAAATACCAATAATCCTAACGGTCATTGAGTAGGAAAACTTAATACTCAAAACATCGTAATTCTTGGTGCTTTTAATATCAACACAGATAATCTTTCCAATAATGCTGATCTTTCCATTTGTTGGCCTATTTTCCACCAATGATTTCTGTCCTCCACCACTTCCGCCATTTTTTATATACTTAAACCCAATAAATGTAATCTCCACATAGTATTAATGATAGCAAACTTCATAGTAGCTACTGAACTTTTAAACAAACTTACTATATATGAACTCATTTAATACTCAAAACAACTGTGAGAATGTTACTATTATTATTCCCCTTTTTATGGATGTAGAAACTGAGGCATAATGATAAATAATTTTTCAGTGGTTTCACAGCTAGCATTTGGTCCAACCAGAATGTGATTCCAAACACTATTTTTCCAGAATCCAGGCTCTAAACATTAATCACTGTTTCTCCATATCCACTCATCATTTGCTGCATGGGAGCATTTTAGCTACTCTCTTTACTACCACAGCTCAATGAGCTCTTATCAAGATGTAAAATTCATTCATGATACCTACTTTTCACTATCTTCTATCCCTATTCATGTATCTTTACCTTCCTCCTTCCCAGCTTAAATTCTATCAACAGTAATTATAATTATTCCTTTGTATATATGCCTTGCTCCATTCTTACTTCCACACTTATTTGATTGAACCCCAACTCTGGAAAATTCAACCCTCTAGTTACCATGCCTGCATCCTTGAATTGGTCACTATCAGAGAAAACCTCACAGCTATGCTGACAGGTCTCACTTTAAATCATGATAACTATGCTCACTAGCCTAAATTGGACCCTTAATGCTCTTTGGCAATTGTATTTCCCTTCTGCACTCACTGGCCCACTCTCAGGGAAGTATTTTATACCTTCTCATTTGACCTCAAAAGCTTTTTTCCACCATCTGATGACATTATTTTACTAAAGAAATAGAAGCAATCCCACGAGAACTCCCATTACAATACCTATCTACTCACCTACATCCACCTGCTCACATATTGAACCCTGTCTCCTGTTTTTAAGGATGAACTATCCTTGCTTCCTGCTAAGGTCAACTTTTTCACATTCCCTTCCATTCTCAAGATTCAGCAATTACCCCCTTCTATCCTCTGTCCTTCTTAAAAGGCTTCTTTCACTTTGCTCGGAGTGGTTTTCTTTCAGTTAGGCCACTCATTCTGTCTCCTTTATTGGTTCTCCCTCACCTTCCTGAACTTTAAACAATGAAGTATTTACTCCAGCACTCAGTCCTTAGATTTCTCTTTTACATTTATAATCACTCCCTTGGTGCTCTCATAGCTTAAATGCTATCTTTATGTTGAGAATTCCCAACTTTATATGTTCAATCCATATCTCTTTCCAGAACTCCAGACTCATGCATCAATGGTCTAACATCTCCTGTTGGGATGTTTCATACGTATCTTAAATTTAACATTTCCAAAACCGAGCTGATCAAACAACTCCTAAAATATCTGATAAGAACAGTACCTTTGCTCTTAGATAGAAAACTTGCTAATTTTACAAACAATGAAAGGATGAAATAAAAGGATAATTAATGTAGTTACACAGTATGTAGATGGGACTGTCTTCCATCACCCATAAAGATGGGCAAGTAACACAAATCTGGCTATTAACAGGAAACCATGTGTTGACCATGTCTAGTTCAGAAGTGAGCAAATGATCCTGTGATATTCCTTGAGAGGGCTTAAAGACTATCTTAGTCCACCAGTGTTACTAAACTTGTAGTGAATCTAGGATCGCAAGAAGCTATTTTGCTTAACATATTGAGACTACTAAGAAGTGGAGACAGAGCCCAGATGACCTACATGAGCAACCCTTCCCACTCCCACCCAGCAATGCCTGAAGCTAACCTACCCCGGGACTTCTTTTATATAAACAATTAATCCTTTTTACTCTGACAATTTCTGTCACTTGAAACTACAAGAACACCAACCAATACAGGAAGCAAAGAGCAACAGCTTTTATGAGCATGGTGTCTGCCTGACTTCTCTGATTTACCATTCAGTGGAACCAAAACACATAGCCAGCAATGGGTAATGGAACCTGGCTGAGTTTCACATCCACACAAGGCTAGTCTCGCCATTCCTACTTGTCATTTGGTTATATAATACATTAATGACAAAGCTAAGCGTGATACTGACAGCTAGTTTTCCTCCTTGTTCTTTAGTTTTCTGTAAATCTGCATCCCACTGCTGAAACAGAGTCAGAAATTGCTGAGAATATTCTCGGTTAAGCTTCTGCCTATAAAACATAATAATGAATAGTGTCATATTTCATACCAATATGGAAAAAATTGATTTGCCATAAGTTACACTGTAACAAAAAAAGGAAAAGATAGCCCCTTAAGTTTTCAGATGTGAAATCACCCAAGAAGTAAAATTATGATTTATGCTGATTTCAGAAGTATTTCTTTTCCTAACCAGCTAACAGAAAAGCCCTCTCATATGCTTTAGCTCTTGAAAACTATGGAAGTTTTATTGTATATATAAACTTCCTAGCAAAGTCCACTTTATCTCTAGTTTATTTTTCTTTTTCTCCACCTGAATATACGTTCTGATATAAATTCATGAGGTTACTGTATTTATAAGATTTACAAATAGAAATATTTCACTTAATTTTTCCCTGTTTTGGTAAAACAATGATTTTTATACAAAAGAATAGTTAATTCAGCTAACATATACAAATTATTTACAATATTTGATCTTTTTCTACATTGTTAAACAGTTAACTATTACAAGACTATGGTTTATATAATTACTTTTTATTCAACTAGTAGTATATTTCTAGAATGAATAAAAATTACATTTATAGTAAAAAAACCTCAACTGTTATTTAAATGGGGGAAAAGGTAGTCTTTATTGATTTCTAGGAAATATATCTCAAGTCTATGAAGGAGTGAGTTTACAGGACTCAAAGACTTACGAGAAAAATCAAGCCAAATATGTTTTTCACTAGAGACCCCAATAAATAGAAGATGATAATATTTTTCATAATTTGCAGCAATGAATATTAGGAAATCATATAAATGTTGTGGCTGTGAAAAAAGCAACATCCTTACCTTTGTTCTTGTTGGGTTTTCCAAAAATGTACAATTTTCTGATTACTGGTTTTGAAAGAAGCCTTGCCATACATTTCTAGTCTCTTTCTCTTGGCAAGAAGAGACTTATTAATGTCAGCTATGTTGAAAATAAATTATAATTAAAATTTAAAGTTGAAGAAAACTTTTGTTACCACATATTCAAATAAATATGGGTAAAGCTTGGTCAGTAATTTCTGGAAAGACATTTAAAATTAAAATTTAAAATACGCATAATATCAAATGCAAGATTATTTGCTTACTTCTTTTTCTGAGAAAAATTTTAGTTACTAGTAACCCAATTCTGATTTTCCTAACTAGAGATAATTTAACTTAGAGATTAAAAAGAGCTAAAAAATGGAAGAAAGGGTCTCAAGGGCACACCTTAATTTCCTCACAAAAAAACTCTTTTCACAAAGGCTAAATTTTTCTTAATTTGTAAAATACTCTCCAACTGATGAAAGAGCACATTTAGAAAAATTACCGTTAGAACTCATTATACGAAACACACAAAACTATTTTTGAAAGAATCCAAAAGGATAAAAACTGTTAAAGAATTAAAAATTATTTTAAAAAAACATAGTGATACTTTCAAATATACTTTTTACTAAAAGAGACAATAACTAAGCATAGGATAATCTTAAGTAAATATCTAGATAAATTCATTCAAGAACCCTTGTAAATACTTCCACAGAGCTTTTTATAGGGCATTTTTACCTATAAGTACTGTATTTCATAAAATTTTTAATACTTCAAATAGTGCTTCACTAAACATGTATATGGATCTACCATCAATAGTTATTTTTCAGTAATCATGACGGAGTTTCACTTTTATGTAAATAGTTTATATTTCCAATAACCATCTATAATAATAAATGTATCAGACATACCACAAAACAAGCTTTTAACACCACAGAGTAAAGTTTTCAAAGACTTAGTTGTATGAATAATCTATATAGAGGAACCAAATACTTAAAGAGTGCTACCCCTAACACTGTTAATATAACTGGTATTTGACATACCATTTAAAGTTTATGAACTTTATACATTTCTTAATAATTAGTAATGTTGTCTTTCGCAACTGTGTCGTTTAGTAACGTAAAAATAACAATACTTATTTTAAAAGCTTCAATTTACATTGCCCCTCCTAAAGAAGAGAACAGAGGTATGTCATAGAAAATAACTAAATTGAGAAAATGAAAAACTGACATACTATATACAGATGTGTGTGTGCGTTTGTATCACTTCATGAAAACCCATACAAAGAGGGACACAGATTTTTCTATCCAATATTGTTCTAAAATTCCACAGTCTATTAAATTCACACATGTATAAAATAAAAGCATTTTTACCTCTCTATTGCTAGTAACATCCTCACTCTTCACATCAACATTTGGAAAAGGTTAAGTAAGGAATTCTATGAGGCTGAATCTCATGCAAAATCTTATATATGAGAACAAGGCATTATATAACAGTCTTATAGTCCACTGATTAACATTTCCTATTATACAAGTTACACGGTTTAAAACTATTTTCTTTAAATACAAGTATCTCCTAAAACATACCTTCAAATCTTTCTAGCATATTCTGTACTTCACCCCTGTGAAATTACAATTAAAAGCCTTTTCATTAAGGATCCATAAAATAACATGTTTTGCAAGAAATATTACACACTCAATATTTTACACACAATACTCATAGGACAATTAAAGTAAACTTAGTAATTTATCTAACAGGAAAAATCATTTTGAGCACATTATTACCCTGAATCTTCAACTATTTCTTCAGAAGTTCTTTTCTTCCCACGTTTATCAGTTACTGCAGTCTTCCCTGTATTGACAATAAAAAAGAAAAACATTTTGAAACTGTTATTTTGGTAATTTTTAATGGAGTAATATCCTAATTTTGAGGTTGTTCAAGCTTTTTGCCAACATAAGATTTTAAAGTAGGCATGTAAATGCAATACTTTCTCTGCAGGTTAGATGGAATTAAATCAGGACCCAGAGTCATTTTAGAGAAACCATTCTGCAAGTGGTCCTGTGTTAAGGTCGTAATAAATCGGATACTATTTATCAGACATTTGGGGAATAAAATTGACTGCAAAGGCAAGAGAATAAAGCTACGTAGAATAAAAATGTCTCTCTGACTCCAAATGAGAGACATGAAGAACACGAAAATGCCTTACAAAGGTTTATTAGAGTTGAATATAGGCGATTAAGAACAAATGAACTGCAGGACACGGTCCCTGCCCACCAATGCTAGATTTACTGTACCTTCAATAACATCCTCCTCGGAACCACTCAGATCTTTCTTAACTTCGTCCTTGAAGTCATAGGCTTGTATGACCTTCCCCTCCACTGCTGTCTTCCCCCTTCTCGCGGGAGGTTTTCTTCCCGAGGGCCCCATATTCAGCTGTTCTCCGACTTAAAGAAATCTCTCAACTCTTCTGAATCCAAAAATGCCACTTATGCAGGCAAACTTCGCAATGACAGCTGTCAAATGAAAATGACCTTAGCTGAGTAACATTTCAGGAGTCTTCTCATATATTTTGTTGGACCAAAAGTTAAGGAGAGCGGCGACCCTTGCTCCAGGCGCGCTGTGACGCCGGCCTGGCACCTGAGGACTGAGCTCTGAATTTCAGTCCCGCCTCTGCCAAACTCTGACTAAATCTGACCAAGTCTGGTTTCGCATTTCAGGCACAAGGACAAATCGTAGCTGTGGCCAGGATGGGGCCTGAACGTGCCGCAAATAAGTTTAGGGCAACATAAATATAAAATTACAAGGTTCTTCAATCAGCACCTTGGGAGATTAACGTCCGTATATGACTTCCACCACACGAACATCGAGGACCAATTCAGAAGAGCCCTTAGTTCATTTTAATTATTTCTGACGGGTTTGGGCGGGCAGGAGGGAGAGGCGCAGACCAAGGCCCCCTTCCTCCCGGCTGTAAACCCAGCAAGGGCTTCGCGACCTGCGGGCCCCAGCTCAGCCCACGGCCTCCCACCCCCCAGAAGGTCGCTGCCTTCATTCTCCTGTCAGAGGCCCGAGGGAGAGCCAAGGGGAAATATTTACCTCAGTCTGAGCTTCTGACCCAGACTCCCGCGCTGGACAAACTCGTCCCCTCCTCACACCTGAAAAGAACCCCAGTGGCCGAAGACCACAGTCACAGGTCTCCCGTCAGGGGTCCCCGCCTATACAACCTCCCCACCGGGGCTTCTACCTACCGCGGATCCTCACCTGAGGTAACTGCTTCGCAGCCGCGAAGCTCAACGCCTTGCCCAGGAGCGACGCTGATTGGCTGATCGCAGAGCGCATGCGTGCGGGGGGGACGCCGGTCTCCGCCCCCTTTGGGCAACTGACCTATCAGACTGCTGAGCCAGGCACCTTGCGAGCCCAGGTCTGGGGCTAGCACGTTTGAGGACCGTTTGCTTCCCAGTGCTTTTTTTTTTTGAGTTTAAATTTTTATGGTATTTGAAAGGTACTGAAGCGTACGTATGTTCTAAAGCACAATGAACGCTAATGTATTTGTGAAGTAGAAATTTTACTAGAACCCACTGAATCTCCTCAGGAAGTCGTCTCCATCCCATCCCCTCATTCTCTATTTAGCGATATTAATTAAAATTATCTTGAATTTTGTGTAAATCTTCAACCCTTCCCATTTTGTTTTATTACCACATATATTTGACTTAAACAACCCAGTGGGGTTTCTGTGTCTGCGCAGTGCGACAATTGTACCGTATTCTTCGTAGTATTCTGCCACTTCAGTTTTTGCTTAACATTACATCACTGAATCTGTATCATTACATGAAGCCATAGTTCTGTCATTTTCACTGCTGTATAATTAATTTTCTATTGTGATTCTATTCCAAATTTGTTTATTTTTTCAACTGTGGATATGTGGATTATTTTTAGATTACAGCCTATATAAACAATGCTACTATGAATAATCTCATGCCTATATGCTTCAGTTTTTACAGAGAATCTAGGTGTAAGGTTGCTAGGTCTTCGTTAGATGATACTCAGGATTGATCAATTGATTTCCAGTTTATACTCCCACCAACAGAGTGAGTTTCCCATTGTTCAATATACTCATCACCACTTGATATAGACAGATTTCTTAATTTTACCATTCTAGTGGGTATAAAATGGTATTGCTTTAAGGTCTTCTTTTGTATTTCTCCAATCGTTCATAAGATTAAGCTGTTGTTATGCTACTGACCTTTTGCATTTCTTTTTCCTTAAAATAGCTATTCGAGTTTTTTGCTCACTTTTCATTTGGGTAGTACGTGTTCTTACGGATTTGTTAAGTATACATACTGGATATTCATCTTGCCTAAATTCATAAAAATATTAAGGTTTTATTTTTCATTTCATGTATTATTCATCTAGAATTGATTTTTGTGCCTGGTGTCAGGTAGAATACAATTGCTTTTTTTGCCTATTTGTAAACCAATTTATTAAACGGTTTGTGTGTCCCTTATAACAGCTATTTCATATGTCACATTTCCACGTTTTTGAGTCTCCTTCTCTAGCCTATTCCACTGCTCAATTTGCCCGTCCCTGTGTCAAAACCAGTTTTCAACATCCCAGCATTATTAAAACTCTGGCATCTAAAAGGCAAATATCATGCCTTATTTTTTTCTTCAGGAGTACCTTGTGTATTCTTGAACTTAGGTTTTTCAAGTAAATTTTAGAATCGGTTTTCCAAGTTCCATGGAAAAAAAATCTCTGCTGGATTTTGATCGGAATTGCAATTCAATCTATAGATTAATTTGGAGAGAACTGAGTCTTCCTATTCTTGAAGTATATGTTCCATTTATTTAGAACTTCTTTAATGTAATTCAATAAAGTTAATTTTTCTCTATGTAGGGTTTGCACTTTATTAAATTTATATTTTATTGCTATCTTATTCTTATTATTGCTGGTATACAAAAATTCAATTTCAGATATTGATCTTATTAATTCCAGCAATTTGATAAACATTTTTATTACCTAATAATTTGTAGAGGCTGGGATTTTATAATCATGTCTTCTGTGAATAATTGACGTTTTTGTCTTTATTCAAATTCCTAGTTTTTTTTTTTTGGTCCTTTTCTGACGACACTGGCTAGGATCTTTAGTACAAAGATGAATAGAAGCATCACTACAGGACATTCTTTCCTATTTTAAAGGTCACGCTTCTCAAGTTTCTATTAACAATGACGCTGTATGTAGGTTTTTTGGTAGTTGCTCTTTTTGAAACTCATAGTTTGCTGAGAGTTGTTTACTTGTTTGTCATTTTATTTGAAATCATAAATGAGTGTTGCATTCCATTCTTTTTCTATATTGACATAGATCTTTTAGATAATCTTTTCTTTTTTAATGTAAGATTTATATTTAATGTTAAGCCAAAATTATATTCCCATGATAAACCCAAGTTGTGATCATGCTGTATTAACTTTTCAAGCATACTGCTGTTTGGTTTGTTCAGCATTTTGTGTCCATTTTCATGACTGAGATTGGCTCGTAATATTCCCTTATCATACTGTCCCTATCTAGTTTGGAATGAAGCCAGTGCACATGGCTTGCTCCCTCTTCTTCAAGTCTTTGTTTAAATGTCATTATTCATCTCAAAGAGGTCTTCTCTGCCCCACTATTAGATACTGTGATTGCAAACTCTGCACCTTATTTCTCCTCTTTCCGTATTCCCTTCCCCATGTACCTTTCTAGGCACTAACCACTTTTTAACATAGTATTTAACTTATTTATTTTGTTTTCACCAACCCCCATTAGAAACTCTGAAGGGCAGACAGAACTGTACAGTGTTGAGAACCACATTTACTTTCATTTTTTTCCAAATGGCAAGGCAGTTATCCCAACATCATTTACTAAAAAGTCTATTTTTGTCCACACTGATTTGAAAACCACCGTCATCATACAGATTTCCAGATGGAGTTGGGTCAACTTCTAGATTTTCTATTACATTCCTCTAGTTGGTCTATATGTTCATGTATCAGCATACCACTCTGAATTAGATACTTATGCATATATTTCAGTATCTGGTAGGCCAGTTCCCCCTCATAGCTATTCTTTTTCAGGGTTTTCCTAGCTATTCCTGCATTTTAAAATGTTTATCTTTTTTGGTGTTAGAATATCAGGTTTGTTTCCAGTTCCATTATATCTTCTAGCTGGTTATCTTTTGTATATATGAAGGCCTTTGGCTTCAAATACCAAAGTTTCTCAAAGTGTGGTTCATAGGCCAACGTGTATTTGGATCACTTACAGAGGATTAAGTGGGGAGGGGAAGGGTATTAAAATCCAAGTTCTTCTGAAATTGGAAAAAGAAGAACAAATGAGACCCAAAGTCACCAGAAGGAGGGACATAATAAAGATCAGAGAAGAAATAAATAAAATTGAGAAGAATAAAACAATAGAAAAAATCAATGAAACCAAGAGCTGGTTCTTTGAAAAAATAAACAAAATAGATAAACCCCTAGCCAGACTCATTAAGAGAAAAAGAGAATCTACACACATAAACAGAATCAGAAATGAGAAAGGAAAAATCACGACGGATCCCACAGAAATACAAAGAATTATAAGAGAATATTATGAGAATCTATATGCTAACAAGCTGGAAAACCTAGAAGAAATGGACAACTTCTTAGAAAAATACAACCTTCCAAGACTGACCAAGCAAGAAACAGAAAAACTAAACAGACCAATCACCAGCAACGAAATTGAAGCGGTAATCAAAAAACTACCCAAGAACAAAACCCCCGGACCAGATGGATTCACCTGAGTTCTACCAGACATATAGAGAAGAAATAACACCCATTCTCCTTAAAGTTTTCCAAAAAATAGAAGAGGAGGGAATACTTCCAAACTCATTCTATGAAGCCAGCATCACTCTAATACCAAAACCGGGCAAAGACCTCACCAAAAAAGAAAACTATAGACCAATATCCCTGATGAACGTGGATGCAAAAATACTCAACAAAATATTAGCAAACCGAATTCAAAAATACATCAAGAGGATCATACACCATGATCAAGTGGGATTCATCCCAGGGATGCAAGGATGGTACAACATTCGAAAATCCATCAACATCATCCACCACATCAACAAAAAGAAGAACAAAAACCACATGATAATCTCCATAGATGCTGAAAAAGCATTTGACAAAATTCAGCATCCATTCCTGATTAAAACTCTCAACAAAATGGGTATAGAGGGCAAGTACCTCAACATCATAAAGGCCATATATGACAAACCCACAGCTAACATCATACTTAACGGCGAGAAGCTGAAAGCTTTTCATCTAAGATCGGGAACAAGACAGGGATGCCCACTCTCTCCACTGTTATTCAACATAGTACTGGAGGTCCTAGCCACGGCAATCAGACAAAACAAAGACATACAAGGCATCCAGATTGGTAAAGAAGAAGTCAAATTGTCACTATTTGCAGATGACATGATATTGTACATAAAAAACCCTAAAGACTCCACTCCAAAACTACTAGAATTAATATCTGAATTCAGCAAAGTTGCAGGATACAAAATTAACACACAGAAATCTGTTGCTTTCCTATACACTAATGATGAACTAACAGAAAGAGAAATCAGAAAAACAATTCCATTCACAATTGCATCAAAAAGAATAAAATACCTCGGAATAAACCTAACGAAGGAAGTGAAAGACCTGTACTCTGAAAACTACAAGACACTCCTAAGAGAAATTAAAGGGGACACTAACAAATGGAAATGCATCCCATGCTCTTGGCTAGGAAGAATAAATATTGTCAAAATGGCTATACTACCTAAAGCAATCTACAGATTCAACGCAATCCCTGTCAAAATACCAACAGCTTTCTTCAATGAACTGGAGCAAATAATTCTAAAATTCATATGGAACCACAAAAGACCCCGAATAGCCAAAGCAATCCTGAGAAGGAGGAATAAAACAGGGGGAATTACGCTCCCTGACTTCAAGCTCTACTACAAAGCCACAGTAATCAAGACAATTTGATATTGGCACAAAAACAGACCCACAGACCAGTGGAATAGAATAGAAAATCCAAACATTAACCCAAACATATACAGTCAATTAATATTTGATAAAGGAGCCTTGGATATACAATGGGGAGATGGCGGCCTCTTCAGCAGCTGGTGTTGGAAAAACTGGACAGCTACATGTAAGAGAATGAAACTGGACTACTGTCTAGCCCCATACACAAAGGTAAACTCAAGGTGGATCAAAGACCTGAATGTAAGTCATGAAACCATAAAACTCTTAGAAAAAAACATAGGCAAAAATCTCTTGGACATAAACATGAGCGACTTCTTCATGAACATATCTCCCAGGCAAGGGAAACAAAAGCAAAAATGAACAAGTGGGACTATATGAAGCTGAAAAGCTTCTGTACAGCAAAGGACACCATCAGTAGAACAAAAAGACTTCCTACAGTATGGGAGAATATATTCATAAATGACATATCCGATAAGGGGTTGACATCCAAAATATATAAAGAACTCATGTACCTCAACAAACAAAAAGCAAATAATCCAATTAAGAAATGGGCAGAGGACATGAATAGACACTTCTCCAAAGAAGAAATTCAGATGGCCAACAGGCACATGAAAAGATGCTCCACATCGCTAATCATCAGAGAAATGCAGATTAAAACCACAATGAGATATCACCTCACACCAGTGAGGATGGCCAACATCCAAAACACAAACAACAACAAATGTTGGCGAGGATGTGGAGAAAAGGGAACCCTCCTACACTGCTGGTGGGACTGCAAATTAGTTCAACCATTGTGGAAAGCAGTATGGAGGTTCCTCAAAAAACTCAAAATAGAAATACCATTTGACCCAGGAATTCCACTCCTAGGAATTTACCCTAAGAATGCAGCAGCCCAGTTTGAAAAAGACAGATGCACCCCTATGTTTATCGCAGCACTATTTACAATAGCCAAGAAATGGAAGCAACCTAACTGTCCATCAGTAGATGAATGGATAAAGAAGATGTGGTACATATACACAATGGAATATTATTCAGCCATAAGGAAAACAAATCCTACTATTTGCAACAACATGGATGGAGCTAGAGGGTATTATGCTCAGTGAAATAAGCCAAGCTGAAAAAGACAAGTATCAAATGATTTCACTCATATGTGGAGTATAAGAACTAAGGAAAAAAAAAACTGAAGGAACAAAACAGCAGGAGACTCACAGAACCCAAGAATGGACTAATAGTTACCAAAGGGAAAGGGACTGGGGAGGATGGGTGGGAAGGGAGGGGCAAGGGGGAAGAAGGGACATTACGATTAGCAGATGTTGGGGGGGCACGGGGAGGGCTGTACAACCCAGAGAGGACAAGTAGTGACTCTATGGCATCTCACTATGCTGATGGACAGTAACGGGGTTGGCGGTGGGGGGCCTGATGAAGGGGGTAGTGTAATCACCATATTACTCATTTAATTGTAGATTAATGATATCAAAATAAACTTATTAAAAAAATAAATAAAATAAAATAAAATCCAGGTTCTCAGGCACCATCCAAGGCCTACCAAATTAACTGTGCAGGTGGAGACGGGAAATCTACATTTTAAATAAATTCTCCAGGTTATTGTCATACTGACCGAAGTTTAGAAACACTATGTCACATTAACAAGGACAGCTCAACATCACCATCTGGTGACTTACTAATGCCATTGCTTTATTTTCTCAAATGTTAGGAAACTTAAAATGTGAAAAACAGCAGAAGGAATTATGGAACAAAAGATATGAATGAATTATTCTGCCCCATGAATAATCAAGATTGGATGATGTCATCTTTTGACTTTTTTAGCTCCAAATGAGACCTCATCTTCATGTTCGAATTTTAATCCTTATCCAAACTAAAAAACACAAGAATTGGAATGACACATTATTCTCTTAAAATGGAACCACAGGGCATTTTATAGATTTTCAAAGTTAGGTTCCTGGGGTTGGTTAATAAAAAGCATTCTATTTTCCACTAAAAATATAATATTGGTCAAAATTTTACCTAAAATTTACTGTTAAATTGTTCTAATTATAAATATTAATTGTAAAATAAAAATTTACTTATAATTTTTATTACCAAGATACAATACACAATGTTAAGTTTTGGGTAATATTTCATTTTTTTCTGTGCATATATACTTCTTCCCCTAAATAACTTAAAAATATGTATTTTGCTTTTGTACCTGCCTTAGTTTTTGATACCAGATCTGCATTTTTTTGTTGTTTTTAATCATGTGTTCTATTTTCCTTATCTAGGATTTATCAGACAAAGGGCTTTGGGCTTTTATTGTCCTGATCACACTTTCAGACCTCCTAGTTCAAGTGTCTGTGCTAATTCTTTTTCATTTTTTATTGAGGTAGAATTGGTATGTAACATCCTAGTAGTTTCAGGTGTACAACATAATTCAAAATTTACATACACTACAAAGTGATTGCCACAATGTTGTTACTGTCGCTATATAATTGACCCCTTTACCGTTCCCCTGTGATAACCAGCTGTCTGTTCTCTGTATTTGTTTTGTTTTGCTTTGTTTTTTAGATTCCATGTATTAAGTGAAATCATATAGAATTTGTCTTTCTCTGTATGACATGTCACTTCATAATACTCTCAAGGTCCATCCATGTCATCACAAATGGGAAGATTTCTGTGGATAAGTCATATTCCAGTGTGTGTGTGTGTGTGTGTGTGTGTGTGTACACCACCATCTTCTTCATCCATTCATTCATTTGATGGACACGTATGTTGTTTCCACATGTGGGCTGTTGTAATTAATGCTGCAATGATCTCAAGATGACCACATTGTTAATACACCCCTACATGTATTATTGTCCATTTACACCAATTACCTAGATTCCTAACAAATTGTTTTCTCATGTTCTTTAGTTACCAGTGTCATACAATCCTACATGTTTCCTTATTGTCTCAAAAAACTCAAGATGATACAGTCAGTCTTAGAAAATTTCTCAGTAGAACTATTCATAATGGACTCTGAAGTATGAGTAGGAGTTTAACAGATAGATAAAGAAGAAAAAGGCAGGCCAAGCAATAAGAACAGCATCTGCAAAGGTACGGAGGCATAAAAGTGCACAGCATCTCTGAGGAAATGTGACGTGGTTGGCACAGTATGTGGCTGGGGGAGAGTGAAGGAAGATCAGAAAGAAAACTTGGGACCAAATGTGAACCTTAATAGCCATAATTGTGAACCATTTATGGAGCACTTATTATATGTCAGGTACTGTACTGATGCTTTACAAACATTTCTTTGAATCCTTTCAGAAATGGAAAATGTATAAGGCTCACTGTATTCCAATTAACAGATTTGATTTTTCTAATTGCTTTCAAGAATGGCAGCTTGCCTTCAACTTGAGTAATTAATCCAAGAACTTGGTCTTCCACATGTATCCTATCTTTATTCTGTGAAGCTAGAGTTAAGTCAGCACAGCACCCTGTTTTTGAGGTGTAAGTCTCCATATCCCCCTGGTCACAAAACTGGGCACAGAACCCAAACTAAGCCAATCATAACAAATCATTTCCACCAGGATTTTCATACTGGCCAGAGAGGAAGCTTTCTGCTTCTCTGGGGGATGTGAGCCAGGAGCTGCCATGAACCCACTATGGGGAGAAAAGCTGACATGTAGAGAAAGGCAGAAATGGGCCATGTTGAGTGAAATTCTGACAGGTAATTGGTCTTCTTTATCCTTCTTCATTTTTTCCTTGAGCAAGTTGAGTTAGATTTTTTTCCCTTGCAATGTAAACACATCTTACTGGCTAAGAGTGAATTTTGGAGAAGCAGGTTAAAAGCTGGTGCAGCCACTTGTTAGACCGTGGGCAAGGCACTTAAATGAGTGCCCCAGTGGTAAAATGGCAATGTGGTGAGGATGAAATAAGATTATAAAACATTCATAATAATCTTTTTTAAAGAAAGAAAGGCACATTGAGTTCATCACGCAGCTTCTTTTTTCAGTCCTGGTGTGAACTGCACTAATTTCTAAGTGTTGCGCCAAACTTTCATTCCTGGAGTAGACTCAGCTCGATCATAAAGGGTTGCTCCTGTGGGAATAACTGAATTTGACTTGCTGGTGTTTCATTTAGGAATCTTATGGGACAGGCGGCCTGTAGTTTTCCTTTTTTGTGGTAACTGAGCCAGGCTTTGGTGTGAAGTTGTGTTTACCTCAAGTGATGAGTTAGATGGTGTTTTCCTTCTCTTTTCTACATTCTGAGGATATTTTCTGGGTGGAATTGGTACTGTTTCTTCCTTAAATGTTTTGACCTGAGTTGTGATTACACTCTCCTTTTAAATCCTTGATCTGTTAGTCATTATTTGTATACTCTTTGGTATAGGTAGAAATAATTTTAATATCAACACCTTTGAAGAAATAAACAAAAAAAATTTTCTTAGTGACAAACAGTGTCACTTAGCTGCAATGTAATCATGTCATTCTATTGGCTACACTTTAAATCTCACCCCTGGCCTAGGTAACAAGCCTTTACACAAACTATCATCACTGCTGACATTTACCAGGCAGAGTATTGTCCAGGCATGGTTCTTGGGTGCATTACATACCTCACTGCATTTCAACAACACCGTAACACCAGTGTTGCCTCCCACATTTTAGAAGTAAAAACTAAATTGTAGCAAACAATGCCCAGGACCCAGAACTCAAACCCCAGAGGTTTGATTGTAGACACTGTGTTTTTTACCTGCTAGAGCCAGTATGTCATGGGGAGGCAGCATAGCCTGTTAGGGACAGGAAAGAAGACACAAACTGGACTCCAACCCACTTCTGCCTCTGATTGGCTGTGGGATCTTGGGTAAGTCTCGTAAACTTCCTGACCCTGGTGTCCTCAATTATAAAATTCAGGGGATGGTCTGGGCAGTCGTTCCAAAACTGCTTGTGAGGCCTGGGAATGTGGAGGTACCACTTTGGGGTCAAACAGCATAAGCATCTTTTCTTCTTCTATATACATATTGGCCTTCAACAGGATTTCATTTGAACTAATGGTTTTGAGGCTTTAAACATTTTTTAAACTATTTGATTACTCATCAACTTTTGACGTTCCTCTGTTCTAATGATTCTACAGGATCACAGGAAAAATGATTCAATGAATATACTACGATTCTTTTATCCATCCCATTATCTATTAAGCTTCTAATTAGATGTAGACTACATTCATCCAACCACAGATATCTCCCTCACACCCAAATATTCATTTCTTTATAACCCTTCTAGAATATTCTTTTCATTTAAGAATGATACCCAGATGTCCCATACATTTTTACCATTTGCTAAGTCCCATGTAAAACTCATTTTCCCCTATAAAATGACACTCTCCAGTATGCTGTACTACTGCCCTTCCCTTATACTACTTTCCACTTATTTTCAGTTGTGTTCAGCACAGACCCTGACACACTGTAGAAGCACTAATGTGATTATTGAATCTGGGTAACAATAAACTGATTCCTCAAAGATTTAAAAATCAAAGCACCATACAAAATTAAGTTTTTGTGAGACTTTGGGTGTTGAAACATAATTTTTACAGCACAAACACAGTATTTACAAGTCTTTTTACAAAATAGGTATGCCATTTTGAAGGAATACTGCTGAAATCATGATTTAAAATACCTATTAAGAGTTCAAAAAGGACTCACAGAATCTAGCCTTCAGAAATCCACTGTAAAATAACATAAATAAAATATGGCTGAACATCAGCACTTACCCATACATAAAAATACTAATTCTGTATCCCAGTGGTTAGCAAACAATGGCCTGTGGGCCAAATACAGCTAATGGCCTGTTTTTGTATAGCTGTAAGCAAAACATGGTTCTGACATTTTTAAATGTTAAACAATAGCAATGATGGCTAAACTAACCACAAAAAAGGATATGCAACAGAGACTCATGTGGCCTGCACATACTTTCTATGTGGCTTTTTACAGAAAAGGTTTGCTGACCCCTGCATTATATGAAACCAATTAGAAGAGACAGCTGCTGCGATGAGAATACAGTGATGAGTAATAAAAAGACACCACTGTGATATGCCAATACCATCAACACTACTCATTTCTAAAATGAGGCACTTCTGTTCGATAATGTACATTTCCAAAATGTAACTACATCTGGAAAGTAGTTCTGCTACTTAATCTAGCCCTTTGTAATTAGACCTCCACATGAAATCGCAGTTTCTTAGGGGCTGTAGTAAACAAGCACATAGTAAAATGTCAGTTATGGAGCTCATCAGTAGTCTTTAAGTGGTTTTCATCTTAAATGTTACTGAAATTCACAATTAAGATATTGCCAATAAGAGGTGATATTTATATGTATAAAAAATCTTTAGATATTCCAATTCATTATTTTCAGAAGCAAGAATAACTAGTTAACTTAGTAGCTACTTATTTTTAAAATGGAAAATAGAGAAAATGAAAAAAACAAAAAAAAATGTAAAACCATACCAATAGGTTGGGATGCAAAAACTGGGGTCTTTTGTCTATCACTCCCATGCTTCTCATGTTTAAGGTAGTTGGCAATAGTTGCTATGGAAACTCACCAGTGTCTCTTGCCAGTGAGCCTTTTCATTAAAAGAATATCAGGTCCGTAAGCAAAGGCTTTAAAGGTAAAATCAATTCACAGCTGCTCAACACACAAGTTTTCAGTGTGTTAGTTAAACAAATCCTGATGAGTAGGCTTTATTCACACAAAACAAGTATTGTGCTAGATGTTTTTCCTCCTACAGGCCAAGCTGGCTAAGCATTACATCATGAAGACATTTCTGTGATGCTGAGTTTTAAAATGCTCTGTGAATGCTGAGGTAGACGATTTTCAAATGATGATCTTCTATACCCCGATTCGATCAGGACTAGCTTCTTTCTGTACCCGCCTTCTGGGAAATATCTTCCGCTTAAGTGCAATTAACTAAATGACGAAAGACAGATAATAAATTTTGATATTCCATGTTGACAAACTTTAAATTGAGTCATGTATCTTTAATCAGTTCCACAATCTAATAGATAAAAAGCAAACAGCAACAAACAAGTCATCATTCCTCCCCCAAAACAAAATCAACTACTGCTTTTGTTTAGCTGTATAGAGTCAATATGCCTAGATATGTGACGTGAGGATTAAAATTATTTTGGCCCAAGCTTCACTTAGTTCTAAGACCTGTAACTACAGTTTTATACAGCGATTACCAAGCATATTCATTTTCAAGATGGCTGTTTGTCAAGCCTTTCTATTGAAGGAAACTGGCTCTGCTTAACCATTAATACATGGTCTTTGGGTTTCAAAAGTGACTACATTATGTAAGACAGAATTCTTAAAAAAAAAACACTATTAAATTCCTATCATTATTTATTTTCTTATACTTAAACATAGCAACAACTGTTTAAAAACACAGGTAATACCCAATTTATGAATGGACTGTGGTGTAAAAAGTTCATTTGTAAATTAATAGCTTAGAACTTGGATAAATACTTCCTTCACACAGGAACAGTTTACCCGATACATCTCAAATGGAATACCTGACCACCATTACAATAAAATTTCAATGAGAAAAACAAATGTGCTCTTTACAGCTTCAATTTGGGATCCTACTGTCTCTTTCTTCCTGTCAAGATGGAAGCAGGGCTTTGCCCAAGCATAAGCCACCATGATTTGAATGATGAGCTGGGATTCTGGGGCAGAGGAGGAGGCAGCTGGCTGGTTGATTTGTTCGTGTATTGGAGCTTAAGAAATTTGATTCAAGTAGGGAAAGACCAGGGTGCCAGAGAGGACAAGGTATTTATTCTTCCCTTCCTCTCTCCTTCTGCCTCTGGTTCCCTGTTCTCTTCTGGTACACATGACACATCCTCCTGTTCCCTCCACTGCCACCACCTGCTGCTCTCAGCCAGGGTCTCCCTCCTTCCCCAGCACAGCCCAGCACACAGCTGACTCACAGGCTCCTCACTGGATCTGTGCTAAAAGCAGGTGCAGACCTTTTAAGCATTTTTTCTAAGACTTTAACAATGGCAACAAATATCAAGAACAAGATTTATATCCCCTGAGAAGCAGATGGAAGGTTAAGTCGCCATCCTGCTTGCCAATCTCTCTTTCCTCAATGTCCTTCCATCTGGGGCAAAAGACCGAGGCACTGTTTATCTTAAAGTTCTCAGGACTTCAGCCTCCTCCTCCCTGGTGTCAGTAAACTCGGCCTAAGTTCCCCATAAGTGAAGCTAGAAAAGTTGTACTCAACAGTCACTCTGAATGGAGACTGAGGTGAGGGTCGCTTGCCCTGTGCAAGTCAGGTCTGCCCAGATTCCATCCCTGCCCTTCTTCAATCCTTCTTAAGAACATTTCATACCTGTGGACTATCATCCTTCCATCCCTTTCTTTTTACCTCACAAACCTCCCTCCTCCTCCTGGACCCTCACCTGAAGGAGGCTGTGTGTGTGCTGGCACGGGGAATTCCCAGCAATTCAAAGGAAATGTAAGAGAGTACAACAGGCACTATAGGACAGTGGGAGGTCTGAAGATAAGACACTGGTCATTTTTAGAAAGTTTCACGAAATAAAAAACACTGGAGACCCATAAAATATTGGCACCGGATAAGGATTCTAGATAGGTTTTTTGGCTAAAAATATTTAGAGCTCTTTAGTTTTAGGTTTAAGTCTGCAAGTTAACCTATTGAGCCCCAGGTAAAAAGAATACTAGTAATGGATCTAGAAGATAAATGAATAAAAAGCTATTATGTTGCTGCCTGAATATTATGAAATATATTTATATACTGATGTATGAACTACAAGCCAATAGAAGAAATTAAAATTTTCTTGTGAATTTATATAATTTTCTAAAAGAATCAGATACTAATAACATACCAAGAAATACTGACTGATCCCCACATAAAATATATAAACTTACCTGTTCAGCAAAAAATGAGAAAACAGTAAACATAATCAATGTTGCTAATACACAATGAGTCCAAAACTTCAATTTGTCTCGATATGCTCTCCTGTTCAGAGAAGAAAGCAAATACATAACTCTGTGCATAGTTTCACTGTACTAGTTATTTATATATTAGGTGTAAATCACAAAAACATTGCCTAGAGGCAATTTTAAAATGCTAACACAATATACATTTCCAACATGAGTTCAGATTTTTCACTACATCATAGTAAGTACTATATGTGAATTAGCAAAAGTTACCCAGGCAGAGGAGAGGATTTCAAAAGAAAATTACTTCTAGCATTTAAACAAAAGCATACTGCCATTCTTTTTTATTTACTTATTCATATTCATTTATTCACTCAGTCACTCAATAAACACTACCTGTGGACACAGATAAACAATTTGAAGTCCTGTTCTAAAGCATCTATAAGCCTGGTGAGCTACTGACATGCAGATGACAAGCCATCACACAAGATGGATAGAAAGAGGTATTATCAAAGCAAAGTCCTATGGAAAAACCTAGAGAAATGAGGAAAGCACCTCAGAGATGGTAACATTTCACTTAAGCACTGATGCAGGAAGGGAAAAAGTTTGGCCGAGAAGGGAAATGAGTATCAGCTGTGTCAGAGCAGCAAGCTGAGTCCTGCAGAGCTGAATGAAGCCTGGTGGCATTGGGGACAGCTGAAGCTGTGGGTGTGAGCATCAGAGGTTCCAGAAAACATGCAATAATGGGGTTTGGATATAAGGAAAGCAGATGAAATGTTGGGGGGTGGGCGGGGAGCGGTGAGAGAGAGAGAAAGAGAGAGAGAGAGAGAGAGAGGGAATGAGTGTGTGTGTGAATCCGGGTGAAAATGGTGACCACTTGAAGGATGGATGTCACAAGCAATGGGCAGAGGCAGGCAGTCATGTTACTCCAGGCATGAAAAAGAGTGAGGAGCCATGAGAATGAAAAGAAGCAACAGGAGAGACACTCTGAGACCTGAATCAACTGGACTTGGGGACAGTGTTCTGGGGATATAATAGGCAGTATAGCAGTTTCCTCATCTGTAATATGGAAATAATGAGTAATTTATTATAAGGATTAAATAAATGCTTAACATAAACTTTGAAAATATGCTAATAACTATTAAATTGAGGCCTCTGTGCTGAGTTCCAGATTCTCATTTACAGCTGTTTGATGGTGGATGGCTCTCAAGTCACATATTCATAATGGTACTTTCCCATACACTGTTTTTCCTAGGTCTGTTAATCGGATCACAACCAGCTTAGTCAGTTCTAATGTCTACAGTGTCATTCAGAATCTATGTGTAATTTAACGAGCAAAGAAGCCATAGCTATAGCTGGCAGGTGAACCAAGCTACCCATCCACTGAACCCTACTGTGTGCTCAGAAGGCACCTTGGACTCAGAGATGAGTCAAGACAGTCTATTAGGAGCAACAGGCACAGCAGACAGACCGTAAGTGCTATATCCAAGGAAGGGGAATAGGAAGAAGGGAATCAAGAAACCAGGGAAGGGTGAGTGTCATGAAAGGAAAGAGAAAAAGGACAGTTTCTAGAAAGTGGAGTGGGGCTGGTGGGTCAGCAGCGAAAGAATGATACAGAAGCTAGGCAGGATGAGCAAAAAGCAGTCCCCAGATCAGGGAATTGCAAAGAACATCTTATAACTAATTTGTCCCATCTGTACAACACAGGAATCACAGCCCTCTCAAATGACTCTTAAACCCACTCCTTTCTTATTCAATTGGGTCCCTGAAGGTAAATTTAATCACAAACTGGATTTAGGGACTTAACACTTGAAACCATCCAAAGATCTTTTTCCTCTGAGCTAAAGGGCAGTGAAAATGGTAAGAAGCCATTCCTTGCCATTTCTGAAAGACAGGACCCATAATTTATTACTTCCCCTTGGAAAGTAAAAATAATATAGATATCAGCAATATGCACGCTAATTGTCTCACTCAACTCCAAGCAACAGAGTTCTAGTTGCCAAGGTCTGCTACTTGCTCTCTAAAATCTCTCCCAGCTCTGTCTACTACTTTCTCTTTACTCCCTGGCCTGCGTCCTTGGTTCACACCTTGACTATTTCAGGACTACTGAAATGCTTACTGCCTGACTCCCTGCCTCCGGTTTCCAGTCAACACTGCCTCATTCCAAACAACTTCCTCACCAGTCCACCACCCCCACCACACACACTATTGCGGGCTATCTTTCCAAATCATGAAGTCTGATGACAACAAACATCTAAAAATCTCTCAAAAGAAAAAAAGTCTAATTCATATACAGCCCTTCAAAATCTCCCTTCAAAGCACTCTCTTTTAGTATCTCTGTGCCTTTGCATGCACCATTTCTTCCACAAACATGCTTTCCTACCTGGAAATAGCCTTTTCATAATTCAAAACCAAGTCCAAATGTCACCTTCCCCTTACAGAATTAGCTGCTCTGTCCTCTGTACTCCAATAGTGTTGAACCCTACTATATATGGCACTCTATATCACAATTGTTTGCCTGGTTGTCTGTCTCCCTGAGCCAGTACTGGAAATGGTAATAAAATGAAAGATGAAGGAAATGTTGGAATATAGCGGAGTGTGCAGGGGGTTGGTAACCAGGCTGGATTTGCCACCTATCAGCTGCTTCACCTTGAGCAATTCACTCAGCTTCTATTACCACATTCCCATCTATAACATGACAATAACAGTACCTTTCATTGTAAAGAGTGCAGTAAATCTACTGCCCAGCAGTGTCTGCCTTATAGCAGGTACTCAAGAAACAAGGTAGCTACTTGATGACAGTGATGACCATGGGAAAAGTCTCAGCAGGTGTGCTCAGCCAGTGAGATCAATAAAAATTATACTTCAACTATCAAGTACAATAAAAACTACACATATATTTTTACAAAGAAATTTAGAGCAAATAACACATTAAAGAAATTCCATCACTCTAAAACACAGACACACACACATATAGAGATATGAAACATGAGAACTTACCATTCCTGCAGCTCGTGCATGTGAAGGAAACGGTTCCGATATTCCCTTGGCAGTTCAAACTGGGACGGTATGGGGAACATAGATTCATAGAAGTCCCTGAGAACAGCTTTCACTGTCTGGGCATCTTTATGATTGTGATCAATGTTGTCATTCAGGCAAACAAACTTCCTGGAAATAACGGAGACACAGGGTTATTGTTACCGTAAGGATGATCCTGAACTAACAAAATAAGAAATGTGGAATCTAACTATGTCTAAAGTGGACTTATGTCTCAAGTTGTTACATTTACTGATGTGGTTCTCTAGGGGAACGATGTTTTGTAAAATTTTTCTTTGGATATTCCTTACCTTTGAACTGGGGAAGGTGATCTTGAAAGTGCCTTCTGGCTGTGGGAGTAAATTAATCTAATGATTTCTGTTTAGCATGTCTCCAGTTAAGTGTTCAATGAATGTAGTTAACTGGATGGAGCACTAGGTCAGCAGCCAGGGAAAAAAATATTATTAAGTACTTAAAACCAAGTTTTTTGAACTGATAGTTATATTACTAAAAATAGTGACATAGATAATTGAGACAGAGATGGCGCCTTATAGCTATACATTCTATGAGTTTAATGACTTCTTCATGTTTCCAAGCAAGCTGTAAGATGGTAGAGTTCTGGCTAAAAGCAAATCACGGCAGTACATCTCTACTGTTTCAGGTTTCCTTCAAGGCAAAAGTCATTAAACTGAGGGCCCACTAAAATAGTAAGTAGGGATAATACCACTTTTTGAAATACACTTGTTAAAATTAAAAACAAAACAAATCTAATAAAGCCCCAGATCCAACTACCATTTTACAGGGGATACAGGGATCTAAGAACATGTCAAATAACTGGGATACAATCAGAGAAGTCCAAAGAACAGGAAACAAATGGAATATGTAATTGGATTTATTCATACATACAAAAATTATATGGTTAAAAAAGAGAATGAGGGGAAACCCAAACCCATAGCTAATTGCAACTTCATACCATTTTAAATCAACAAACTTAAAAAGAACATATAAATGCTTATAAAAGACAACTGGGGAAATAAGCACACAAACCAGATAGTTTATCATATTAAGGAATACTGTGGTTATTTTTAAAGAGTCCTTATAATTTAAAGAAAAATATTGAAAAATTTACAGATAAAGTGATATATCTGAGATTTACATAAAAATAATCAGGAAGTGGTAGTGAAGGTGTAGGTGTGTTTAGATGAAACAAGATCAAACATAAATTGCTCCTCATCGAGATGAGTGATGATTATGTGAAAGTGCATCATCCTGTCTATCTCTCAACTTGAGGACTGCCTTAAATGACAGGATACTAAAGAGATATGTCAACCAAATACAATGAGCCTAGATTGTATCGTGGATAACAGAGGACAATTTTGAAGGGCTTTTGGAAGCAACTGGAGAAACCAGAATACAGACTGTTTGATAGTATGACTTAGTCAAGGTTAAGGTTCTTGGATTAATGGTCATGTGGTACAAAGGGGAACAACTTTGTTTTAGGAGACATGCTAAAATAATTAGAGGTAAAGTACCTGGATGTATGCAACTTATTTTCAAGTGGTTCAGCAAAACAACAAAATACAAATGATGTGTGTGTGTGTATAGATAGATGAAGGGGGAGATCAAGCAAATATGACAAAATGCTGACAATTTAAAAATCTTGTAAGTATTTTGGGATTTATTGCCACTATTTTATTTTTCAATTTTTCTGCATCTTCAAAATTTTTCAAAAAGTTGGGAAAAATTAAAGAAAAAAGTGTACGTATGAAACACAGGATGTGTGTAGATAGAGGGTAGCTAAAGCAGACCCTGCTGGGTGCCCAGCAAACATTCCCCCCAAGCCCATCTCCTTCCACAAAGAACTTGCATTTTGCTCAGCATTTCCAATGAGCTGACTCACAGGGAGATGACCCCACCCCAACCCAGAGGCAGCTCCTGCCCAGCGGAAGGGAATTCCCTCCCCATTGCACCCAAGAGGGCAGCAGACATGAAGAGTCAGAGGGTAGAGTGAAGCCTGGGCCCAGCCCATCCCAGCCTCCTGGTTAATGGCATAAACCTGTCCTTAAATGTTTAAGTCTGTTAGAAGACTGGTTTTCCTCTCCTGACTTAAAACGAGTGCCCATAAAGGTAAAACCAAACCAGTCAGAGTTAAAAACGACACAATCGCCTCAGCGTCACCGGAAGTTACATGGGCCTGGCAGACATGTTAGAGAAGCCTGGCCTGCCACATGTTTTTTAGTAAAATCCTGTCCCTCTGTCCCTTTAAGTATTAGGAAGGTCTATGATTCTCTCACCCAACAGCTTTCAAACAGACACAAAGACAGGAAAGTACAGGATAAAACTAAAAGCTGCAAATTCTCACATGGCACTGCTACAGGTCGCTAATGACTGAGACAGCACATTGACAGAATGGGGGAACAAAAAGGAAGTATCGAGATTGGTTCTTAAGTGATTTTAAAACATTAGTGCAGGGCATCCAGGCAGAGGGAGCAGCATGTACAAAGAGAGCGATGAGCCAGGTAATTATTATTTATGTGGCTTATTGTTTGCTTGGCTTGTGGGAAATATTTGTTATTCTGTAGGAAATAAAGCATTTTACTGAATGCTTAAGACACTAAAGAAGCATTAAAGATATTTATTTTCATTTTTCTTAAAATTCCAATTTCTACCTCCCACCCCCAATAAGCACAGGATTTTTAGAGAGGAAAAAAAAATAACATGGCTTTAAAATGTCTAGAAATTTTGCATCTCTGATCATTTATAATTAAAATGGTATCTTAAATGAAGTGAAACTGAAAACTTCCAAAAGCATTTAAAAGACTCAGGTGAAAAATATTGTTTTATATGCCGAGGTTTTTTTTAAAGGAAATGGATGAAATACCTATTTCCCACTAAAGTTCAGAATTCAAAAATGTAGATTTAACCAATTTTATCTAACTATCCAAAGCAACTGCTAAGGGGTCTGGGGTCTGGCTGAAAATTTTCAACATTTATGCAAATCTGAACATTTATTCATCCCCAAAGAATGAGTGCGGTTTACTGGATTTTCACATTTATGGTAACAATTCTATTTCCTCAGAGGATAATCTGAATTTTACTTTGAATTTCAAAGATGAGTCTAACCACCAAAACAACTTCTCTGGAAAACCTTCTTATAAGTGCTATGGAGATCCTAGCTCTCTAGCCTCCTACCCGACTGAACAGCTCATGTCACCTGACTCTTAGAAGTCCATGCTAATGCCTCCACACGGGGGACCTTATCTCAATTCAGAACACCTATCTCTTAGGTCAAACACTATCTCCAGTAGACATTTCTGTCTGCTGCAAACAGAAATAAGTCACTTCCTTCTCTCTGCCCTACTGCCTTTTTTTCATGTTTACTTGCATGATTAAAGAGAACCTTTAAAATTTGGGGAATTCTCTGTATTTCTGTTCAATTTTTCTGTGAACCTAAAAGCGCCCTAAAAATTAAAGTTTATTACTTAAGAAAAACAGTACCTCGGATTTTTTCTTATATCATCCAACTGGCCAACCACATGAGAAACATTGGTACGAATCATTTTAAAAGCAATTTCTTCTTCTCCCATGATTTCAAACCTAATTATCAAAACATATGGAAAGAATTTAAATATGTGGATATGAAAAACAAAATTTCAATAAGAAAAGTATTTTATAAAACGTACAGACTCAACATCCTGAGGACTTAGTATTTAATATTTCTAAAGAAAATAATCTCACATAAATTTTAAAGGAATGCTTAATAAACTACTGTAAAATTACAAAAATACCAGGCTCTTGTGATTTTTCTTAAAGTAAACAAAGAAAAAATGTGTGTACTACTTACCTATATTTGTTTTTGTCCTTATATGCTTTGTGGATTTTATCAGTTACTGGTTTACAGTTGGTTACTAGGCTCTTAGTAACTGGTGGCTGTGAGAAAATACAGACAGTACATCAGGGTCAAGACTGGAGTGAGTCAAGTGAAGCATCTGCCTCAGGCGCCAAAATTTAAGGAGGCACCAAAAGGCTCGGGAATCAAAACCAATATTTTAATGCAATATTTAAAAAAATCAAAGTGGGATACTATGGCCTGCAGACTAATTGCCTGCTTTTGTAAATAAACTTTTATTATAATCACACAGTAATACACACTATCTTATAAATTAATACATATAATTTTGTAATTATAATGTATAAGTTATTGTATATTTTGCAAGTCATTGGCATAATTATATATAAGTTGTAAGTTATTGGTATATAATTTTTTTAAGAAAATAAATTCCTAACATAAACTGTTACAAACTGTTCTATATGATACTCTTAGCTTAAATCATCATTTTTATAGTCTAACTAGAAAATACTTTATATCCTATGTATAATCATTACAGTAATGAAGCCAATACCTTGGCTAAGAGTTGACTTGAATAGTGTTAACTAAAGCTGCCAGTGTAACTGGTACTTATGCTCTAAACAGTTCATTTGCATGAGCCTCAAGACTAACTTATGATCATTCACAAAGCAGCCTTTACTTACTAAACACTGAAAGGGTATTTGCTGATTCTAAATCTAATGCCAGAAATTTGGCAAACACTAAAATAGAATACTCTGTGAATGAATGAAAATGAATGCATTTCAAAAGAAAAACAAACTCCCTCAATAATCTTTTATCATGCCTGTAACAGGGCAAGGTGAGTAACTGTCTTCTATGTGCATATCATTTTCCTTAGAAAAGAACATACTTGTGCAAGTTCTACATTAAGTGCAGGGGTTTGATAATTATAAAATCTCACTAGGAACCTAGAGTTTTTAAAAGAAAGAAAAAAAACTAAAGGAGGAAAGATAAGTGAAAAGACAAATGTAGAAATACAGGGGGGTGAAAGAGAGGTCTTGGGTGACAACTACAACAGGCTGTGCCACCAGTAAAGCTTCTGAACCATGGGGTGAAGTCAGTGGCCTCTGAAGCAACCTGAAGGCACAATCATGCTATGGTCCCAAAGAAAGTGAAGACCATTGAGTCCTGGCGAAAGAAAGAGGCTGAGAGGTAATTGGTTTTGGAGCCCGGCATGCTTTCTGCTTTTTAGCTCCTCTAAGACTTTGAGGCTGTCCACCAAGAAGGTACCAGAAAAGACACGTTGGTGGCACAGAACTCAGAACTCACTGTCCTGCCCGTGGAGAAACTGGTAACTGATAGAAATGTCAGGTATCTTGACAAATACGTAGACATTGAAAAAAATATTTTAAGCCAGGCCACTGACTTATGATTTAGAGTTGATTATATTATCTTTGTTCGGATTAGGGTGACTCCAGATTTGGGGAAAACAGAAAAAAGCTGTCATTGTTTAAAAAGTCTTACAACTGAGAATGTTCTTTAGCCTATGCAAACTAATTTCTTATTTTTTATAAACTTTGATCCTATGCTCTCTGGAGACAGGACAAACACCTACTACGATTACATATGCATCTTTTTATTCGTGAAGAACGTACTTGTAAAGAATTACTAACATTCATAAAATAGTCTAAGAGCTTATAAAAGCATTTTTCACTGGAATTTGCCAAAGATCCAGAAGAAACTGATAGCGATGAGTGGCTCTTCTGCTATTAGCCCAATTGTGTATCAGTTCTACACGAGGCCTCCCATGAACCCATAACCCATAATTAGTCTCATTTCCCACCTGCCCACTCACATTACTCATACACTACAGCAAGTTCCCTTAGGGCTGACGCCAGGTCTTATTCCTCTATTTATTCCAATTTACTGATTTTGAGGCTTTAAAGTTTAGAATATTTAGTGAATTGACTTTAAAGTGGCAACTATCTGTATACTATGTCATATTCTACATGTCTGTAAACTATACCATGTCAACACATGATTGGCAATGCTTATAGATGGTCCACATGCTCCAACAGCTGCTGTGTTGACCTCCCCCCAGTTGCCACTGGTCACACTGTCTCCTCGTGAGCAAGTCTCCATGGGGCTCTTTGGGAACACAAGCAAGGAACACAGTCCCTGAAATGTATTGTGAATGTGAACTGAATGATTTCCTTCTTTCCGGAATCAGATTTTTAACTGATTTATTATTCTGCTCTATATTCATTTACAAATGTTTCATTTGCAATTACAGCTTGACCTGAACATTTGCAAGATGGCGAATTTTTTAAAAATGTTTTATTCTGATTATGGAAATGAAGCTGTTATAAAAAAAATATGGAAAATACTAATGTGAGATTTAAAAAAGGAAATTAGAAACTGCCTATGATTTAATTTACTGTCATTTCCATTACATTTTGGTGGTGTATGTGTGTATGTGAAGGTATTTGGTTGTTTTCCATGGTTCAAATAATACTGTCATACGGTACTACCTATTTTACCCCACCTAACTTCATTCTGTAAACATTTTCCCATCTATCAGTAAAGAATTAACTGTAAGCATCACATTAATGGCTGTATTATACCCTTGTTCCACCAATTCTAAACAGACTTTTTTTTTTCACATTATCATCTCTCTCAAATTGGGATGCATCTTACAATCAACAGAGTCTTCCAATCATTTCAGCCAGTGACCCTCCAAAATACTTGGGTGTGAATCACCCATTGCCCCTCCTGGTAAGGTCAAGAAAGTGCCAGCATCAAAGCAAAGCAGCTTTGATAAAAGATGATATTCCATTTGATGAATATTTCCTTGGTTAATGTTTAACCTCAGGATTGTTCTGCTAGGCCAATGAGAATACTTTGGGGCTATCTTCCATCATCCTCAGTAAATAGAACGTCTGCTTACAGAATATAAACAACTAATCTCAATATAGGTTTAACATCCATTAGGGAGGCAAAAAGATATTCTAAAGCAAGATATAAATGATTCTGGATTATCTGTGCTATTACTTCCCACCAAAGACATATAAACATAGAGCCTGCTTCTAGTTTTTGAAGTGCTATACAGAAATGGTTTAAGTAACACCCAATGAAGCTATACTTTGTTTTACATAAAAGAACCCATGCCACTTACCAGATTGGGATCATAGTATGCTTCCTGAGTTGGTGGAATGGTATTTAGCTGAGTGATATTAGCAGGAAGCATTTTTGAGCAATTTATTAACATGTGTTCCAGACCTGTTAAATCCTAACAAAGCAAAATAAAATATCTATGTATAAGCCATGAATGTGGTTTGAAAAATAAAAATTATGTCCAAGTCCCCCAAAATTTATTTAAAAGCTATCTTCAAAGAGTTTCACTATGCAATTCTTAAGGTAAAGACACCCTAAAATGAGCAGAATAAGACAATGAAAATACAAATATTTCATTTTGTCTCAGTGTAGAACATACTGGACTATGAGGCACTATTTTAAACAAGATGGTCCAGGGGACCCCCAGATTGAATGTCCTGCAATTAGATTCATCCTGGCACTCTCCCCTAGTGAGTTTCATACTCCTGAGACCAGCAGATGTCAATGATAGAGGGGACTGCACGGCACCACCAGGCTGGCCGAGACAGAGCTCCAGTCAGCCACACCTGAAGCCCCTCAAGGAACTTGGCATAAGAATCTTCTATGCAGGTGTGGTCTGGCTCTTCTCCAAATACTACAATAAGCAATCCTACCTAAAGCCTCAAAAAAATAATCTCATAAAACACGAACTGCAAATTGCTTTAATTATGGCACTAGAAATAGACTAGTCTTGAACACTCTCATTAAATATTAAGAATTACTTTTACTTGCATTACAGTGAAATACTTAGGGGAAAAGAGAAAGTACCAAAATTAAAAATTTAAGATGTCACAGAGTTTAGGGGGGGAAAAAAAACAATACAACACCTGCAAACTTAAAGGCAGGTCGTGAATTCTAGTAGCCAGTGTTCGAATTTCTCTGTCAGATAAGACACCAGATTGATCTGTATCAACTTCATCAAAAACTTGAGATACATTCAGTGGCTGAACTGCACTCATGAGATAATAAAAATAAGAGAAAGCAAACTGCATATCCTCAGAATGGCGCACTTTGTGAAATGACGTCTTGTCAAATTCTTCAGGAAACCTGTCCAAATATAACATATAAATGAGCTCTGAATTTAAATATACACAGTACTTAACATTTGTGGAGTTAGAATCTTTTCCTTCCCCCTTATTTAGACAATACCTTCCACATACCAGTCATCAAGAATTAGAGGCATAAATTTAACAGAGCAAAGACACATATTTCAAGCCGCTGTAGCTCTGAGCACATGCGCAGCTCAAATACAAGCAAGGCTTACATGTCCTGCAGTTCTTGCATAACTATCCGGTCAATCATGTGAGGCATGTGTGCAGGGACTTTCCGAGATGTGAATCCAAACTTGCTATTTAGAATTTTATTTACATATCTGAGGGAATCTGCAAATGTATCTTTTAGTTGTCTCCCAGTGTGTCTGCTATTGGTGAAGTATGCCAGTTGTGTCTTCAGTGACTCTTCTTCCTGAAAAGAGAGTTCCATGAAATGCAGCATTATGTTTAGGGCACAAGTATACTCTGTTAACAAGAGATAAAGTACTATTTTATATAATGTTGGTAATAACTGTTCACTAACTGTCCATGAGAGACAAATGAAATGAACACTTACAGGTCACTTTAAGGAGCTTAAGAGCAGGACTAAACTTGACCTCAGGGAAGGTATCGCCAACAAGGGCTTGAGAACAGCTGTGCGGTCAGTGGAGATCCATTTGCCGGGTATTCTTCAAGGACTAGTCATTGACCATGAGATTTCACAGCCAATTCAATGCAGTATTTGGAAAATTTACTTACAAATAAATTGGACAGCACGCTCAATATCATGTTATTTCTACTGGTGACACCAGAGCAGCATTTTCGTTTTGAACATAAGGACTAGAATATAAGGTTTCACCAAATAATAGTGTTATTATTATAAAATATTAAGATATCAAAACCAATGAGGCAAAACTGAACAAATGGGCAAAGAATGCTGGCAAAGAACTATGAACACACTTTATATAAAATGAAACATTTTTGCTTCTCAAACTGATGAAAATGTACATTGATATTAACTGGTGCTGGTTAGCTGTGGAGAACCAAGCACTCTTGTATACTGTCTAAGTATGAACATTTTAGAAGGATACAATTAAACTGTATATGCACCACACCCTTTAACCTAGCAATTCTACCTACAGAAATAAAACCTTGGAGAGTAAGATATATGTACAAGAACACTGACTGCAACACTATTTGTAATTGCAAAACACTGGAAATAAATCACAGCTGTTAAAGAAAGAATGGCACTGACATGAGCAGTCTCCCCACATACTGCTAAATCAAACGGCAACTGCAGAGCAATACGTGTAGTGTAATTTCATTGCTGCAAAACAGAAACTATATAGTTTGTATGTTTGCTCATCTACAGAAATATACTAGAAGAATACCACCAAACTATTTCTAGTAATGATCTCAGGCAGAAAGATTAAGGAAGAAGGAAGACCTTTCCCTTTTTCACTGTACTTTTTTTTGCATTGCTTGCCATTTTTACCACTAGCTTATGGTACTTTGGTAATTTAAAGAAGAAAAAGGAAAGAAAAGGAGACAAAGTGAGGGAATCAACATAGGCAAGAACTCTGCAGCCCCTCACTCAACAATTACTGAACACCTATGGTGTCAGGGACCAGATTACTTCCCAACAACGAGAGGAGTAAGATACAGCTCCCCTTTTCAACCTCCTCTCTCCCAGGCTTCATATCCATTCCTGGCTATGCTTTGGTCATGAGACAGCCTAGACGACAGGATTTTTCTTGGTCTGTCAACTCCTACCCTGCCTTTGAAGGTCAGCTCACAGGGTTCTTTCCCACAGATGCTTTCCCCAATACCTCTAGACAGAGTTCAGGGATTTTCCCTTTGAACTTCTTGCCCATACCTCAACAGAAACTTAGCACATTACTGCAATTATTTGCCCACAGATATGTCCTCCCAGTTTGCTCTTAGTCTCCACAAGCAGTGCATGTATTCTAATCATCTTGCATCCCAAAGCAGTTAGCAGTGGTGACACTTGGGAAATGTACAAATGACACCACAGCACCATGGATCCAGGGTGCACGAGGGAGAACACTCCAACGTTGAGGCATGGCTCACACTTACTTGCTGATGCTGAGGAAACTAATGAATTTACCTGTACCTCGGTTTTTTTCATCCATAAAGTTGGAAAAATATCAGATCAGACTCGCACAAAAGCATTTTTTGAAATCACAACATACCAAGTAAAGATATCACCCTTGTCTCCTACTTCCTCATAGCTAAATCCCTTTCTCATTCACACTAAAGCTGTTTCCTAAACTATAAAATGGGAATAATAATAGTAGATACATTATAAAGTATTTTTATCATTAATTATTAGGAAAATTCCATGAAATCCTGTAAGAAAAGCATTTAGTTCAGTGGTTGGCAGAGAAAGTGCTGAGCAGGTGGTAGCTACTACTGTATTATTATCATTTACAAGATTATTTATTTTTTCCTGAGCACACGAAGGAATAAGGCTATATGTAACTTACATCAAGAAGATCTTGGAAATACTTTTTTTTTTCCCATGGCAAAAAGCCCAGGTAACCATCTGTGTAATGTTGCAGTTTTCTCCCAGGTAATACTTCATTAACACCTATGGGACTATTAGCATTTCCCTCCATCCTATTTTTCTCTTGTTCTTTCTCTGTGATTTTCTTTTCTTTTGTTGCCTGCTTTTCCAATGGAATAATCAGAAAAGAGAGCTTTTCTTTTGGCACGCTTCCACCTCCTACTGTTTGGGTCTCAGTTTCAGATCTAAATCTTCCCTCAGCTTCTAAGTCCAGGGGTGAATTCTGACTCTGGTAGTGGCCATTCACTTTTCTTGTCACTGCCGGAAGAGTTGACCTCTGTAATCTTTCAGGTGTTCCTAAGTTGTCTGGCAAGATGTTTCTATGCAACTGCTTTTCCAGTGGGGCCTTCAAACTGTCATTTCTTTCACCTGCTTTTTTAGCTTGATTCATTCTTACTTCAGCCTCCCGTGAGTTCACCAGAAACGACCTCAGCAAGGCTGACTTGGACAGGTTATATCCTTTCACAGTGATGTCTCCACGTTCTAGTTGCAAATCCAACTTACTGAGACTCAGCTGAACCTCTTTTGGAAGGAGAGAAATATTTACCAGGGGAATTTTCACTTCCACTGGGACTCTACTTGTTCTGTTAACATTATGTCTCCGGAACTTTGGAAAGCGTTTTTCTTCGGGAATATCCTCAAACAGGATTTCCGCCTCGGGTAGGAGTGTTACAGGGCTAACCAAACTGTGGTGAGACTTCTGGGTCGTAGAATTCAGTTTGGGTTCCTCTCTTGTGTCAACCTCTACTGTTATCTGGATTTTGAAGTCCTCATCATTTTTATTTTGAAATGTGAGGTTAAAATATATTGTGGTTGCATTCATTCCACTGTGCATTAGGAGGTGGATGGTTTTCCACTTATTGGCAATAGAAGCATGTCGAATTATTGGGTTGTCACTGTACGCACCTTCGATTCCTCTTTTGGCTATTTCTGCAAAGCTGAAATAAGGCAGGCATTCACCTTTTGGAATAATATAGTGAGTCTGGTTTGGGAGAAGAGTTACTTTATACAATTCATGAAAATGATCTAGAGGAAAAAACACAAACAACACTTAAAAAAAAAAGAACAGGCATTTTTTTCCCCTTTTCCCTAATTCTTAGGTCTGAGTTTTCACTTTCTAAGAGTGACTTTAAATTGACTTCAAAATAATCAGAAGCTCTAACGTAAGAGCTATGGTGTAGGGCTCATTTACTACCTGAAGCAATCACTATTATCAACATGGAATGCTGAGTCTGACTCACTAAGATACAGCACAATTCTTGACAGCAAATTCCGACAATCAACTTCCGTCTTTTTGTCCATTTGATAAAATACAACCTTCTGCCAAATGACCTCCATTAATAAGCTATCAACAAGAGCCAGTAATCAAACTATGCTTACTTAATAAATTACTGGTTTCTTTAACCTTCACCATGCATTTCAACTAAGGTAAATCTGTTAGTAAAAAGAAAAAAAATCAGACTCAAGCAATAACAGGAAAAGATGCAGTTTAGTGTCCAAAGATCTGTGCCCTTCTCTTACTTTGAACTTATATCTAGAGTGGATGCAAGGCTGGGAAAGGGACACAAAGAAAGTAATTTAAATAACAACAATAATACAAAATCCCCTGTACTCATCAGGGATTTTTATCCCCTTATTCTGAATAGGTTTTTATGTTGATTAAAAATACCTTGCCCACAGTCGCCAGCATCAAACCCACAGGACAAGACATTGCAGGCTTGGTCACAGAACTTATCGGCGAGCCAGGAATTTGCACATCCTTGGTTACAATAAGAGACACCGCTTATTCCTCCACCAAACTGCCAGGGCTGTCCAACTCCGAGACTCCCAGGGCCTCCACCTCCTGGAACATAGCGACTCGCTGCACTATTACCTATAGAGGAAGAAGGAAAACAGAATCTTGCTGTTTATCATCTTGGAAAACAGACAGTCTCTTATTTCTAAACAGTGTTTTCAAGGCTGACATGTGAACATCAATCAGAAAAGGTTCAACCCATTCTTTAGTAGAAGATTTGATGTAGCTTAAGAAGAAGAAAAAACTGAAAAGTGGGCATCACTTGACAGTGGACCGGGCCCAGGATGACTAAGCCGTGGTGCTTACTCGCTGTGCAGTCTGGATGCACAGACCTCAAATTTGCACAGGGCGGCTGGCGTTCATGTGGAGGAGCAGAGAAAAGGAAGAGGTCATTCTGAGGACTGGGTGCTGACCTCATTATCAAGTGTCATATTCTATGAGGGGCCAAGCTCTCCAGACTGCACAGATCTGTGCTGCACATCTGTGTTCTCTCCCTGCAGCCATCTGTATTTTTCAACCTAATGTACAGCTTTGTCTCTTCCACAACACAACACTGTTAGAAATGCTTCTTCATATGGACAGTAAGGCTGATAATATCTGTGTACATAGTCTCTCTTTCTTAGGTGTGGATAATGGATAATTCTTTATAAATATAAAGGTTTTATAAACTGAAAGACAGTAAATAAATGTAAAAACCTGTTGTTATCAACAATTCCAAACAGAGGCATGTAAGAAAGGGAGGAGAGATGCTGAGGAGATATTTCTTTCTTTTGCATCTCTCACAGATAAGTAATCTGCTGCTGAAAACCACTAGCCATGCACAGCTATGTAAGAACCAGTTAGAGTGATTCTTGTTCTTGAGCTTCCGTAATTAAGGGTATTCTTGATTTTAGTATTTGCAATAATAAGAAAAGGCATTTTCAAGTGCAAGGCCAATGTGGGAAAACGCCCTCACCAATGGATAATATGGATAAACTGGGCCACGTGGGGACTCCAGTCATTGCTTCCCAAGAGTCTATGGATTACTGGCTGTTTTCATACATGAAGAATGTTTCATGAAGTCACCGTACATGTTCAGTAGTGATTAAGTATGAAAACAATTCCATAAACATAAGGAAACTACATGGGACCACATCCTCACCAGAGCAATCCCCACCATCCCAATCGCAGGCTGAGTTATTGCAAGCCTTGTCACAATAGCCATCCTTAATCCAGGATCCTGGACAGCCCTCGGCACAGTTGGGCACAGGCCATGTCAAATAAACCTATGACAAAACCAGAGAGAAAATAAAATGGTTTTTGGTTCCTGACACTTTTTAATATCAAATTAGGATTCCTTTAAAAAAAAACTGAGGCTCTAAAGTTTAAAATTTTCCATGGGCTGGCCCCCTGCACTCCCATGGCACACTTTGCCTTAAGTTTGCCTGCACCTGCAGCAGAGTCTGAGTCCTGCTCTGTTGACAGTCCTTACTGAGTACATTGACTCGTTCATTACTCAAGGAAAGCAGACAAGGACTCAGCTCATGGGTCAGTTTTTCACAATATGGTTCTTACAATCTATTTTGAAATAAAACAGCAACATGTCAGACTTAAATATGAGTGCAAAAGTGTGGTAGAGCACATGGAAAGTATACCACACGAGTCACTGCTTTTCTGTGACAAATGTCATTAACTCCTGAATGTTATTTATGCACAATCTTGTCTCCAGGCTGAGGAAAGCAGCAGACAAATTCTCAATATCCTCATCTCCACACAAAGTCCTGTGATAAATTCATCAACATGGCGTTCTAAGGTGTGAGTCTGCCTGCTTTCAAAATGAGTGACATGGTATGTGGTTACTTTCCAAATTAAAATCATAAAAATAAAAAACAACACTACCCTTTAAAGTCTCCATATGCATTTAAGTGTTGCATCTATTGAGAACGTCTCTCTTCACTTAGTTAACTCTTACTTGTTCTTCAAAGTTCACTTCAATGCTGAATGGCATTTTTCTCTATATCTGATTTCAACCTCTCATGCTCCCAACTCCTCAGCGCCCAGGGCATGCCTGCTGGCACAGACATCACTGTACACAGTTGCTGATTTTATGTCTCCCCTGTCAAGCTGCCGCACGACTGTGCAGCCCTGCCATCTCACACAGAGGGAGCTGACCAGGGGGACAAGGGAATGAACACACTGGGGTTGCTAAACAGCAAAAGGAAAAGGAGCCTTGTGCAATGTAGAGTTGCAGAGTTCCACAACTTGTAAGCTCAGGGTAGTTAAGTCTGTATCTTCTCACTGAATCCTTCTAACATGCTACAGGGTGTGCCTGTTTTCCCCAGCATCCAGACAGGAAACACACAGGTCAAGTCATCATCCAGCACCATCCATAAACTCTTGGCTCCTGGGTCTGTGCTCATAACCACATATCCATCCTGCCTCTCAAAGAAAGAATGTGAGTGAGACTGGCTGCCTTAAATGAAATCTTATCCATTTCCTTAAGCAGAAAATTGAGCTAACTTACTATCTTTGTCATTTTGCCCACATTTGAACCAGTTTTATTTCATAGTGGTTTTGCTTTTTCAGCTGTTGTTGTGGTAGAGAATTGAGAGGCTGGGTTCTGGGTATCTGAGAATGTAGGGATAGGGAGTAGGTTTCTTACTCCCATATTGTTAAGTCTCCTGAGCTTAGCACTCAAAAATCCTTATTTGATCAAAATTGAATATGAATATATATATGTATATATATATGTATATATATATACACACACTAATATCCTGATTTGCTGTTTATAACTTCTAAGTGACATCTAAGCTAGGTATCCCTTGCTCTTCGATACTCACCTTCTGACCTTTAGAGTGGCTGTAAAAATCATCTGGCCAGACATCCTTCCCAAACATGACATCATCATTCAGGTAAATAAATTTCTGGGACAGTCCTTCAATGCGATGAATGTGACTTTCAATAGCAGGTGAACTAAAGGTAGGCAAGTGGCTCAAATTCCTAAAAACATCCTTTTAAAAGAAAAAAAAACACAAGCAGACAGTATACATGAGTGTTTTTGTTTTTGTTTTGGAAGGAAGAGAGGTGAATGGAGGAATTAAAGGAAGGTGGAGATGGACTGAGGACAAGCAGGGAATGAAATGAGGGAAAAGAGAACCGGAAGAGACAGAAAAGGAAAGCGCAGTCTTGTTATAAATGGAAAGTCGTGTACCTGGTGTGTCACTATCGTCACTCGAGGATTATCAAGGTTCAGCCAGGATGGAATCTGCCCATTAGTGACAATAAAAATATTCCGAACCCACGGGGCATGCCTCTCGATAGATCGCAGTGAGTATCTCAATTCTTCGTTATCCTCAAAACGGCTGGCAGAGACATCTTCATCCTGCTTAGACTGAGAAAACATTTGATGCATGAAGATGTAAAATACCCCGTAGCCACACCTCCTCCTGTCTGTCTGCTCTGCCCAATCTGCTCCCACAGACTTTTAAAGACTGAGCCCTGCTTTTATACATCACAAAAAAATGCAAAACACTCAGCAGATTTAAAATGACACGAATTCAGCATTTGTGAAAAAGAAAACATTTCTTTTACATGTTTTCAAGAAAATGTTCTTGGATTTGATTCTAGGTCACTTTAATTAATATTAACCACCAATGGTGATGACTGAAAAACTAGAAAAACACCAATCAACACCCCTCTCTGTAAGTCCTCTTTGTTCTAATACAGAGACTTACAGATCTTCAACAATCTAAACCCTCACTCAATATGGGTTTTAGAAGAATCTCTGCCTCCCTTACCTGGCTGATGGCACTCAGATCCCATAACAAATACGCAGGACTTATGGTCAGTTCTTTCCCATCAATGGTCATGTTCTTCTTAGTCTGCTTATTCAGTTCTTGGAAATCTTTGGGGTTATTCAATTTTAGAAGTGCTACACTGGCCTCTGAGTACAACTGCAACTATAAAATAACAAGAGGTTACATGTGGAAAAACTGAGCCTCAAAGGAGAGACACCTTTAAATTCCCAATCTGACCTTTAATTTTTAAACATAAATATATATAGTACATGTTTACATCTGTATTATATATATTTAAAGATTAAAGGTTTCATATATATATATATATGAAATAGCAAGCCAATATTCATCAAAAAAAAGAAGACCTAAACTAACCAGACACATTTCCCAAATGAACGGAACAGACCAGGTATTTAAAAATGAGAGGGAGTGGTGGGGTGGTGGCAAACAGGGCATCTCAGGCCCATCTGAAAGCTGCAGCCATTACTCAACATGGACAAGTGTGGCCAGATCTCCTGAGAGGTCAGAACACCCAAATGCTGCATGAAACATTCCAGTTGTCAATGCTGGCTCAAATGTGTGACTGTCATACATGCAAACAAAACACATCTGGTCACCAGTTTGGGACCTCTGTTCTAGAGTATCAGCAGTCTGCTTACACTGGAGAAAGGCCCTGAAATATAAATGTGCTAGAACGGGTCTGCTAGCAGAATGTCCCAACAGCCCTGTGCCCCATACATAAGAGGGGTGTCTTTGGCAATGGTGCTTCAAGGGCTTCCATAGGAAAACCACATTTTGAGGCAAAGCTTGTGAAGCAATCACGTATCTAAGAAGGAACATCACAAACATCAACATGTTTAACTAACAGGCTTTCCCACCGCTACCAGAGTCCACAACACTCCTGACTGGTTTTAGGCTCTAACTTTGTATCATACAATTTCCTGGGAGAAGAGACTTTCAGAGCTAAGGGGGGAGGCGGGGTAGAACACAGGTAGAGGATTGAAAACCACTAATTTAGGACAGCAAAATCCTTCTGCTAAACAGGCTCTTCCAGCAGAGCCGGTTTCTTTCTTAATTTATGGTCATCTTTCTTAACTTATAAAACAGAGCAAACACTAACTATTATGCGCTCATTCTGAGCTCTTGTATGTGCCATGTGACTACATTTAACTCATCTTTCAAATTTTCCTGAATTTATGTAGACCAAAAACTAGAGGTTGGAATTAGAACTTCATTTATCTTTTCCACTTTTCATTATGTAGGCCATTAGCTCTTACCACAAATTGTGCGTGGGTGCTTGTGCACATGCACGCATGTGTACTGTCTTCCTGACTTTCTTTTGCCTTGACAGCGCCGGACATATACTAAGCACCCATGGAGGTCAGCTCTCACTGCTGTCCCCATCCTGCTTTGGTATGTGGGGGCCAGATGGGAGGTGGGCTGTGCACAGCGAATATTCTATCTGGCACCACAGAATCTCACTGTCCACGAGCAGCCTTGCCTGCCGCTCCCCATCCCTCACACAATGGTTCCAACAGTGGTCCCACAGCACCACTGAAGGCTCCCTGGAGTGCATAAATCACTACTCTAAATCAATAGATGCAGTAACATCAGAATTTAACTTAAAATTTGTTGGGAATATGCCCTTATCTTAATCTCTTCTATCCAAAGTGCTTTTTTATTCTGGAAACTATTTTGAAATTTTATATACATTTTCCTAAGGTAACTGTACAATCAATAATTAGAAGAGAGGTCAAAAGTAAAGCGCTTAAGGGAATATTTATATGTATGAAAAAGATTTTCTTAACTGTAATCAACGAAGTTGTGAGTAGTGCAAAGGGTAGGAAGGAAGTATCCCCTGCTAGCCACTAAGTGGCACCCTAACACTGGACAGAAAAGAGAGAGGTGCTAAGGAAAATGGGTTGTAGTAAGTGCCTAAGGCTGGAGTTCTTAGCTTGGGCAAGTGTGGGCAACTGCCTCCACACATAGCTTCTTACTTGAAATTATAAGTTCATCTAATTATTCAAATTATAAACTTCTCAAAGAGAGAACAACTTCTACACCCCACCTTCTGCAGACCCATACACACATGTAAGATGACTGAGAGAGCTCTGCTGTTTTTTAAGCTACTCAGATTGGGGGTGTTTGTTACGATACCATTATCTAGAATGATACGATATATTGGTAGCATAAGGTTAGGGAAAAAACAAGCCAGCTTATACAACTGGAAAACAACTACTGCTTCCAGCAATTGTACAACTCAAGGCAACTAACTTTTTAATACATCTTGGTGGTTTTTTAAAACTTAATCAGTTCCAGGGTTGCTTGTTTAATCTACTGAAGTGTGTGATTTAGGAATAAAACCAAAAGAAAGGGTGCCATGCTTTAAAAGAGCAGGTGCATGAGATGGTTTCAGGAAAGTCACTAAATGAAGGGACATTAACACAATATTACTACAATTTACTCTGAACTTGAATGTTCCCTGAACTGAGGTTTGAGGGCGCAGAAAGTCCAGTGAGATAATATGCTGTTCCCACCCTGCCTGCACTGACCTTCCTGTTGAAAAAAAAAGACCTGGTCAATTTCTGAGGATCCCACGCAGCCTCTTTCTCTTTGAAAACTTTCCCCATGTCTCTGACCCACACAGACCTTTCCTGTCTCTATATGCCATCTCAAAGTGTGTATTACTCTCCTTGATATCTAACCTTACAGTACTTGTTTTCCTACTTGAATACTTCCCATGCACACATACTGCCACCGAAATGGGAATATAGACCTTGAGGACAAGTCGGTGTCCTCCACTTCTGCACATCCACTCAGCAACCACTATCACTGAATTAAACCAAATGTGAGAATGCACTTGAGAGACTTTGAGGATTTTCCACCTGCTCTAACATATGTTAAAGAAGTGGATGAAAACAAAAATAAAAAACCAAATGAAATATGAATGAAAATGCCTAAAACCATAGAATGATTTAGAGTGAGCTGAAAATAAATACCATCAGATAATCTGATTTCTCAAAAGGTAAATTCTGTGTCCATCACACACACAAATTCTACAGATAAATGAGAGGGTGATCAGATCATAAAAGGACTCAAGGCATAAGGTATCTGAAACTAGTAAACTATCAATAGAAAAGATTGATTTATGAGACTGTAGTTCACAGAACTGTTTTTATGAAATCAAATCTATCGTCTTGCAAATGAAACCATTTTCAAGGCCCACCTGATGGGGTGGGTGGTGGGGAGGGCAGATGATTCTTGTTTTGCTTTGAACAGAATGATAACGGCAAAGCTATTATTAAATGTATACAACATGGGGCCAAAAACCAAAGTGATTTCTTGGAATAGTCACACTACTGAAAAAGTTCCCCTTTATATTCCAAGACATGGTGCAGCTTGGGTATGTTCAGTCATAGCCCTTCTTCTTGCTCATTCCTTCAACAAGCATTTCTTGAGCACCCGCCCAAGTGCCAGGCCTCAAGGTAATGACTAGGGGTACAAAGGTGAGCAGGCAGGACCTGTCCTGAGATGCTCACGGCCTGGTGAGGGTCTCTGGGGCAGAACTGAGCCCTAGGTGGGCAGGGGGCCACAGGCCTGGGCAAAAGCCACATGAAGGAGCCTGGGAGGGCAAAATGCTTCAGCCCTTCAGGTCCTCAAGTCCAAGGTCTAATATAACACGGCCCAGACTGAGCCCTGGGTTTCCTTCCCCAAACACTTGCTTCTCCCACTGATGCCCTAAATGTGGTTGATGCTATCACATCCAACTTCATGAGTAACATCCACTTCCCCTTTCCTTTCTCCTTCCCTCTCCCCCAACAGCTAACGTCACCGGGTCATGTTGAGGGTCTCTCTCAGATGTTTCTGGAGCCATTCTCATCACTGGCACCACTGCCAAGGCAGCTGCTGAACCCGAATGTCTGTCTGGGCTATGGCCACAGTGGCTAAACAGGTTTTTTGCCTCCAGCCTCATCCTATCTGATCTCTATCCTCTACCCTGCTAACACCTTCCCCTGCTATGTTCCTTAGAAACAGATCATGTCTTCCTCCTCCTAACAATGCTCCCTGCCTCCAGGATAAAGTCCAGGCTCCTTACCTAGAAATCTTTCTCAATCTGGCCTCAACCTATTTTTCCCATCTCAGCACAGCAAAATCCCTGCCTGGGCTCTGGCCTCCAGAAACAGTACCTTGGTTCTTTGGAATCAGCACTGACTTGCAATCTTCCTCCCTTTGTTCAATCTGTTCTCTCTTCTTGTAATGGCCTTTCCCCTCCCTTCTCTACTGGGAGAATGGTTGCTCTGTTTGCAGCCCAGCTGAAATGCTTCCTATTCATCAAAGCCTTCCTTACTGCCAGTACAGCCAAAGCCCAGGTGTTCTCTCAGGACTTTGTATAATAAACACTTATTCAGAAGTGATCACACCCAAAAATTACTTACATGCTTTTATTCATTCAGTTATCCTTAGCATTGTTCCTGTTACACAGCAGGCATTTAATAAAAGCTTATGCTCTAAATGGATTGGGAACTTAATGATAAGAAACTTCATTCTCAGGATACTCATGATAAAAACAGGGAGTGGAACCTGAGGAAAGTCAGTCAGTTGGAGAATTGGCTTGAAGGCTGACAAACTCCTTGCAATCCTCCTCTTTGTCATTTCTCTCTAATCTCCCAAAATCAGAAGTCCTAGTTCCTGAAGTTCACTGCACACGTTGGCATTGTGAAAACAATGAGCAGCGAACATACGGATAATTAGCTTGACCCTCCGAGGAGGTGTTGGCCTCCACCAAGACAAGTCTGGGAATCCAAACAAATCTCCAGCTGGGTAAATGAAGGGTAGAAGAGGGTGTCATCACATGCAGAGCCTGCAGGTACTCCTTGCCCTATTCAAGTTACTATCCCACCCGCCCCAACCTGACCACACCACTCCAAGCCCCCAAAACTAGTTTGTTGGCGGGTCAGCCACCACAGAGACCAGCACTCCCTGCGGCACACACCATCCTCCAGCAGAAGCTCCAGAAGCAGGCAGCCCCCAGTGAGCAGCTGCCTCCAGCATGGGCCGGTCAAACCTAACTGGGGAATGCGGAAGTGTCATGAGCCTTCTTGTATTATAGTGGGAACTATACAAATAGAACCAAGAATGGCATTCTTTCTGCATGAAGAATTTGAGCTGATAAAGTACAATTACACATGTGTGTAAAATTCTAGAACTAATTACTAGGAAGCCAAGAAACCAAATATGCATGGACTAAAATGAATACTAATCTACGGTTTTACCTGTACATATCAGCACTAAAAATAACACAGGGGAGACAAATGCAAATGCGGGACAATGAAAGCAGGTCCCTGTCTCACACCACTCACAAAAATAACTCAAAATGGATCAAAGACGTAAACTTAAGATCTGATACCGTAAAACTCCTAGAAGAAAATGTCATGAAGAAGCTCCTCGATACTACTCTTGGCAATGGTATTTTTTGATGTGACACCAAAAGCAGAAACAACGGAGGCAAAAATCAACAAACGGGACTTCAGCAAACTCTAAAGCCTCTGCACAGCAAAAGAAACACTTAACAAAAGGAGAAGAAAACCTACAAAATGGGAGAAAAATTTTGCAAACCATATATTGTATAAGGGTTTAATATCCAAAATATATTCATTTATACAACTTAATAACAAAACAATCCAATTAAAAAATGGGTAAAGTACCAAATGAACGCTTTTTCAAAGAGGGTATCAAAATGGCCAACAGGCATATGAAAAGATGCTCAGCATCGCTAATCATTAGGGAAATGCAAATCAAAACCACAATGAGCTATCACTCTGCTATATTCTCCCACACTTGTTAGAATGGCTGTCATAAAAAAGCTAAAAGACAGCAGGTACTGGTGAGGATATGGAGAAAAGGGAACCCTTGTGCACTACTGGTAAGAATGTAAGTTGGTCCAACCACTATGGAAAACAATACAGAGGTTTCTCAAAAATTTACATATAAATCTACCACATGATGCAGCAATTCCACTTCTGTGTATAAACCCAAAGAATTCCTAAGAGATGTACGCACTCCCGTGTCTACTGCAGCAGCATTCACAGTGGCCAAAATACAGAAAAAATCTTAAATGTCCATCAATGGATGAATGGACAAAAAAGATGTGGTATATATACACAATGGAATATAATTCAAACACGAGAAAGGAGGATATCCTGCCATTTGCAACAACATGGATGGATCTTGAGCACATTATGCTAAGTGAGGTAAGTCAGCCAGAGAAAGACAAACACTGTATGATATCACTTATATGTGGAATCTAAAAAAGTCCAATGATAGTTGCCAAGGGATGGAATGGAAGCTTAAGACTGATGGTGCTTAATGCTACGAACCTGCAATAAGTTGTTAATAGGCCACAGAGATCTAATGCACAGTATAATGAGTGTAGACAACAATATTGTACAATAATTATGTAATGTGATAATATCACTTAATGGCAATCATCACAATATATATAAATGTATCAAAGTGATACATTGTAAACCTCAAATTTATAGTGTTATATGTCAAATTTATTCAATTTAAAAAAACTCAGGGGGAAGGAGGGGTATCTATTTTTCAATAACTGCAGGTAAAGAAAAATTTAACACTTATCTAGCTGGGCACTACCATTATTTCCAGGTACCATAATGAAAGTTACGGAGAAAAATACAAAAAAAGAAAAAATATAAATGTCACATTACCTTATATTTACAAAGGTAATACAGTATATCTTAAAACAGTGAAACCTTTACAGGGAGAAAGAAACCAGTTAAAGGAACTTTAAAGAGAGTATAAAGAACATGGTCAAGGGAGGAACTAAGAACCCCACCACCATCACCTCCATCTCCACACTTTCACCTCCACATTGTTAGAGGAGAAGTAAGTGTCAGGAAGCTGGACACTGAGGCGGCACTTAAAGAACATATTTTTGTAAAATCAAGAAAACCACAGCCTAACAAATTCTGAATCCAGAACTTTATGCCTTCTATCCTAAGAGAAAGAACATTCATGTTTTACAACCTGGAATGTTTCCGACAGAACAGGCATCTTGACATGAGGCCAAAAGGAAAGTACACCCACATGATAAGAGAAATGGCTCTAAAAACAATAAACGTTAAGAAAAAGGCATGTCACACGGCAGCCTCCAAAGTCAACTGAAACACATGGTATCTATGGTCAGCGGTGAAGAGGTAGTGCCCATAAATCCTAAATACATTAATGGCTCAATTAGCTATTAATGAATAAAGGTTTCACTTTATCAAACATTCCACATATCTGGAACATACTCTCTTTATGAGTGAAACCTCTTAATAAATATGCAAGTTGGAGTCTGTGTATACTCACTACATGTATGATTTCCTCCATTGCCTCCTTCCATGCTTTCAATTCCTTACACTAGAATTTTCATCAAGGCTTTTTGTCTTGTCCACTGCTATATTCTCAGCAGTTATAACTACTGACACATAGCAAAAGCTCATTTGTTAGACAAATGAATCCGGCGTCCATCTGGGAAACCAGAAAACCAAACTAAGACTCTTAGAATTTTGCCCAAATTAGAAGTAAGGAGTGAGGGTCTTCTATAAATAAAGAGCTGTCCATCCTCATGATAGCATATTGTAGCAGAATAGAGAGTCTCTTTTGCTTCTTAGGACTGTCAGCTATACTGTAATGGACTATAAGAGTCGTGCGTTAAATGAGATATGCTATACTGATTCCTCTATTTTCTATGCTCTTACCAGTTTTATTTTAGAAGAAAGATTTTCTGGCAGTTTTGTTCTGAGTTGATTTGTTTCCTTGAATGTCGGTGGAAATCCACTCAGGAAAGCCAAATCTTGCATTAGCACTAACCCAGGAACTTCTTTATCTGTTGTCTAAAATAAGGGAGAAAAACAAACTCACTTTCCATATAACAAGGCTAGTGAAAACATAAGCTGAGAACACTAGTAAAGATCTATTGCATCATGCAAACTTCAAAATAAGAAGGGTGAGACTACTTAAATCAACATTAGTACCATTAAGCCAGCCTCACAGAAAGAGTAAATATTAATAACTTCTCAAAGTAAAATAGCTTTATCACTCATGCTTCTATTTTAATCTACTGCAAAAATATAATTAACTTAAACTAACATACCAAATAGCCCCTCCAAACAGTCTGTTTGCTGTTTCCTTTAGGCATTCCAGTGTGGGCATCTTCAACTACAATACAGAATACAATAAACAAGATATTTTTAATGAATACCTAACTATGGTATCTATCAGAACACTACAAAGCATTTTGAAAGCTCTTAAAGTAGTATAATACATCATCTCAGAAAGAAAAGGTATTCGAGGTAGACACAATTAATCCATCCAACAAAAGGGGAAAAACATTAGTGAGTGTACAGTTATATGTTAAATTTTGCAATACCGAACGAGATTCATGCAGGCAGCAGAAATGAAAGATTGACAGCAGTCACAGATGTAAGAGCAAACACTGACATTTAATTTAAAAATAAAAAAAAGAATTGTTTGACTAGAGCAACATATTTGGGAGTGGTGAGTACTAGGAAAAAGGGGTAACCAGAAGAAAGGGGCCCACGAAGGCCAGGCCGGTGGCATTTAGATAACAGCAGGGAGCCACTGTAAATCCGAGGTTTCCTTAAGAATGCCCAAGATCCATCAGGTAATGCTGAATAAAACAGATGAGGTGGGGGAGATGACGCAGCCCAACTGGGAGAAAGCTTTATAAAGTGATGCAGACAAATGAGATCAGTGAGCCATCTGCTGAACTTGTTACTGACATTCGGGGATCATGGAAAACAGGAGAGAGGTTAAAAGGCTATAATTCTGATCTTCAACATGGGCACAGAAAGCAAATTACTGGCTAGCAAGATGGATGTCAACCCTGGGCAAGAGACTCAAATGTACCATAAAAATATGCTTGGTGAAAACTGAAGAAAGGAAGCCTTCACAGTATGCTGTTTTTCTTTAAAGGAAGTGCTTAGTACTAAGAGTGTGAGTTCATTATGAATAAACTTATCAGATACACACCTCTGTCTGTCTCCCCACTGACACGGTGGGTTCTACACCCGTGGACCAGAGAATTCTAATAGATGCAGTTTATCTACTTGTACCCAACCTCAGGGCAGCTAACTACATCTCATGTCATATTTATGGATATAACAGACAACATACAGGCTAGATCTTCATTTGGGTAGATCATAACCAATCTGACCAGAAAGTGTATAATTACAAAGCCACAGTCAACCTAGAGAGAGGTTTTAGAGGTCTGCTAGAGGTTCAGTCTTGCTCAACGATCCATGAAGGTTTTGGAAGAGACAGAGGTATGCTTATGCGATGTGTGGACATACACAAGGCTGATAGAGAAGCTAGTATCCTGGGTAGCAGACTGATGGATCCCCAAAGTCCTCATTATTTGGAGTAACAAGTCAAATCTAGCAAAATAAAATCTCCAACAAACAAAGGTAAGATCTTTAACCTAGCACCAAAAACCAACTACACAAGCATAAATTAAGATATTTGAGCATTGGCACATATAAATTTTTTTAACACAATTTAGGAGTTTTAGTCAACAATGAGTTCAGTGTGAGTCAACAATGGCTGCAGCATGACTGATTTCCATTGCAGTACTGTGCTTTTCAACAGAAGTAGAGCACTTTGAGTAAGAAAGGTAATATTCCTAATACCAACCGATCAAGAAACTCTGCTGGGTTGGCCTTCAAAATGCCCAGAAAGCAACCACCTCTCACCACCACTCCAATCCAAGTTGCCTTCCCTTTTGCCTGAATTATTACAACTTTTGCCCCTCCTCAGTCTATTCTCACCACAGCAGCCAGACTGATCCTTTTTTGGAACATAAGTCAGATGACATTACTCTGCTATGCAAACCCTCCAATGATTCCTCACTGCACTCGAGTTAAAGCTGAAGTCCTTCAGGCCAAGCCCTGTACCATTTGGTCCCCTTTTACTTCTCTTAGCTCCTCTCTTGCCCACTCTCCTTGTTCACTCTATTCCAGCCACACTGGCCCCCTGCTCTTCCTAAAACATGCCAGACACACTCCTGCCTCAGGCCCTTTGCACTGGCAAGTCCACTTACCTGAATCACTCCTTCCTCATGTTCATGATGTTGGCTCTCTCACCTTCTGCAAATTTTCACTTAAAAATCACCTTCTCAGTGAGTCTACCCCTACCACCAAATTTCCCCTGCTCAATTTTTCTCCACAGCACTTATCTCCCACAAACTATGCAGTTTACTTATATGTTGTTTATTGTCTGTCTCTCTGCCAAGATATAAACTCGGTGAGGGCAGAAAGCTTTGCCCATCTGCTCACTGCTGCACCTTCAGCACTAAGAAGAGTAGGTACCTGGCTCATAGTTTACATTCAATAAACAATGAATGAATGAACAGTTCCATTCTCTTCGCAGAATGAATAACACTGAAACAGAATGTTCATTTCCAGCTGACACACTTTAAAAGTAACAGAAACTAAAGCTCATCATGAGAAGAGCAAAAATGAAAAGAACTGTCACATGGGAAAGGGATTACACTGGTTCTGTAGTACCCCAAGGGGCACAAATTTTAAAAGTGTGAGAAAGCTTATAAGCAAGCCCTTTGTAATTCCTTGTAAAAGTCTATGTAGTGCAGAGGTAAAATGAATTGTCTCCAGAGAACAACCATTTAAGAGGATAAGCGACTGGAAAAGCTCCTTTGCTGAGGAAACGCAGGCTGGCCTGTGGGACCGATGAAGTACTGTCCAACTAACAGACTCTAGGACACAAGTGAAGTGGCCAGGTAATCAGAAGAGGGGCAGAAATGACACAGTTCAGATGAAAAATAAGTCAATAAATCTCGATGATTAACTGGAAAAAGGTTAAATGAAGCATCAAATGTGGCTACAAATTTTTTAATCTAGATGAAGGGCTGGCAGCCCATGGCCAAATCTAGCCACTGCTTATTTTATTTTAGAATGGCCCCAAGCTAAGAACACTTTGGCTATTTTTAAATGGTTAAACATTTAATGCTTACGTAAATACCTACACAATATCTGCCATTTGCCTCTTGGCCCGCATATACTAAAATATTTACTACCTAGTCTTTTAAGAGAGAATTTAGCATTCCCCAATCCAGATAACTGGAAATGATGAAGAGTGAGTTTGTGGCCTATGAGAAATGTAAGCTCCATGAAGGTGGGGATGCGTCCTTTTTCTTCTCTACTATTTCCCTCATACTTAGTAACTACCAACTCAGAACAGCAAGCAGCTCAATAAATCTTTACTGAGTGAATGGATATGAGAAGGACAGTCAAATAGAAACCCTAGAAGGAATTAAAAAACAGTGTTTGAAAGACTATAATACAACTTTTATTTATGGCAAAGTTTACAATCTTTTAAGTCTGCTCTGTTATAAAATTAGTAGGGGAAAATGCAAGATTCTCTCTATGGATGTTTTAACTGGATTATAATTATTAACATAATGTCATTTCTTTTTCTTTCCAGGTGAATTCAAAGTACCTTAATTTAAGGAAACCCTAATTTAGAAACAAACAGGTAAATTTAGCCAAACAGTAAATTAGATAATTTCTTATAATTTGTCAAAGATTATCCCTTTACTTTCCCTATATATTTAAAATATAACTTAAATAGAAAAACATAACTTATCTATAAAAAATAGCTCAGAAATAGATCTATAGTGTGAAAGGGGAGATACACTACAGTTTCCTTTCAAATTACAAATAATTTATTAAGTTCCTGGCAGTGAGCACTCTGTTGGACATCTGTTCAGGACACAAACTGGTGAGCAATAAGGTTTCTGCTCAATAAAGAAATTAGCTAATAACACCAAAATCTCCTGTGCAATCAAAAACCAAGTTGTTAGTTAGGTTACAAGTACTACGGGGGTGTAGAAAAGTTAAAATAAATAAAATTATTGGGAATGTACTAGTCTAGATATTCCTGGAGACAAAACCTGAGATGGGACTGGAAAGAATAGGGGATGGGCTGGGAGAGGCGTGTGTGACACTGGCAGCTTCAAGAAGACGCAAGGAGGGCAGGGATGTGAGGATCAATGGGCAGAATCAAAGCAGTCAAAGCTGATCCTAAATACCAGGAAGAGAGTTTGTAGCTATGTGAAAAACAAATATATTACTACTACTATATTTGTCTCCTCAAAAAGGGAATGAATTGATAAAATCAGAGTTTTCTGATTTATTTATAGCTGTGTGCTGGACAGACTGGAGAAGAACTATACAGGTAGGCAGAGCAGCAAGGTGTCTATTACTGGAGCCTGTGTGAAGGAGTTCAGTCTGGTGTAGAAGAAATGAGAGGAGTAAGAAGGTAAAATCTAAGAATCACTTGTAAAAAACAAAAGCAAGTAACTGCATGGGGTTAATTATTAGATATGAAGTAAAAATCAGGACCAGGTCAAAGAAGGTAACAGATTTAAGCTGGGAGCTAGGATACTGAAAGACTGGGAACTTGAGACTAGGACTCAATGTTATAAAGGGAACATAACAGTTTTCATTTCACATAAGTGAAAAACAGAACCTGCAAGAAAAGACACTCAGTGCAGAGGAAGAATAAGAGACAAGAGGCTGGAGAAGGTGACACAGGCATGGGACTCAAGAGCTCAGTGGCCAGGCAGGAGGATGGGAATCTCTAAAGATGCAGGTGTAGTTTCAATGCTATGTTATGGCCACATCAACTGTGCAACCAGCTGTTTATCAGAATACTCTAGGTATCTGTCCAAAATGCAGAAAACAACCTTGCTGAAGAGTTACACGGTAAATAATAGTAATAGTAAGCCTCCAGAATTACTCAAAGCCAAGAGAATAATTTAAGTGTGAGTACCAGGTTTAAGGTCCTGACCAGAGCACAGGAAGACAAGTATATTACACAGGGTAAAATACAGGCCATCCCCTTCTGGGGTGAGGGCTCCAATACAAGGCAGCTCTTCTGCTTCTGTCTTTATGTTTTTAGTTTATCAGGCATTTCATTAAAACTGAATTTGTTTACTCAAACATCCAGCGATAACATGATTTTTAAACAACCACAAAAAGATCTTACCATTCTTAGCACTGTCGAAAACAACAACTGAGACATTAGTGGAAGGGTTTTTTGGTTTTGCAACATTGAATATGTCACTGGCAGAATGACAAGAAGGATAGAGAGATGGCAGGTCCTTCAGTGTGACGTTGACTGGCAGGGCTGGGTCCAGGACAAGCATTGGCACCTTAATGCAGTGTGTCAGCAAACATTCCAGCTGCTTGTCACTGAAAAGAAACACCAACAAGCTCACAACTACACTCTTGAAAATTTAATCAGCATTGAAAGTCTGTTGGTACTACTACATTTTCCAGACGTTTTTCTATTTCCTGCAAAAAATCTTAATCTTTCAATAAACAAGGGATTTTATATCAATATAAAAATTTAGTTAAGTACAGTATAAAGTTATTATTAACCAAGTTCAATTCTAATCATAGAGCTTTCAAACGCCTATTAATAAGATTGCCACCAAAATTTACTAACTTAAAGGTATATAAAAAATTAATCATTTCATTACTATCACTTTAAAGATTATTCATAAAAATTCCAGCAAAGTCCATTATTAGGCAAACTAGAAGTAGATAAATTCTGGTTAATAGAGTATCATCTTACCAGACACAATTTAACAATTCCAATTAGAATATAATTAAATACATTGGACAGGACAGGACACCACACTGATGCAAACAAAAGCAAATGTGACAAGGTTCTAGAACGAATTTATGAGGTATTTGTATCTGATTCTTGTCACTGGGCAATGTCCCCTTCCCAAGTCCTTAAATATAAGACATACAACTATGGCAGCTCTTAAAGATAAGGAAATACATATTGAACACAATTCAGTGAAGGGTATAAATTCTATAAAAGAAAACATGGGCATAAGTTAAGACTTTAAGTGGACCAAGCAAACAAGTATTGCAAAACAGAATATGTAAACAACAGAGAAAACTTTACCTAACCCATCCAGAAATGATACGGCAATAGTTATCTACAACTAAACAACCAGAGTTCTCAATCAAATACGCCTTTGGTACTACAAAATTTCCCATCTAATGGATACACTTAATTTGGGGGTCAAACTAGCAGAAAAGGGACTGAACAGTGTAATGGAGTAAATACACAATACCATACAACCCAGCAAAAACAAGTGAGAACCTCGAAATTTCACTTCAATCCTACAACTTTTACCCCTGAGAGGAAAATCAAGATGCTTACCTCTTCTTAGTGGGTTCGGTTATGTTCTTCCCAAGGATTTCTCTAGTGAAAGCAAAAATATTTCATTACATATGCACAGACCAGTACTGGCCCTAAATGTAAGAGGGTTAACTTCCAACATTGGTTTTCTTGTTTACTCCACTGCAACTCATCAGTAAATTAGGAGGGACTACAATGTTTATAATGTTTAACATACATAATAAAAGATCAACAAATATTATCATGAACCTCCCAGAGTAACCATGAAAGATTAAAATAAAAGCTTTTACATCTTATTAGTAAAACATGGCTGTCAAAGTCATTTTCATGCACTGGTAAGGTCTTTGTATTTTCTACCTCAGAGAAACAGACACTTTGTTGCAGTAGAATGTGTCCAATGACCTTCAACTGGGGTGTACCCAACATTTACAAAGAAATAAATGGGCAAATTCTCAGCAAATACTCTTGAGGAATCAGTGAAGTTACGTCAGTTTGTGAAGGCTCCCCACAAGCACACTGCACTTTTCCCAGATAAATAAAATGATCAAAATTCTGTATTAAAAAAATTACTGAAGTTTCTAATTCCATAGTGTACTATTTGATATTAAAGGGATATCAACTTATATAATTTTGATAGTAAAGGGATATTAATGATAAAGGGAATATAGGTTTTCCTGCCTTTATCAAATGGGAAAAAGTCTGCAGGCCTGTTTTATTTTTCAAGGGAATAACAGGTCTTGCTGTGAAGTTACTTTGCATAGTAACTCATTTCAGGAAGACATCACACCTCGGGACTCAGGCTGAACAGCAGGCCTAGGACTCCCCTGGGAGCCTCCTTGACCTTTCAGCCCCTCAGAGAGCAAAGTTCACTGAAGCACCCCAGTCATAAAATGTCCATCTAACAAAATGAGGCCAGGATGTAGCACCAAAGCATCTGAGTCCTCCTTAGACATCAAGAAACAAGGCTTGGATGCATGACTGCCAAAAGCATGAATCTCGAGAGGCACTTACTGAATAACATTGTGGACATCACCTTACCCTTCTGAAATGCACTACTAACTTATACTCATAAAACTTCTTGTGTTTTGTTTTTAAAAAAAATCAGCTTTACCTCATTGCTTTCTGCTCCTCCTCCATCTGTTCTCTGACTTGCTGTAGTTCCTTCAGCAGTTCAAGGTCAGTACCGTTCACCCAGGTGTAAACCACATCGATGGGCATGGGCAGACAGAGCCTAGGGTGAACCCACAAGTCTCCAGCTTTATGTGCGTTCTTCCAATACATTCGGAAATAAGAGCCTAACAGGTTTTTAACTAAGAGGTAATGTTTAAAAGCCAATGAAAAGGTAATCCAATCATGATGTATATCACAGAATTGCATGTTTTCAAAGTGGAGCTGGGAAACTAGTGTTTGCTGAGAACCTCTTCTGTGTGTTGCATTATGCTAAACACTTTAAGTAGTTTTGCATCGTTTGCTTCTTACAACTATCCTGTAAGGAGGCTACTAGTTGTTCCACTTTTAAGATGATTAGGGAGGTGTTGGACGATCAGTTTAAACTGCTATTTCTCAGTTTAGCACATGAAGGAGCTGGGATGCAAATGAGGCCAAACATAGAAATTAGAAGATAAGCCAAATTCCTGAAAATGAGTCATCCAACAGTCCACAAAGAAGACCGAGCTCCCTTTAATGCTGCAGGGCTCCCATTCCCTACTGCTCCCAAGCCAACCCGCTCCCAAACCTCTTTTTCTTTTTTATGTAGCACTTGTCACCTTTCTAACATGTTAAATAATTAACTTGTTGCCTGCACTGGTACTTAAGCATTTGCCCCCGCAGAATGTAAGCTCCAAGAAGACTTTGTTCAGTAAAGTACCCAACCAATTAGAAGAGTGCCCGATGCATAAAAGCTTGGTAAGTATTTGTTGAATGAACCAGTGATTTATATGGGACACTAGCACAGACCTTCCTGAACCTGCCTGATCTTCCCTTATTACCTTATCCTCAAAATAAGGAGTCAAGCAGGCTTTTAATTCTTGAGTGCCTTGTCTGAGCCCCACCTTTGATTCAGGTTTTATCCCTACTAAAAGCTTTCCTCCCTTTTATTTTATCAACTTTCCAAAATCCTATCCATGTCTCAGAGCCTGCTCCAGATCTACAATGCAGGAGTTCACAGCAATACATGACACATGGTTTGGATGGTCTGGTTTCAAGTTTTATCTCTTCAAAGAACTGGTACAGCTTTTTTTTTAGGCCAAGGACAAAAGCTTACCCTCCTCTTGTCTTCCTCAGAGGCCAGGCATGGGACCAGGCCCAGGGCAGGACGAAGGGCTCTGAAGATTAACCACAACATCACATCTTTGCTTTTGGCTGCAATCACATTACTTAGGGGAGGGTTAATTACCTCATGGGAAAATAAATGCACTTTGGTGGATAAATCTTTCAAATTATGGAATGAAAAAAAAAAATAGAAGTGACAACCACTTTTAGCTGCTTAGAAGAGGTAGGTGAGGTGACTGGATGAAAGGAGTGTTCATCCATCCATTGAATCAATTTTTATTGAACACTTAGTATGTGCTAGATGCTGTTCTAGGTTCTGGGGACTCAGCAGTAAATAAAATAAAACCCAGATGTATGCCTTCATAGAGGTCACATTCTAGAAAGGTGAAGACAGTAAATAAACCACATAAATAAA